>CM051026.1:40893338-41270838 GCA_027627225.1 Congeria kusceri
ACCTAAATATGTGTTACTTCTATGTTTCGATTTAGCTCAGCGAAGAGTATCAATCTCACACCTAAATATGTGTTACTTCTATGTTTCGATTTAGCTCAGCGAAGAGTATCAATCTCACACCTAAATATGTGTTACTTCTATGTTTCGATTTAGCTCAGCGAAGAGTATCAATCTCACACCTAAATATGTGTTACTTCTATGTTTCGATTTAGCTCAGCGAAGAGTATCAATCTCACACCTAAATATGTGTTACTTCTATGTTTCGATTTAGCTCAGCGAAGAGTATCAATCTCACACCTAAATATGTGTTACTTCTATGTTTCGATTTAGCTCAGCGAAGAGTATCAATCTCACACCTAAATATGTGTTACTTCTATGTTTCGATTTAGCTCAGCGAAGAGTATCAATCTCACACCTAAATTTGTTACTTCTATGTTTCGATTTAGCTCAGCGAAGAGTATCAATCTCACACCTAAATATATGTTACTTCTATGTTTCGATTTAGCTCAGCGACGAGTATTAATCTCACACCTAAATATGTGTTACTTCTATGTTTCGATTTAGCTCAGCGAAGAGTATTAATCTCACACCTAAATATGTGTTACTTCTATGTTTTGATTTAACTCAGCGAAGAGTATTAATCTCACACATAAATATGTGTTACTTCTATGTTTCGATTTAGCTCAGCGAAGAGTATTAATCTCACACCTAAATATGTGTTACTTCTATGTTTCGATTTAGCTCAGCGTAGAGTATTAATCTCACACCTAAATATGTGTTACTTCTATGTTTCGATTTAGCTCAGCGAAGAGTATTAATCTAACACCTAAATATGTGTTACTTCTATGTTTCGATTTAGCTCAGCGAAGAGTATCAATCTCACACCTAAATATGTGTTACTTCTATGTTTCGATTTAGCTCAGCGAAGAGTATCAATCTCACACCTAAATATGTGTTACGTCTATGTTTCGATTTAGCTCAGCGAAGAGTATTAATCTCAAACCTAAATATGTGTTACTTCTATGTTTCGATTTTGCTCAACGAAGAGTATCAATCTCACACCTAAATATGTGTTACTTCTATGTTTCAATTTAGCTCAGCGAAAGTATCAATCTCACACCTAAATATGTGTAACTTCTATGGTTCGATTTAGCTGAGCGAAGAGTATTAATCTCACACCTAAATATGTGTTACTTCTATGTTTCGATTTAGCTCAGCGAAGAGTATCAATCTCACACCTAAATATGTGTTACTTCTATGTTTCGATTTAGCTCAGCGAAGAGTATCAATCTCACACCTAAATATGTGTTACGTCTATGTTTCTATTTAGCTAAGCGAAGAGTATCAATCTCACACCTAAATATGTGTTACTTCTATATTTCGATTTAGCTCAGCGAAGAGTATCAATCTCACACCTAAATATGTGTTACTTCTATGTTTCGATTTAGCTCAGCGAAGAGTATCAATCTCACACCTAAATATGTGTTACTTCTATGTTTCGATTTAGCTCAGCGAAGATTATCAATCTCACACCTAAATATGTGTTACTTCTATGTTTCGATTTAGCTCAGCGAAGAGTATCAATCTCACACCTAAATATTTGTTACTTCTATGTTTCGATTTAGCTCAGCGAAGAGTATCAATCTCACACCTAAATATGTGTTACTTCTATGTTTCGATTTAGCTCAGCGAAGAGTATCAATCTCACACCTAAATATGTGTTACTTCTATGTTTCGATTTAGCTCAGCGAAGAGTATCAATCTCACACCTAAATATGTGTTACTTCTATGTTTCGATTTAGCTCAGCGAAGAGTATCAATCTCACACCTAAATATGTGTGACTTCTATGTTTCGATTTAGCTCAGCGAAGAGTATCAATCTCACACCTAAATATGTGTTACTTGTATGTTTCGATTTAGCTCAGCGAAGAGTATCAATCTCACACCTAAATATGTGTTACTTCTATGTTTCGATTTAGCTCAGCGAAGAGTATTAATCTCACACCTAAATATGTGTTACTTGTATGTTTCGATTTAGCTCAGCGAAGAGTATCAATCTCACACCTAAATATGTGTTACTTCTATGTTTCGATTTAGCTCAGCGAAGAGTATCAATCTCACACCTAAATATGTGTTACTTCTATGTTTCGATTTAGCTCAGCGAAGAGTATCAATCTCACACCTAAATATGTGTTACTTCTATGTTTCGATTTAGCTCAGCGAAGAGTATTAATCTCACACCTAAATATGTGTTACTTCTATGTTTCGATTTAGCTCAGCGAAGAGTATCAATCTCACACCTAAATATGTGTTACTTCTATGTTTCGATTTAGCTCAGCGAAGAGTATCAATCTCACACCTAAATATGTGTTACTTCTATGTTTCGATTTAGCTCAGCGAAGAGTATCAATCTCACTCCTAAATATGTGAGACTTCTAAACGATTTCACAGTTAGTGTACACGACGTAGAACCTAAGAACAGATTTGCCGGTGTGGAGGTCATTCAAATTTGACCTTAAACAAAATATTTTTTTCGGATTCACATGTCGGACATCTAACTTATTACTGTCGTGTGTTATTAAATAGTACTGCTTCAAAACAACGTATTGCAACAGATGGGCTCCAATCTACATATTACACATTGAATAGAAATTTAATAAGATAATCACAATATATTGTGTTGTTACATTAATGTTAAAATAATAATGTTGATCGGTGAAATAAGAGACTTACGCCGGTTATCCTTAACATGCGCAGGTACGATCTTTCATATCAATTATGTTCAACGTTTATACGTGTGTTCGAATTTCCGCGTGTACGCACGAAAACTATTTATCGATTAAAAACTAGCTTACTGTGCGTTTAAAAGCAATGTTTGTTCTTAACTTTTATTCCATTTTAAATAGAAATATATGTTAATTAACTGTATTTTGTTAATTGTATCTATGCGACTATATTTGCTGTAAGATCATGCATACACACTTTTAAATTAAGTATCCTGTATCGAGAGATTGAAGCCAGATGTGTATACACGTACTTACAGATGATACTATATTGTGCCTGAGTTTGAGTATTTATTGTCTGTGTATGATACCAATGTTCTGATTCTTATGCATACACATCTAATAAATATTGATTTAGTTAAACATTAGGTTGTTTTGCTGTTGATATCCTAATGTCGCATTACCATTATTCATGAATTTGCTCTCGATATATTTTGAATCAGTGTTAACACACAGGTCAAACCGACGTTTATACGTTCACGCAACGTTTTCTGGATAATTAAACTCACTTTTAATGGTTCACTACCCTCATAAGACTGCGTAGCGGAAAAATGCCATACGCCTATAAACATGTAAACAAAACCCATTGCAGTAATACATACTACGTTGGTCGCTTTCGTTTGATGAAGATCTTTGATTTTTGAAGTATTTCTTATTTACTAGTTTCGGAACTAAAGTTCGCCCCTTCCCCTACGCGTTTGCGCCGAAAAAAAGCAAATTTTGCTAATAAGGCGTCATAGTATAGATCTTTGTGTCTGTGACGTGACCGCTATGTATTTATAACTTGAATATTATTTAAAATCTTAAATCAGCTCTTAGCTGGTTTCAAACCTTGTCAATGCAAGGCCAAAAACAAATAATTGTTGGTTTCTGCTTACATCTCCAAAAAATAAGGGGGGTGGGGATAAAATAACTAGTTTTTTCTTTAACTTGTTTTTTCGCAGCATATCCACCAAACGGTTTAGGTATATTCGACAGCATGAACTGTGTTTAAACGCCGACAATCAAAGAAACTGTAATTTACGGTAGGTCATTACCAAGAGAGCCTTTCTCACGCAGACTATTTGGAAATGTTCGCTAAATACTGAAAACCGCATATAAGCAACAACTGCTATTTTTACCGAAAGTCAGACAAAGTTAATGATCGATATGCAAACAAACTAACAACTAATTGTTGATGCGGTTGCTTTGGTATATACTGACTGTGTGTGTTAATACCTGTTCAATGACGTTCACTTTAACTGTCTACACATGTATAGATTGCGCATCTAAAGTCTTAGTGTTAACAACAATCTGCCGTATTTCTAATTACCATTGACTAAACAAAACACTCCTACTTTGAATATTTGTTTTTCCATTGTACTCATCTGTACACAACATCGGCGAGTGGTGCTTTTATAATTAAATTAAACACGATGAATAACATAATGCTTTATTGTTTTATGTATTTTTTCGTCAAAAAAGTATGTTGAAATACAAGGCTTAATATGAGGATTAAACTATTTATTTAGTTACATAAGTACCCAAGACTTGTGACGTCACACATGTGCGTACAGACATATAGATATGAACACATCAGTGAATAAATGCAGTGATTAACCCATGCACACCCATTTCTAATTTTCTAACAAATTCTTCAAGACTCTGCATCCTCTTTTGACTGTCTTGGCTCAACCAATCGCTGACAAGGAATCAAAGTCACGTTATAGGTTTCAACCAATCGTGATCATTTTACTCAATGTCAGATAATAAGTCTTAGCCAATCGTCGCCAAAGATTCAAAAATTGAAAGATATTGTTTTAAGCTAAAACTATGTACTAACAAAGCATTGATTTAGCCGTTCACGAAATATCAACGAAATATTCTGCTATATTTATCAATGCCAGTGTAATATGTGACTCATTTTTGTCTGAATAAGAAAATCAATTAATGTCTTAATTCCTATAAGTAAACACAATTTCCCATAATGCATTTTCGGGCTTTATTGTTTTTATTATCCACAAATAAATACGCTAGTATCAAATATCACAATTATCTATGCCAATTTTAAAGTTTTATTTTTGTTATGTTAACACGTTCGTAACTTGACTAGTCCTTCAAAAAATACTATTCGAAGTAATTGGTGTCATCCCAAAGGTGCATGTTCATACTTTCAAATATAACGTTTTGAACCGTGCGTTCACAGTAGCATAAAGCTCAAACTAAACAAATTAGTTTCTAACTTCTTTCTAAAATAATATTTCTTTTAAATGCTTCAACGTCTACAAGGAAATATATTCCATGTTGCCTGTATTTATTAACAACAAAAGTGGCCATCTATTTTGCCAATTACTGTGAACGATCGACTCTTTGTGTTGAAGAATATTTAGGAAATGAAAAATGTCATCTTGTTATAAAAATATTCAATCATTCATATTATTAAAAACAATTCAACTAGCAGTTTTAACATTAACAAAGTGCTTTTTTTTTAATTTTCTACATAACATTAATAGTGTCACGAAACGTAGGAATTAAACAAAAAAACGAGTTTAAGTCATAAATATTAACAGGAATGTAACATCAGACAATAACAAAGTGTTTATAACATAGCATCAATAGTGTCACGAAATGTAATAATTTTCGAAACAAAACGATTTTAAATATTGAATGGAAGGTAATATCAGAAACATCCTATTTCCCTAAAACCAATTCCGAAGCATATATTTCCCCTTAAACAACAAAGGTGAACTCGCAGGTGTTCTCCACTCTACCAAAATGGTTCTGAAAATAAATAATAAATACGCGAATTATTTTATTAAATATTGATTACAAACAAATAAAAAATATTTAAGATATACTTGTCATTCTTCGAAGGTTGTTAGATTGTTGGGTAGCAACTATTGACCTAAATGTAATTTTGCGTATGATTAACTCAACAGAATTCAGTCTTCGGACTTTGATTCATCATTTTGATAGTTCCACGAATTTGGCATTGTATCTAGAAATTTATTGTAAATATAATAGTTCATAATCATACTTATTTTGAATGAAAGCTTTGACAAAAATTAACATAAATTTCTGGGCAACGTTCCGCATAAGTCGTAGTAATGGCTTTGGATCAAAATTCCGGAAGACGTTAAGTAGGTTGCAAATCAACTTATGTTCATCACGGTAAATTACCTATTTCAGAAAGTCACAAGATCATCTGTGACTCGAAGAAAATACATTTTATATGACTGCTTTGTCGAAAGTACGAACTGTTCCGAGTATTTCCGTTTTCACACGATCATTCGTGGCTCCGAGAAAAAGATGCTTACAGAAAACTTACTTAGTAGATTCCACCACCGATGGCACCAGCACCGTAACCTCCGTAACTTCCGGAGTTATATCCGTAGGTCTCTAGATAAAGCATACAGCGTTAAGCATGACCCAATAAGCAACAAACATTTAACTAGCATAACTATGACCCAATAAGCAAAAACCATTGAACTAGGATAAGCATGGCTCGATGAGCAAACACCATTGAAATAGAATAAGCATGGCTCAATGAGCAAAAACCATTGAACTAGGATAAGCATGGCATGATCAGCAAAAACCATATTATTAACAGACACTTTATTCATAAGCTTAGTAACATAGATAGCATAAGCATATGTATATGAGTCAAGCATATCACTAAGCTTACATGTGTATCAACGTAAGGCCTCATAAGCATAAAATTATATAATTGACACAATATTCATAAAATCACACGAAGTAGACATGTCTTTCACATAACATATACATGGCTAACGTTAGCATCGACTTTCTGTTCACATATACTATGGGCAAATATGCAAAATTGCTGATTGTCAAGTTGCCTACGTTAAGGGAACAATGAAATACCTTATACATAGCTGAATAAAACATAATTTGCCATATCGAGGGTTGAAAATCAAAATGTACTAACTGCCTTTGAAATTGATAGCAGTTAGAACCTAATGGTGTTCAACACTCGATATATAAGTGGTAGAATGTTTTACAAGTGATGGGGATGATAATAGGAAGTAGAGAAAAGACAGGTTAGTTGGAACTTAAGTAGACTTATTATTGAGTAATAAAACGTTTTTTGTGGCCAAAGGTCAACAGAACGGTGAGCAAGGATTTTCCACATACTTGTCAGTGATATCTATATCATGTCATAAACACAATACATGTGCAATAATCGGGTCACAACTGCCTACGATTAATTACTAAATTCTAATGAAAATGCAATAAGACCATCCAATAAATCATGTTTTTATTTTAACCTGCATATATTTATGTATAATTGCAATGCCCTATTCGCAGATCGATTGTTTGTGGTGATCCAATCTGATGAGAGCTATTTATGTATTGTATTGCAACGCTTTGAACCAGGTTATGTCAATATGTGTTCATTATATCTTTTCAGAAGGTCTGTACGGATTACGGTCTGATATCAGAACAATGTATTTATTCTGGCAATACCGTTACGCATTCTTTGTAAAGGAGACCATACACATGTTGCTTACAGGCGACTATACCTACAATAGCAATTTGCATGTCACCTAGCACTTTTACTAGAACAACTACCAAATATTCGAAAGCACTTGCAGGTTTGCAATTCGAGATGTTCTATCTAAACAGCGGCTAACTTACGGAAAGAGTATTTCTTTGATTCTGGTATAATCATTGACATTTCTGAACAAAAGGAAACAATGTTTTAGTTTAGTGTGAATTTATGGCAATACATCTGTTTTGACGCCTTTAGCTGAATCTTGGTATATTTTGACAATGAACAAGATAATAGTTAGTTAACTTAGTGTGAATATGCATGTTCAAAATAATGAACCAGTTTCCATTGCATTATTGAGCCTATCTGATTATTAAACGTAAATTGCAGCACATCTATACATGTACAACCAGGAACCATTGATTACACTTGTGTACTGTATATACTGTACTTTTAATATAGGTACAATTATAAGCATTTTTGTTTAATTATTTGTTTAATGCTTGCTTGATATATAACATAAGCATTTGCTGATATATCTGTGCACAGGTACACAGCCATTTACTTCGTTCAACTGCATTTAAACCAAATATTGAACTATGTATATATGTATATATAAATCGATATATATATATATATCTGCATAGATAAAAATACGTCACTGTTAAAAAAATGTGAAAACAAGAGTAATTGTTAAAGAAGTTGAAAAAAGAAATCATTTGAAAAAAAAGAATCATAGTCTAAACACTTAAAAACAAGATAAAAGCTAAATTTTCTTAAAAAATAACTACATATTTTATTTTAGCATCTCCGTATCATCATTTATCCGTGTGTTTCTTAGAATCTACATTTTGAATTAAAAAAAGTTATTTCAAACTTACGAACATGATGAATCAGGCTTATTATATCAAACAATTTCAACATATGGCTTGAAACTGCAATGTATGCATTGTATACATCATGTGATTAACATAATGGTTCGGTGCACCCATATTTAGGTGTTATTACATAAGCGAATAAGCAAAGCAGCGTCTATTTTAGGACTTACTTTTCGGGGGTGGAGCTAACGAAATAAAAACAGCGAAATATTAATATGTTCATATGCGCATTGGTTAAAAGAAGAACACACTGCATTAATACAGTTTTGCCTATAACTTAAACAGAGAGATTAAACAAAATAGTTTAAAGAAAAACCAACATGCGGTGCTACGAAACGAATTGAATACAGAAGTACAGCTTGATCAGAAAAAGAAACAAGAAACTATATTGGGACTCGAACTGATAGTTATAAAAGATAGTTCAACAGAAGTAAAGACATGCTGCTAAGAATTTAGCAGATGACTTTCGATCGTTAAACACGGTAGAAGATATACGGTGCAACTAATTTAGCCGAAAGGTACATACTACAATATACAATATTTCAAAATAAATAAATGGATGAATTAGAAATGTTCTACGAAACTAACTGAAGGGTTAAATATCTAGTTAAACCGACGGAATAAGACAATTTGCTACGAATTTAGCCGATAGTCCATGTAGTCAAAAGATATGATAAAAGCATTGTCCGAGCGATTTGATCGGCAATGCGTTTAGCCGGTCGGAAAGTCATGGCTTCAGTGTCTGCCGGAGATATCTTGTAAAAAAACAAACATGTTATTGTAAACGCTGTTTGTCGGAGATTGACCTAAGTATGTATGATCTGTCAATTAGCCGCGGTGTTATGATCGGAGGTGAAAACTTACCCTTCTTGACTGGAACTGCAACGGGGACCTTCACTGGGTAGGGGACATTCACTGGGTATGGGACTTTCCTCTCAACAACCTGGGTCTTCACAACGGGCACGGGCACTGGGTGCTTGACGGGCACGGGGACCTGCACGTGCACGGGGTAGGGCTGCTTGACTGGCACGTGCACTAGCACGGGCACTGAAGTAGAGAAAATACACTTAAGTCTGAGGTCACACTAAAACAAATGCTGAAGTAGCAATATAATCTTCTTAGTTGCAATAATAACGTAGATGGTAGGAAAGGCATTCAGTGGGGATGAAACCTTGAAGTCGCGTTACGCAACTTTGAAATGGGGATAAAGCTTTGAAAAGTGGTTACAAGGTATTTCGACCAATATTTTGGTAAATCGCTACAAATAGTAATCACTGAAGCCTCACATTTGAAAACGAGTACACGGGCAGACAAACGAACCTATCAAAGGCTAAACATTTTTTTAATGCAAAAGAACATTACCACGAAATATATCGTGCTTGGACTGAATATTGAATGCTGGCGAGTATGCACTGGTCATATTGGCTGATACTTATTTCGATATACTCACCCTTGCGTTCAATGTGGACTGGGACAGCGAAGGGTCTCTCAACCGGGTAGGGCTGTGGGACAGGAACCGGCACGTTCTTGATGATGTGAACAGGCCTTGGTACTGGGACTGAAACGAACACATTCAGTGATAAATGCGCGCGAAACATAATTCGTCAAATTAGTACGTGTTCAAGTTGCCATTTCTTTATATCTGAAAAAGAAACAACAAGCTATTTGAAATGAACTCAGCTTTGAAAACGTGATGTTACATCAACTATTAGTAACATATTGTATAATTAGAAATAGATCATAAATAGGCCTGGTCATTGTAAGTGATTAATGAGATGAAAACAATTAATAGCAATTGATCAGACTGACTAAATCCAACCGCCTAATACCACCGATTGAAATACTGTGATCTAATTAAAATGAATGTGTAAACCGTTAACTAATATGTCATATGACATAATTAATCATTCTTTACGACACGTAGCATCGAATGCTGTGTTGAAAATACGCATCATTAAAAGTGTGTCATTTGATTTTCCAAGTGCATATGGGCAAACAACAATATCGTAAAACTAGTAACACATGTAATAATTATAATAGTTAAACGTATTGAAATTGGTGTAAATTTATTTAACATGTTATCATTCAGTGTCTGTTGCATCTACTTCGTAGCAACATTTACCTATAAACATTTAATTTGTACGCATACAATTAAGTGTTGTTTCTACCCATAAAACGGACTTAAAGGTATCCAAGATTCCATCCGAAATTAGGTTTTGGGGTCCGTAGGCCATTATAAAATTGCTACTACTTCATCCTTGAATAAAACACAATAAGAACGCTGTGTACGTGAAGGGCTCCGACGACGACGACGACGACGACGACGACTTACCGGGAACGTGCACAGGGACTGGGACCTTCCTAGTGTGGACAACAGGGACTGGGACAGGGACCTTCCTCTCAACTGGCACTGGCACGGGTACTGGGTGGGGAACGGGCACCTTACGGTCAACAACGACTGGGTCTGAAACAAAAACACATCTATTTTATAGAGAATTAAAATTATATGTCCTAGGTTTGTAAGCGCGCTTAGGGCAAACGGCTTATATGTACATTGGAACAACTAGGTGCTTTGAGAACAACAAACAGTCTAGATGTTGAAATGTGTTCAATGAAAGAGCTTTACGCGTCATGTAGATATTTCCGGCTTGCGCTACTATCATTTTAAACTCAACTCCTCCCCAGGTATTGAAGAACAGAATCAATAATCCAGCCTTTTTCCTTGCCTTAGAAGACATGAAATAAAACAAATAAATAACGCGAAATTGCGTATGATTGCGTCCCGAACCTCTAACACCATAATAAAATTAGATGCACATAAGATGTAAAAAACGTTGATGAATTAAAGCAAGTGTGGACCTAGTTTCCTTTCGTATATGCTCCTCTTACTTAAAACTATAATTATCTGGTAGCTTTTTAACTCAATAATTTACATAGTTTTTGAATTAAGTCATCTATCACAATCAGGCGTGTAATACATTTTATACAAACACAACCATTAAAAGGTGTGTGGGATATAAACAAATCTCCATTTCGGAATCTGCAATTAGTGAAAAAAAATCGCTAAAACCCGTACAGAACAACATGCATCCATTTAGTCTCAAAGTAAAGTGATCAATAACGTTCGAAATTCTTCGCCTAATACTAGTATAATCTCGTATTTGTACGTTACGTTATGACAAAGTGACATATATATATTATTTATAAACACACATCCATTTTGGAACCTTCAATTACTCAGAAACATGGGTTTCAACCCCTACTGAGCAACATCTATCAATTAAGTTTCAACTTAACATCATAACTAACTTCACATGATGACATACTGGCACTTGTAATTCAGTTAAAAACAAACATAAATATCGATATTCACAAAGTCCATACGGACAGTTATCCTTAAAGTTTAAATATTCTTCTGTTTAATGCAATGACTTCTGTTCACAACAGAGTACAATATGAGATGTTTTACTAGTTTAAAATTGTTTATTGTAAAAAGACAGGAACAGTCACGGATGGCATTTTAAATTTTACAAGTATTCTATGTAAAATGCAATTACTTCTGTTAACAACAGAGTAGAAAATGAGATGTTTTACTATTTTTGAATTGATTATTGTAAAAAGCTGCTTTGTTCATTCATCCAAAGAAACACATGACGATGTTGTATAATGTTAAAGACTTTTTTATAATACATCATGGATTGTAATTTATTATTATTTTTGAGGCGTTATACATCAAAAGATGAATTTAAATTTCAGTCTGTGACTTATTACAATAAGCGTGTGGGTGTTCCTTGATATGTAAAGACAGTACTCAATCAATCGTTATCATGAAATATAATTTGAGACACAAACGTAGTTTAAACTTGATACACGATGATAAACAACGTGATCTTATTGATTGCAAAAATGACCACTTGGTCTAATTTCATGTCATATCAAATTGCCTTACGTAATGTTACTGTTAAATGCATGCAGGTATACACGAATCACATATAACTAAACATTCGTAAACATTTGTTTTACATTTCTTCTTGTTCTTCCGCGGGGAACATCATAATGTCATGATAACACGTTCATTAATAATGCCCGAAATATGTTATAAAAGTGTTAAAGTGACATTATGATTTGTTTTAAATATCACGTAGACGAGTCCCAATAACAAAACGCAAACAGTAAAAGGCTGTTGTTCCTGTTAAAGAATGATATACGATTGCATGGTTGTTAAGGGACTTGATTGGCATGGCAACGGAAAGTCTACTTACATGGGCGGTCAACTGGCACGTGCACGGGAACGTGGACTGGGATCCTGACTGGGACAGGGACATGCACTGGGTCTGAAAAAGTAAAGTAATTTATGTAACGTTTTGACAGACCCCTAACCGTGGCAACACGCCGGTCTAATCCATAAAAAACAGAAGTTTTATCGATGGAAAAATAGTCAAATTTGCACATAACTGTCCTTTCCAGGTTTTTTTTAGCTATTAACATTTTCAATTCCTATATAGCTTTCAAAGGATTATTTACCATGCATCGCGGTTTTCTAGCGTTTTACAAGAAATACTATAACAGTAAACATGAGATATCGGAGTGCAAAGATAAAACAAAACACTAGACAAGTTTGCATATTTTCGACATTGTGGAAACATCTATTATGTCAGAACTTATTAGTCATCAATGCAAAGCGGTCATATTGTTGGCGACACTACTTACAAGGCTTGGGTACAGGAACGGGGTGGGGCACTGCAACAGGGACGTTGACACGCTTCTCAACGAGCACTGGGCGGTAAACTGGTACAGGCACTGGCACCTTCTGGGTCTGCACGATGTGCACGGGTTGGGGCACGGGAACTGGTACTATAAATAGCAATATTGACCGTTAAAACACATGACCTATCATTATATGATCTATAAATAGCAACATTTACCAAATAGTGATATATAAACTTTAATAACGCATACGCTATAAATAGGTTAAGCGTTACGAACACAATTATCATCTATAAAGAGATGCACTATAAATAGTAACATTTACAGTATTTATTTATTTATTTATTTATTTAAACCCAGTTTCGAGTAATTGCACATGTCAAACATTTCTGGTATGCCATAGTACATGCGTCAAAGCAAAATGTCACAATACGTAGTTTGCACCTCAAAGCTATGTAGTGTGCGACTTAATATCTCAAAACTAAGCAGTGTGTAACTTAATATCTGAAATTTAAATGGTGTGCAACTTAAAATTTCAAAACTAAGTGTTGTGTCATAATGTTTATATAAAGCAATCGGTACGATACCTTATATGAAAATAGTGTGCAACTGGATATATGTGTAAGAAGCGTGTAGTGCAACTGGATATATGTGTAAGAAGCGTGTAGTGCAACACGTGAAGAAGTCTTACATAAATGGTCCACAACTGACTATGCGCCAAATTTCTTGTGTGCAATATAAAGTATCTCAATAGGAAATGGTCCACAACTGACTATGCGCCAAATTCCTTGTGTGCAATATAAAGTATCTCAATAGGAAATGGTCCACAACTGACTATGCGCCAAATTTCTTGTGTGCAATATAAAGTATCTCAATAGGAAATGGTCCACAACTGACTATGCGCCAAATTTCTTGTGTGCAATATAAAGTATCTCAATAGGAAATGGTCCACAACTGACTATGCGCCAAATTTCTTGTGTGCAATATAAAGTATCTCAATAGGAAATGGTCCACAACTGACTATGCGCCAAATTCCTTGTGTGCAATATAAAGTATCTCAATAGGAAATGGTCCACAACTGACTATGCGCCAAATTCCTTGTGTGCAATATAAAGTATCTCAATAGGAAATGGTCCACAACTGACTATGCGCCAAATTTCTTGTGTGCAATATAAAGTATCTCAATAGGAAATGGTGCATAACTGAATATAACTATGTTCAAAGCAGGTGGTGGGGCGGGCATTGATATTATTGAGCGATAATACACAGTGCTCATATGTGCTTTATTTAAAGTAAACGAATACTTTTTTGAGGTACGCGAATATGCACTGGTCGATAAACTGGAACTGGCACATGTTGCGGAATCCTGACCGGTACTTTGAAGGGATAAAAATAAAATGTTAGTATATTTATAGTAACAAATGTAAGGGTGTTTCTGATGGGTCAGCTTACCTTTCACTGGCACGTGAACCGGAACTGGCTTGGGCACGTGCACTGGGTAGGGTTTGGGTACATGGACGGGAACTAAATATGCACGCGAAGTATAGAAAACGGACAATGTCAATGTAGGATAGAATGACGAAGCAATTGAAAGTAATATGGCAGTCTTTATATGCAGTTTCAAAACAAACTAATAAAATATATTACTAAAAAAAATCTAACGCAACAATAACAAACAAATAATTAAAAAAACAGTCAAAGTTTAAATGTTCTTTGTTAAAGTACGGGTTTATTACTCTACTAATTACAAGTTCACTTTTAGCCTATTAAAGGCGTAGCGTAATTACCAGTATATCAAAATCTTCAAAAGTGAGTCATCAAGAGAACTATTAAAATAAATAGTATTTAGCATAAACTATCAGCACAGAGTAAATGACGTCACAGTCTGTATTTAAACTAGGTCTATTAAAAATGTGTCGGAAAAAAAATGCATTCACTGGCGTCAGCGAACGTGACATGACAGATTCACTTGACACGCACCTGGTACATGGACTGGCACCGGCACCTTCCTCTCAACTGGGACAGGGTATGGCCTGTCAACAGGCACTGGGACGTGCTTGGTGACAGTGTGCACAACGGGCACCCTCTGTATGACTGGTACTGTAGCAGTAAATATGGAAGCATTGACAATTGTAAACGACATCATTTTGCATAAATGGTCATCATACGTCATTTTCTGTAAATAGTCATCATACGTCATGTTCTTTAAATAGTCATCATACGTCATGTGCTATAAATAGGTCATATTTACCAGGCTGAGGGACCTTCTGCACGACAGGCACAGGCACGTGCCTGACCACCTCAACTGGCACGTACTTGACCACGGGCCTGTCTACAGGCACATCTGTAAAGCGAGGAAACACGTTGATAAAGCCACGAGGCATGATATAAGATATAAGACAAGGGAAAGTATACACTAAGATCCTAAAAATGTTTGTACTAAAATTAATTACGCTTATCTACAAATTTTAGATCGAATTGTCTATGTGAAATAAGATTTTAGCATCTAAAAAAATGCATTCGATATAAATTACTGATGAAATTGCATACTGTTTGCTTTATTTAAATATTTGCTGTCAGGTTTTTTCTAAGCAGAATGAGGTGCAAACTAATTTAAAAGTAGATCTAAATAAAGAAAACAAAGAAAAGTAAAGACTTTAGGCTTATACTCACGGACTGGGTAAGGAACTGAAAAACAAACACACAAACAACATTATTATTTATTATATATATATGAAGCGTTTTATAATAAACGTTATGTTCACATATTTTATGAAAATCTTATTAACCAAAAACAACAAATCGTATTGTTGTACTTGTATTTCACAAAAAGAGATTTTATTGTCTCTCTTTATTGGTGTTTTGTTTATGCACTTGTTTAATATATTCTATGCACTTCTCTAGTATTGTATAATAACATTTAAAGTTATTTTAAGTATTATTGAATCACAATTATTTAAAAGCTCACTGTTGATGAAATTATTTTTGGTTATAGAAAAATATGGTAAGCATTGTTCAAGTACAAGCAGCGTTTGTACATATATGTGTGTAAAGCGGGTTATACAGTGCTACAATACAAAAATACAATATATAATAATAATAAAGTAAATGTGTAAATGTTTTAAATCGAATACCATCACTGGAAGAACGGCTTGATAATTACAACATGCATAATTATATGAATATGAATTGTAATATTTGCACAGAGTGCGTCAGCTTACTACATATGTATTTATATTCACATATATGTACGTTTATTTTTTCCTGAGCCGTAAATTTAGACAAACTGTATTTGACAACGGACACCTAGCGTAAAGTAAATCATATTTAATTATATTGCTAGGTATATTGTAAGTGAGCAGTTATTGAGTTAAATTTCTTATCGTGTTTTTACCGATTTTATAACAACTTCATACTTAATTTGTATTTTAGACATATTAAATATACATTAACGTATTCGTTTCGTTATATTGATTACTGAAACAGCTACCACAGTGTTAGACACAGACACAATACTTGCAGAATTTATCAACATTAAACAATTTCAAATCCTTGGTTTCATGTTTGGATCACGCGATTGTACGTACTCCCCAAATTGACAATCTTTTCTGATCGAAATAGAGAGTGTAGAAGGTTAAATATTTGTGTCTTAAAGATGGGATCACAACTTTGTCAGGAGCGCCCTTACCTTTCTTCTCAATGACCTTGGTGGTGTGGGTGTGCTTGCTGACCTTTCCGTAGCCCTTGCCACCCATTTCACCATAGCCTCCGCCGACACCATCATAGACTCCACCGATACCTCCTTCCATACCAACGTAGCCTCCGCCCATACCACCGCCATATCCGCCGCCGATACCTCCCCCGTAGTTACCGTATTGGCCTATATAAGGTGCATTTGTGATATAAAGAAGTGCAAGCTATGTGTTGAATACCCATCACCATTGTACATATATATGTTTTGAATTCGTTCACTTCAATAAAGGACCTTTAGTTGTTATACAATTTTCTCTAATGCTTCGCCTTTAAGGATTTTTAAATAGTTATCGATTTTCTCTAATGCTTTGCGTATAATATGTGTGCATACGGAATAAAGGACCTTCAGTTGTTTATACAATTTTCTCATATGCGGCGCATATAATGTGTTTGCACTCGGCGACCTGTCTTGATTAAAAGGATAATTACATATGTATTCGTTTTTTAATGATTTGCGTATAATAGTGTTGCATTCGGACATTTGTCTTGAATAAAAACCCTTAGCTGTATATAAAACTTCTCTACTGTTTCCCATACAATCTTGATTGCATTTGGTGACCTGTCTGGAATAAAGGACCTTCAAGTGTTAACAAGATTTTCCCTTTTGTGTCATTAAATGTTAAGTATTGAATGTTTTGCATTGAACGAATAGTTAGAATTCAGTGTTTTGCATTCAATGTTTTGCATTCAATGTGGTGCATTCGCTGACTATCGCAGACAATTTGTAAAAATAATTACCCTCTGAATAAGAACAACTGTGTCCAAATATTGTACACTAATCAGCATTTAAATAATACAAATATTTATGCTAATCGTAACAATCGTTATTATTACAGTAATACAAATAATGTAATCTTAACTTTTGCTATTCCAATTTTATTGTGTGCTTTATCTTGCTGCAGTGATTCATGTATTTCGTTAACTGTTACTGCAGTTAACTGTTACTAACTGTTATTCAATACATCATCGCTTTATTGAATGATCACAGTGCATTTTGCATTAATTGAAAATTAAAATTGAAAGCAAACATATGTTTCCAAGTCTAATTACTGAATTAATTATGTCTGTAAAACAGTTCATTCACTTAATATTACAAGCCATAAAAAACGTACGCTTTTAAGATGAACAATCCCATAAACCTGAATAGTACATGGTTATGATCATAAAAACGTATGGTGTATTGGTGCATAGGTCTGAACACGGCTATAAAACTTTAATTATTGAACAGTGTTTAAAATGTTAATATATTTCCGGTGGGGATAGAATCAATGTATATGAGTTCACCAGTACGTTTATCAATTGTAGAGAGTTCAGACTGTATCTATGTCCATAATAACTAGCAATGTATATTTTATGTTTATGAAAATATAATACAGATGATTGATCGGTATATACTTTAACCATTAAACGACATAGCATTGTCAAATATTAAAAAAATAAAAAATAAAAAGTTTAAAGAAAATAGCATAACTGCATCTATCAAATTATCGTGTGGGTTTCTTGTGGGTTTTTTTAGCCAAAATGTTTTTATTTGTCATTGCCATGTTTTGTTCTTTCAGCCTTTTCTCATTTTCTGTTGTAAATAAGCAAGCATGTTTTAAACGCCGAGAATACAGTGTAAGTATTTCTTACAAGGTGGAACTGCTATCACAATTTGTGATGCACCTTTTTTGTGAACACGTATTCCGTGCAGCCGCATCTATATTTTAGGATATTACAAATGCAACAACATTACACAGATGTTTCTAGCAATGTTTTCATCCGCTAAATAATACGACATCTCAGCTGTGGTTTAACATTTAACATCGTTGCTCTTGCTTTTTCAATGACATAACAACTAAACTAACTAGTGTCTAAACCTCAATGTCACGTGCATATAATTATGTTTTTGGTTTAAATGATACGTTTGCCAAATGAAAACGCCGAGTTTTGATAGAAGAATAGTACGTCCATTCTAAGAAATGTTTTACATATAGACGGTATGGCAAAAAAACTGACGTTTTGATACAAGGAACAATTAAAAACAAATTAACTAACATATAACATTTAAATTGACTATACGTCATTCAGTATGAACGTGCGCCCAAGTCAGTGCATGGATTGAACACCCATACTTTAACCCATTGAAAAACAAGTCGACTGCAATATATTGTAATTAATAAAATAGTTTGCTAATATCAAGAGCACGGCCACTACTAGTAAGTACAAGAGTAAAGCCACTGCTAATGATGTCAATACCATTGTCTTCCGTCAAATACACAACGAACTTGCTACGTTTCTGTTGTAAATTATTTTACAACATATATGGCATGGTTTTTAACACTTGCGAGCGTGAAAATCAAAGCAAAACAAGATGAATTGTTGTGGACTATTTTCTTCACCTCGTCTATAAATTTTGGAGATAATAAGTCAGTGTGTTTTGTTGCATAAATTATAACGAAATGCATAAATCTTTACGCAAACGAGTTTACATCCATTTGCACTCCTCATTCATTTAAAACTTCAATTAAATGCATTACTAATGACAAATCTACAACGTTCGCGACTCTATAATTGCAATGTGATCTGTTGATCAACAGGTTATACTAATGTGTAAAGGTAACAATTAAAGCAGATATAGATGTAGTACAAAAAGCGGTGTATTTCAATAAATATATTTAGGCAGCTATATGGTGAATTCTGGAACAGACGGGACTTCAATACAGTCTGATTCAAAAAGCATTAACAAAAGTAGAGCAAACAAAGTTTTATGTTACTATTGTAATTCCGAAAGACATGAAATAAGCCGAAAGTATTTGGTAAGTTTTTACCAAATTATGTGCTACATGTTGTTTCTCTATTTGCGACATATTGTTTTTCCATATTGCATCATTATTGTTATTCAATGCAAGTGTCTGGTCTGTTCCATATACGAGTGTAATATTCAAAAGCAATAAATATATAATGGGTATATTTTTACTGTAAGTCATGCTATTTGTTACAGGGTTGAACGTCACACGATATTTCTCTAGATATTTCACGCATTTATGAATATGCGTTTACGTTCTGGATGATTTGAACTCAATCGGCATTCCTTATAATAGAAAGAAGGTTACTTTTCTATGGAAAAGCTCTCAAATCTAAAATCAAATCTCAAGCAAAATACTATTGATGTTTTAATGCAAAATGTGAGAAATGCGTTTGTAAATGTGCAAAACTTTGTTTTTCCAAAATGTCTTAAATATTAATACATTTTAAATGTTTTACAGAGTAATCAAGAACATAAAACTGACATGTATATTTTTGGCCCACACATGTAATCGTTAGCATTTGACATTGCATATCGTTGATGTCCACCCTATGTCCAAACTAGCATGACCTTGTCCTCGATCTTTGCCCCACAGACGGGCTTACCCATTCGATCTCTCCATATCACCTGGGGTTTCTGTATCACGGTAGCTGATAGAACAAACTCACAATTTAGATGCTCGTTCTTAAGAACAAATCTAATGCCAAGTTTGGGTTACATGTTCAGTCTCCTTCAGTCATGCAGAGAAAATTACTGGTGAAGCATATGAGTTTGTATGCAAATATATAACTGAAACCTATAGGTATGATTTCATTTTATGTGTTGTTGTGTGAATCTTTGGTTTCAAAAAATAAGAAAGATTATAAAGAGAAAGAGCAAACAAAAGGGCGTTTGTTGTAGTTAAAATTGACATGCGTTTGCTGAAAACATTCTGATACAATTGGTATTCAAAAAGCCAATTGTGATATAAGTTTCATTGTCAATAATCCGTTTGATTAATGACAAAACAACTCTAAACTGATGTTGGATGCATTGTTTATAAAATGTCATCTCTAACTGCTAATTTTAATATACATCATGTAAAAAAACATAAACCGCACAAAGGTTACGTGTATGTAATGGCAACAAATAATATGATTGTGATGAAGATGGATTAAACCGTTTGCAATGTTTGCAAAGGGCGGCTATATAAGTCAGATTCATTATTGCAGATATTTAATTACATTACAAAGGCACAATTTCCGCCCTTCCGCCTCATGTAACTGTCATTATTGCAAATATGTTATGCTGACATTCATCTATAACATGTGTATTGATGTCAAATGCAATTGGAATGCATCTATTTATATACTTCCATTATAGTATCGTTCGCAATAATGTCGTGTTTATATATTTATATATATAAATGCAATTGGAATGCACCTATTAGTGTACTTCCCATCATATTGTAGTTCTCAATAATGTTGTTTCTAATTTACAATAGGCAGAATGTGATAAGGGCTATACAATACAGAAGCGCCATTTGCATTAACGAAACGAACTTACCGAAAGCAGCGGCCGAAAATCCTGAAAAAAAAACAGAATATAAATTTAATTGAACATACAATGCCTTAGATTAGTCTGGTACATAATTAAAAGTGTTGCAAAAGATAAATACTAATTAAAACAAATGAATTTTACAAAAGCATTCAACCTGACTCAATACACCAAGGTAGTGAATATAAATGTATTACGTATTACTTTAATTATAAAAGCGACTAAAGGGTTTAACATATATCTATATATTTACAATATGGATTTATAGACAACTCTGTCAATATTAATTGATTGGCGAACATCGACCAGGAAATGTTCATCGGCGATTGATCAAAAAGGACACACTTGCTTTGACAACTTGGACTATGTGTTTGCTAAGCAAAAACGATATGTGTTGACCATTATTATAACATATTAACGAATACGCCTGTCACAGGCAACCCCGATCGAGTGACATGTTTTATTGCGAAGCATGTTTTATCCTATCACTAAATGATTTTATAGAAGGAAACTCTACCTGTCAGATAAACTTTTGCTTTATCCGACAGGCAAGGTTTATCTGACACCCTCATGTATATACTTTTGACGGACTACTTTTTCCAGGAATGTGAGTGACGTCATAAACAAGTAATTTAAAGGTTACGAAATGGGGCGATATTTAACAGTTCATCTATTGGTGGAAATAAGACACTAAACATTCAATAATTACATTTTATTATATACCTTACAATAAATACTACATTACAATAAATTAAATAGTAACAAATTTGTAGAGGAAAAAGAATCAATAACAGTTAGCTATCGACACAATACAGGTAGTTTCGGTTTAAAATAACTCGCCAAAATTCGCGTGCGCGCGTAATGACGAAATCAAATGTTTTACGTTATTCAGTTGAGTTTTAAGTTTACACAGTGTTGGAATTTAAAAAGAGCAATCAGATTACACTCTTTAGTGTTTCTGTGTTTTTTGGATGAATTATGATAATAAGATTAATATCAAAAAGTGTATCCATGGAATATATGGCTCGAATGGAACATGTGAGATTAATTCCATTTCAATTTTCTATAAGTCGAGTGTATTCCGAGCTGGATTGTTGTGGGTGGGGAACAGAGTTGCCATCATAAGGTGTTAGATCTAGTAATTTGGATGCAGTCTTCGATTAGTTTACTTTTGAAAGTAATTTTCTTAAAGGGTTATTTCTTTGATGAATAAACCGTTTCTTTGTTGGTTGATCAAAGAAAGTCTATCCACAAAGAATTACCCGCTTACACCAACTGTTTGAAAAGGAATAGAAGGATTATGTTTGCACCTTTATCGATCATGCAATGTGCGGATTAACAACTCACTATGGAAGCTAGAACCTCTGTAAAACTGGACTACACGACGTTTTTATCAATGGAAAAATCGGGTGAGTAGGGTGTATTTCATTTTTAATTTTATGCTGTGTCATTCTGGAATAATTGAGTCACACGAGTTGTGTATATATTTTGAAAGATAATAGAAATGGTATATAATAAACATCTCGACGAAGATAAATCCTGCATTTACACTTTTGGACAGTTAAAATTTAAAAAATTGCCAGCCATTTTGGTCTTTTGTTGTTGAACAGTTTGGTGGAAACACGGACTTGCATTTGAATAAAACCTTCTTTTATCTACTGTAGTGTGTAGCATTTGTCATATTTGAAACGAAGCATATGGCGATATTTTATCTTGTTACACTGCGTTTTGCATTGAATTGTTTCGGACTATTTCGAGTGGCGGAAACATCGTGAATATATTCCATATTACTACGCAAGGTTAGATTCAGTAAATTTAATGCGTTTTTGAGTATTGTTTCAAATAATTAAACGTTACTAATGTGTTTGTTAAACATAAAAAAATAAATAAAAATATGGTAGGATAAATAGAATATTATGTTAGTGTATTTGTGTACTTGAATTTATCCGACTCGTCTCCGAAAGGCTACACGGCTCTGCAAGCCTCGCCGTGTAAACCTTTCTTTAACTCGTCGGATAAATTCAAGTACACAAAGACACTAACCTAATATTCTCTATGTTTCCGAGCTAATTTATTTCAGATTAACATGTTCACGTGCGGGATAACTTGTTGAATATCATAATAATTAGGAAATAATAACGTTAAATGATGACCGCGTATATTGCAACGTAACGTTACCAGCGGCGATTTGACGGCTGACGGAAGTGCAATGCAACGTTAAGATCAAAGACCATTAGAATTTTACAAATACAGTGATTAGGTAGTTTATGTTATTAAAAATATGACACGCCATTTGAAACTACCAGAAGTTTATAATTACTGTTATACGTTTTTCATATTTTATTACAAGTATGACAGATAATTTGAAACAACGAATGTTTCCTAATTTAGTTATATATTAATATAGTTTATTACACGGATAACACGTAATTGGAAACTGGCCGACGTTTTTTAATACAAGTATATTTTTTTTTTAGTTTATTGAAACTGACGGAAATTTGCTAAAACAGCTGTATTTTCCATATCTATTATCTGTAAACATAGGGTTGCATTTAACATAAAACGACCACCGACGTTATTTTATTGTAATAATTGCGAATGTTTCACATCATTAGGATACTAGTACACGTTTTGAAACGCCTTATACTAGTAGTAATGTACGTTCATAA
Organism: Congeria kusceri; assembly: GCA_027627225.1. Lineage (NCBI taxonomy): Eukaryota > Metazoa > Mollusca > Bivalvia > Myida > Dreissenidae > Congeria > Congeria kusceri. The sequence continues at coordinate 40,916,945 of CM051026.1, forward strand.
ACAGTCATTAATTTTACTTTCAAGTCAAGTTCAAATATTTATTGGTGGTCATGTGCGAGGGTTAAACACGATGTATGCGGAAATGTTTGAAATACTACGTCAATTTAATGACTTTTTCACATCCAACTTCCGCTGACCGAAGTCGTGTGTATTTAACTGTCATTTAATGGTTTTCACCATGATGAGTTTCTCATCATGTAACATCCATATCCAAATTTCCATATCCAAAAAGTGTAATACGAAGTAATATGTCTCTTTCAGAGGGTGTTATATTCATATAAATGTAGATCTTTTATCAATCGATGCTATATGTAACGATAATGTGAATTGCATCATGTACGTTCGCCTGGAAATAAAATAAATTGTTTTGATTTTAATATAAATATCCTGACCACAATACTATTACCTCTCCCGTTTTAATATTGATTTTTCAAACGTTGCCAATGCCTCGCCTGTATGTTGAATGTTTATATACTAAACACACTAAGAAAAAGTAACCGGTTTAAGCAATACTCCATAAGAATTGATAATTGTGTGAACAACTAGTTTGATGTTCATGCATTTCATGTGAAACGTGTACTTTCGTTTCTTTGATTAGTTTAAACTACTAATTTATCTTGATATTTAGCGAAACAAATGGCACGTCGTTAGTTTAAAACCATGTTTTCTAACGTATGAACACATTGTAATAATATAAAGGGATTTAAAAACTCATGTTTTGCAGTTTACAAAGGACACATTTTATTCCGTTTTTTTTTTGTTCAAGCATAAATGTCTCAGTTGTGTGTTTACATGATAAAAAGGCCTGCTTACGTACTGACAAATTTAATTTGAAAGTCATTTTAAAATGTATAAATTAATTTCCCTTTCAGTCATTTTTGCCGATCCCCTTCATTTTAGCGACATTTTCAAATCGTCCCACGGAGTTATAGTCCCATTAATCACTGTCATATCTGTTATAGTTCATATCTATAAATACGTATTAATTAACCGCTTAAACCACAACACTAAGTGCAATGAAACACTATAATGATTGGAAATGACGTTTTTAATTTTACTTTTCTTAAATGAAGTTCAGAAAAAAGGATAGACGGAGATGTTTACAACATAAACGTGGCGTTTACTGGTAGCGCTTTCACAATGCTGGCCGAAAAATCATATGACAATTTTGTTAACCCTTATTTGCCTCTCAGGATTATAATCCGTACCTTATAATGCATGATTTTTGGAACTAAATCATAGCCAAAGCAAATGCTCATCGCGAGATGAAATAGTTATTCTGTTTTGTTTTGTTTTAACTTTCACACAACAATCATTCGTTGATGAACACGAATGGCATATTGAGATAATGCAATAACAAGATGACACTTACAAAACTATTTTTGTTAACGAGACATCTTATGGACTATTCATTTGAATGCAAGAAAAATACGCATGTATACTATTTTTCAGTGTTGCAACTAATTATTTATATTCCTCCTCAGCTACATGCTGTGTGTTTAAATAATGGATTTCATTCAATTCCATGCATTTTGCAAGCGCGAAAAACGCCGTGATACATTATTTTTGGACAAATAAGAACAACAGATGATGTCCATGAACAATGATTGGATACATTAAACTGAATAAGTTTGAACATGATTGACATCTTAGTAAACGTGTGTACTCAAATAGAAACCTAAGGTCTCTGTGCTTCTGAAATGACTAGTAAAGTAAAAGTGACATATTCCTGTATTCTACAGGCAATAACGTCCACCTCAGTTATCTGCACTCAAAGCAATTATATTTATAACAGAAAATTCTGTAGCACTTGACCCAAAAGGCATGTACACGTAACCTTATTTAATAAATATGACGTTTTAATTGCGTATTAAATGCTGATGGAACTAATTCGCTTGATTATTTTACTGCATAACCATTATCCCCTTCAAAGCGGACACGAGGTGTAAAATGTCTCGGTAGACGTTATGATTCTTTTATTACGTGGTTACATGATCCAAGTCAAAGGCTTGCATTTGTAGATGAAAGTAGCATGTAACGAGTTTTAAGTCTCCAGAACATAATTACATGCACGCGCGGGCTTGCTGCCGTTCAGGACCAGAATGTTTACAGGATGACGATTAAATCATGGCGTTCACAATGTTCGTGGTTGCATCGAAAACAAACGCTTGGCCGGACTCATTTGACGTTTTCCAAGGAGAGACAGTTGAAAAGAACGAGTCCAATCTTATTTTATTATATTTTAATTAATTATATTTATTAATTTTCATTGATAATATTAAATTATTTGTATCAGTTCTAATGTTATTGTAATGCTTGTCAACCCGGAACCAAACATTCACATTCGATGTCATCACCCATTGGTATATATCAGTTTATTGGCACCATCAAACGTATCCTACTTGTAAGTTTATTTATTAATAATACTAACTGTCTTAGTAGTTTTAATCTACTGTGTAAATTACAACCGTAAATATCAATGGGGAACGAAAATAAACAATGTGTCTGCACATACTGCAATATTAATAACGGACTTCCAGCTGTTAACAAGATTTTAACGCATTGGAGCTGCTACTAGATGGTCCTTATCTTTTATACGGAGTATAGCATTAACCGATTTTAAGATATTTAAACATATGTTGCCATCAATGAAATTACTCCACTGATGTAGTGTTCGATTTACAAATTGCATCAATTATTTCCTTTTGATTTATATAATTTACGCTAGATCTATGGATTTGAAAAGCCATTTTTGTAACAAAAAATGTTTTTACATTAATTCCGTCGTTAAGTCTGACGGATTGCTTACAGTTTTACAGTTTATTATACACTCTTCACAAAATACATGTGATCAGAAGTGAAGAAATAATAATACAGTATGTATTACAATCCACGAAGTGTATAATGGTAAACTTACAAAAGTATTTTCCAGGCTGTAAAGGTCTGTATAAACGAGTAACTTTAGTTTAGAGGTGGCTATAGAATTAACTTAAATGTAATATAAATATAAAAATGTATTACAAATATATTTTTGGCAGGATATATAACTACGTGAAATAGTATTTCTTTCATCGGAGTAAAACATGTGTTGTTGTTTTTTAAACATTTAAAGGGTTATAGTTGCCAGGTGTTGTTTTTTAAGTTTTCAATATATAGGCTACATACTCACTCAGCTGTGCTAGCTTTTTAACATCGGTTTCTGACATGATATTCTTAAGTGCAATTACATTTACATGGTTTAAATACGCAATTATGGAAGTACAACAAATACAACAAAAATACATCAATTACATAATCCCAAATATTTCTTTTAATTACATTTCATATATAGTTCGCGAAATTTGGAACTTAAAATACGCTAAAACCTGGTGTTTACAAATAAGATCAACAGTTTCGACTTTAATTAAGTGTGACTGAGCGCTTTAAATAAGAGAAGAAAACACACACGCAATTATGGAAGTACATAAACAAATACAAAGTGCATGCACTAACTGAATGTTCACAAATAATGTTGAATTTAGTTTAATGTATTGTTAGCGAAATTTGCAACTTTAACGCATCAATCTGGTGTTTACAAATGAGACTAATAGTTTCGAATTAGGTTTCGGTCGAACGTACCGATATTTAGAATGTATAATACGCATATATTTTGTATTCATATAGATTATCAAGACTCTATAAAACGCCTCGTCGCAGTCGAACAAAGTGTTGTGAATTCTAAATAGTATTTCTAAATATTCAATAATAGTTTTAAAAGTATCTACTGTTTAATATTCATGAGCATGCATGTATTTCCAATAATACAAATCACAAACGTTAAAGAATTTTCACGCAATATGTAGAGTCAGAAATATTCGTGTACACCTTCTACAATAGCATAATGCCAAATTTGATTCTTCTACGCGTTTAAGGTCGGATTTGTTATGGTTTCGTTGATGTTTTTCCGAATAAAACCTTCATTGATAAACAGAGTAGCCTCATGTCATTAAAAATTATTTTGTTTACAGTTTGCATTCAACATTGTAAAATTTTAAAAAGTAACCTGTTCATTCGGATTGAAAAAAATGTATTACAGCAAAAAAAAACATTTACAAAAAATACCATCTGTTTCAACAATATATTAATATAAAAAAAACGAAACAGAAACGTACATGATTTGCTACTATATAATTGTTCAGATACATTACCAGATATAACGTATGTCATATGTATCTTTTCAACATTAAGTCAATTATGGACGAATTCAAACAATTACATTTCACACAACTACCGCAACGCATATAGCAAGGACCTTACAAATAAATCTTCAAAAGATGATTATAAAAAAGCAACTGCACGTAGTTCAAACGCAAAACCGCATCTAACTGTTAGCAAATGTTGTGTATTTGTTCCCTCTTGGTTGGAGTTTTACATGGAGACCAACTGCCCAATAATGTTTTATATACAATCAGAACATATGCATTTAATATCAGTGTTAACATTTATAATTGCTACAATTTATGCAATGGGTAAAATCCAAAATTTACTGGGACAACCCTCGTATATAAAGTTTCCAATACTTAGGAATATACGATTTAGTTTAAGGAAAAGAATTTGAAGTCCATTTCTATATATGCGTTCATTTAAAAACTGTTGATGTACAGAAGAAATTTGATTGACACTGTGTTTAGCCGTTCAGAAAGCTAGGACTTAATTGTTTGACGGACATTTCGTGTAAAAACATTTGTATAATGTCGTTGGTGTAGGCGAAGTTTTAAACCCAATAGCGTATCGTTGCCATTTATAAATGGGCTGCTGTTTAATTAATATGTACTAGTAAGTTTAATATTCAAATATTTCAACAACATAATAGCATAACAATCTAAAATATATGTTATATAAAACTTCCATTTGACATATTCTCAACTGGTGAAAAAACTAACAATATTTCGTATGCGCTATAGCTAATTGATAAAACACACCGGACGGAACAAAGGTTTCATCATCTTTTACGATGCAACCAACATGTATTCGATATAATCTTAAAGTCTATATTTTAACCTTTTAAAGAATGGGTTATGTTGAACACGCCGCGAGGGATGGGCGTGAAACTATTGTATCTGCTTAATATTTATATATTAGATACAATAGTTTCACGCTCAACCCTCGATTTATTGTCCGTCTGTATAACACAAATGAAATCTAAACTATATAGCTATGCTAGCATTAATAGTAGCCAAAATAGCTATTGGCTACTAACATTACTTTACAAAACTCAAAATAAAATGGCTGCACATGCTTATTTTTTAGCTTTGATATAATATAGACATGTAATATGGCACATGACGGCAAATATATAGTATATTTCAATGTGTGCATGTATTCCATAAATTCCATAAGTAAAATTTACACTTAAGATTAAATTCACCATTTTATAAAACGTTTTATTTTCTTCGCATAACTACATTATGCTCATAATTTTATTAATTAACAACTGCCGTTGTTTGCGTAAATGTTAAGGGATTCAAACGTGTATACGTAGCTTTAAACATATTGAATGCTTTTAAACTTTAGTTAAAAATCGTTTTAAAATAAACTTAAGACATTTCTGTAATACGGCCCCTGAACAACTAATAAAAAGCGTAAATCACTCACCCAACAGTAGTATAATGGTTAACCCGTTCATTGTGGCACTTGTATTTTCCACAACAAAAGGAACAGAGGACCGATCAACTCTTCTCTCCGAGCGAGCTAATGCCGGTATGGGACGGTCGACTTAAATCCGGCGATATATCTGCGCATAACGTCCGGGCGTTACGTTACCAACGTCGCTTCCCATTGGTCGGTTCTCGCAGCGATTGCTATCCGTTGCGAAGATTTACGTCCACTTCGGTAACGCGCGATATGATTGGCTGTTTCGGGTCACGTGCTTTCCTAGACGCTTTGGACAGGTTGACGTTGGGTTGTTCATAACTTGACAGCTATAAACTCTGGAAAATGATCAATAATGCTTTAATAACGTTTGAAGGATGTTAAACGTGGACGACTTAGGTTATACACGCTGCCGGTAACGATACGCTAGTTTATGTATTGTAACAAAACTGCCGTTATTCTCTTCTAGACTGCTTTGCTAAACGATACATCAAAACTGTAACAATTTGTGTGTTTTAATTGGTGTTATTTTATCCAGACAACAGTATACGCCGTGTATTTCAATGTATGTTACGAAACAGAAGCACACTGACCTTTGTAATGCTTTCACTCCCATCCCTGGATAATGCACGTTTCGCACATTTGACGTTACGTTACGTTAAGTTTTACGGTATGAAGCACAAGCCAGCATCAAATTATATTAATAGTGTATTGAACATCTCATACAACAATTTCTTAAAACAACGTGGCTTATTCTAGTGAGGGGAAAATACAATTGTGGCGCGTCGTGATAAAACCGGACTTAATGCATGTGCGTAAAGTGTCGTCCCGGATTAGCCTGTGCAGTCCGCACCGGCTAATCCAGGACGGCACTTTCCGCCTACAGTGGATTTATGTTTAGAAGAGACTTCATTGAAACAGAAAATACCATACAAGCGGAAAGTGCCGTCCTGGATTAGCCTGTGCGGACTGCACAGGCTTATCCGGGACGACACTTTACGCACATGCATTACGATCGGTTTTCTCACGACGCGCCACAATTTAATCAACTGTCCAAGTGCATAAAATATTCGAATAAGACATGACACACATACATGTAAATGTTTACAAACATCAGCTTAATTGAAATGTCCAATTTCGTGGCGGCGCGGATTAAATCCCACTATTACTCATTAATCTTCTGCAAACTTTAATTAAGTGTGACTGAGCGCTTTAAATAAGAGAAGACAACACACACGCAATTATGGAAGTACATAAACAAATACAAAGTGCATGCACTAACTGAATGTTCACAAATAATGTTGAATTTAGTTTAATGTATTGTTAGCGAAATTTGCAACTTTAACGCATCAATCTGGTGTTTACAAATGAGACTAATAGTTTCGACTTAGGTTTCGGTCGAACGTACCGATATTTAGAATGTATAATACGCACATATTTTGTATTCATATAGATTATCAAGACTCTATAAAACGCCTCGTCGCAGTCGAACAAAGTGTTGTGAATTCTAAATAGTATTTCTAAATTATTCAATAATAGTTTTAAAAGTATATACTGTTTAATATTCATGAGCATACATGTATTTCCAATAATGCAAATCACAAAGAATTTTCACGCAATATGTAGAGTCAGAAATATTCGTGTACACCTTCTACAATAGCATAATGCCAAATTTGATTCTGCTACGCGTTTAAAGTCGGATTTGTTATGGTTTCGTTGATGTTTTTCCGAATAAAACGTTCATTGATAAACAGGTTGCTTTACATTACTTGCATTCCAATGTTCCCGCTTTCAGAGAAGCACGAGGGACAATCAGTACCTACATCTGAAGACAAAGTAGCCTCATGTCATTAAAAATTATTTTGTTTACAGTTTGCATTCAACATTGTAAAATTTTAAAAAGTAACCTGTTCATTCGGATTGAAAAAAAGTTATTACAGCAAAAACAAACATTTACAAAAAATACCATCTGTTTGAACAATATATTAATATAAAAAAGAAACGAAACAGAAACGTAAGTTTAAAATATAAAATATAATGAACTGCAGCATCGAAAGCCTCGATTATTAAGGCCAATAGAGCAATACGTCAAACCATGCAGTTGTGGCAAGTTTAAAATATAAAATATAATGTACTGCAGCATCTAAAGCCTCGATTATCAATGCCATTAGAGCAATACGTCAAACTATGCAGTTGTGGCAATTTCAAAAATTTCAAAAATATATGTGGCGCGTCGTCAGAAAACCGGTCTTAATGCATGTGCGTAAAGTGTCGTCCCGGATTAGCCTGTGCAGTCCGCACAGGCTAATCCAGGACGGCACTTTCCGCCTTCACTGAATTTATGTTTAGAAGAGACTTCCTTGAAACAGAAAATACCATAAAAGCGGAAAGTGCCGTCCCGGATTAGCCTGTGCGACACTTTACGCACATGCATTAAGTCCGGTTTTCCCACGACACGCCATAATATTCGTTTATGAAGACCAATGCAGCAATTATCAAAACCACACTTTATTGCTGTATTAAAATGTACATTCTAACATGATTCTCGCTAATTTTATATAGACCAAGAACAACATTATCGTTGGTAAACTACCCATAAACAACGCGGATCATAGCAAAAAGTAGTTCAAATTACAATTGCAAAAATATATGTCAAATCATGTTAGAATCGAAATAATTGTCGTTGTTTGTTGGCCAATACACCACTCTTTGTCGTTTTGATGTGTGCCTATTAAGTAACCCGGGCTTACTCCCTCGTGGTTTAATTCCAACGCATCAGAACTCCAAATCGTTGTTTATTGACCGATAAACAACGATGATGCGAAAATTATTTCTTAAGTACATGATGCTTAGTGTCTAAATCTTCGTTTAGGAAGGCCATTGCAGCAATGTACATGACCACATTTTATTATTATATTAATATTTAAAAGAGGAGATTACAAACCTTCTTATTAACATCTTTAGAGTTTTGTTTTCAGGCAGGTGACCCAATCACCGATACATATCCACACTCAATTCGAAACAATCACAAAACGAACACATGATTAAACCTATCAGCAACATTAGATAGGTGATTGCAAAACGATAGGGTTAGCACATAGTATTTTATTAAATACTTATTATTAAACAAAGAGTTATTTTATGATGTGTATGATGTCCGATATGCCCTTTAAATATGTTAATTTTAATAATTCACGAGTCACACACTTTGATGGTTAACTTTGTTGTAAACCATATTGTATAATCAGTACACGTCACATAACTGTAAGGTTTCATTTTTCAAAGTCACGTGGTATATCATTGAATCCAATTTGCTAAAATGCTTTATATCTTGAAATGTTTTTCACATTAAGATATTTAGTAGATAGAAAATTGTTTCAATTTCATTTTACCGTGCCTCAAAATAGAAACTAATTCTAATTTCATTTCACCATGCCTCAACATAGAAACTAGTTCTAATTTCATTTCACCGTGCCTCAATATAGAAACTAGTTCTAATTTCATTTCACAGTGCCTCAAAATAGAAACTAGTTCTATGTTCATTTCACTATGCCTAAAAATGTTGCATTTTTGAGGCTATTGTCAGTTTCTAACAATTGCATTAACACGTCGTAAAATAATTGAATAATGTGTTATATTTTATTTGGATTGTACTAATATGGGTCAAATATTTGTTTATTTGTGTCTGCATGCTGATAACTTCTGGATCAAGTGAGAACTTCCGAAGCTTTGAATAAGTTGTTCCGAGGTGGTATTAACTTTGAGCATGCATGCATCAAATAAGTATGTTTAGTTTTGTGCAGTGTTTTGCGTTTTATGAGCTATAAGTTAATGCATTTAAGAAAACTTGTTAAAAAAAAAGATAATCGCGTATGCTGATGCAATTGGAAAAGGATTGTGTCATACATGAATAAAACATATTTAAAATTGACATGAGCATTTTTATGACACTTTCAGTATGAACTCCCCATGGTTCATGGTTGCAGTGTGTTACCGCAGCTTCGAGTTTCGGATATTATACTACATACCATTTAACACGTTGAATGGCGATGAAACAAACCGATGAAACATATCTGCATTTTTTAAATTTATTTCTTAAGATCTTTATACTGTAGTACCTACATAGAACGGTATATGAGGCATATTCAACAGCAATTTTTTATTAATTGCAATTTACTAAAAATGGCATGATCCATTGCGATAATTTATTACATATTGTTAATAACGTAGTTTCGCCTCCATTTAGCTATTCTGTTTCGGTAGTATTGAACTCTTATGAAATTCAAATAAAAAGCAATAGCTTAAGAATAGACTATACACAATTATAAAACTTCAACCAATTCGTCATATACTCGGATTTTACGTAAGTTACGATTTTACCAATTGCGCGGAAGATCTATGTGTGAAATAAACGATTTGTAATTTCGCTGAATATGACATCTTGATTGTGACGGATTGAGGTATTTCCAGAAGGCGTAAATAATATGAATTGCTTAACAATTTTGTTAATAGAGAATTAATGAAGACGTAGCTAGCTGTGCGTTTTGTTTGGTTTAGTCTTTATAATAAAACTATTAAGTGGTGTACTTATATTCAGTGAACTTTTAAATAAAACAAACTCCTGTTAGCAGTTTTGATAAAACTGTGCGGGAATTTCTCAAGTAGCGAAAAACAGCGAACATAATAATTCCTATTTCTTGACATGAATATTTATATGTTTGCTCGGGAAGTGTAATGAATTGTCGGAAGTTACAAATAATATGAATTTTTTTTTTAAAGGAAATTGAACCTTACATGAAACATTTACACAAATGTAAAATATATGAAAAGAAGTCTAGTAGTATTTAAATTGCACTAGGATATCTTTTAACCTACTTTAAACTAAACACCGCATGGTGCGGCTATTTAAGCGTTCGTTAAGCTCAATGAATAGCAATAAGTCTTATCACAAAAGCTATTGTGAATGTTTGCATGTAAATGGAACACATTGGAAAGGTCTTATAACCAAATTGCTATCGAGTTTATAACGTACTAGTGATACACTTGCCGTTTCTCATTCTTGTAAATACTCCAGGGGCGTAGCTTCCTTTAGGCACTAAAGGCACGTGCCTATACATTTTTTCCAGAGATGAAAAATTAAAATATGCAAAAAATGCAATAAAAACAAGATGGGGTGGGGGTGAGGGGATCTTTCTTGGCTGCGTTGATACTTCATTGTTTTACGAGTCGATTACGTCAATGTGAAATGAATTTCATGAAACGCACACTTATTTTACAATTATTTTGTAGAATCAGGGTTTAGCTGAAGTTAGTTGTTTGTAGCCACATACATGTATAAACAATCCTGGCCCAAATAATCGCTTACAGCGTCATTTTGTAGATTCCGCCAATTTAGCCTATACATATTTTGAACCCATGCTACGCCCCTGTACACAGTGTTACAAACACTGATTGAGGCTTACACATACCTATACGGTCCGCTATATAAATCTTAAAGCACTTACACAGTGTTAAAAGTAAAACTAAACATTTGAGTTAAATTTAGAAACAACAAACATATAAAATAAAGCATCATGAGTAAAATAAACTGCAAACCATACCCATACAATTAGTGGTATTTGAACAGTTTTAAAACCAGTTCTGTGTTTACATTTATTACACTACGAAACCAGCCTATGTTCCTGTGACTTGTGTATAATATCATGCATATCGCCGAATGCAAAGGTGAATAATCGGATGTCCATCGCTTTGCCACTATAATCGGCAAGTAAATAAAAGTTGATACCATTAGTTTCTTCTACTGCTAACTGAGCTGTAGTTCATCGTCGTTTATAGCTTCGTTATATTTAGAACTGCTAATGATTTAGTTTTATTTCAAATTGTTTACATGTAGTCATAATTTACCTTTCTTTGAATATTAATCTTTTGCTTTTCCTAGGTAGTCTGCGGTGTTGCCCCGATGAAAGCATACGCATATTATTTTACTTCTGTGGTCCAGTTAAATCGGTAATTATTTTTCAAACCACAGGTCTGAAATGACTTGTGTTTTGTGTTTGTTATGTGTTTTTGTGATGTGCTGTGTAATTTTTTGGACAAGACAAGACAAATATTTATTAAGACTTGTACAGTGTACATCGTCTAAACACTAAAATGTTTTACATACATACATTTGGTTACATTATAATGAATACAATAATAACAAATACAATCAAATTAACAATCATGTACATATATATTTTGTGGTAAGGGCTTAATATAAATAAGTATAATGTACATTCGTAATTTCTATGGGAGATAACTACTTATAGTTATGTCACAACATTAAGACAATTATTTCTTATAATTAGTGCTTCTTTTACAAATTTTGCTAAGTTAATACGTTCGCGTGTATTAGTTGTATTTAACAATTGGTGGAATTTGTAAACAGAAGGTCTATTGTAATAACATTGCTTTAAATAGTTTCGCCTAAGAACAGAGTATGAAGAAAATTTACAGACAAAGTGAAACTCATCTTCCACATCTAATTCATTGCAACAAAGACAATAGCGTTCGTTTCTTGGGATATTCTGACCAGCATATCTTCCAGTTTGAATTCTCAGTGGCAGAGCCGAAGTTCTAAGCTTTGTGACATAATGTCTTAGTTTTTAGGTAGCAAATCTAAATAGTATTCATAATTGAAAATAGGCTTAAATACACGATACATACTAAAACAGAACTATTAACAACAGATCTAAACCACTCTTGTTTATATGTATCAATTACAACATTTTTAAAGTGCGTTATAAATGTATTAACATCAACAGAGCTTGGATTATTAAATACGTAAGACAAACCGTAATTGTCTAACAGCTTTTTAAGATTTAAAACCCAGTTTGAACGTCCGTTGTGGCAATCGTGTAAAGCTTGCAAATATATGGATTTTATAATAATATTTTCAGTTTGGGTAATTTTAAACCAGTATTTAACAATCCTTACGTATCGATGAACAAAAAGTGGGTATCTACCTAATTCGCCATAGACTGTAGCATTACAAACATTTTGTTTAACGTTTAATAGTCGTTTACAGAACTTTAAGTGCACCCTTTCCAATTCTTTTGACTTTGTATTACCCCATACCTCACATGCGTAATTCAAAATAGACCCAACAAAAGCATCGAACAGTTGGCATTGTGTTTTGGGCTTAAGGTCAAACTCTTTACATTTGTTAAATAAGATATTCATTGCTTTTAGTGCTTTACCACATAAATGTTCTTGGTTCAAATTAAAATTTCCAGTATAATTAAAAACAGTTCCCAAATAGTTGAAATCGTTTACTACTTCAATTTGCTGACCGTCATATGTCCATTTTTCAGACGGCAATAGTCTTCCTCGTTTGCGGAACACCATTATTTTAGTTTTATTAGTATTTACCTTTAATCCCCAACAATTACAATAATTAGATAAAAGATTTAAATGGTTTTGCACTTCTTCTGGAGATTTACCTATGATTGCCATATCGTCGGCAATAGTACAATATCAGTACAATATCATCAATACTTAAACCGGAAGTAGCCTCATTCTGCAAAAATAGTTCTAAATCCTCTATAAATAAAGAAAATAACAATGGGGACATAACTCCGCCTTGGCGTAGACTTACCGCATAATTAAAATATTCTGAATATGATGAACAATGCTTAACACATGACTTAACATTTTGGTACATATTTTTTATTATTCTTAATAATTTACCTTCAATGCCACATTTGAACATTTTTAGCCACAATGCATTTCTATATACAGTATCAAAACATTTCATCATATCAACGTAAATGACATATAATCTTTTATTTTCGTTAACATATTTTTGAACTAAGGACATAAGGATGTATATTGCGTCAATTGTTGAGCGCCCTTTTCTAAATCCGAATTGGGCATCCGAAATGATGTTAAAATTATTACAAAACGTTTCTAATCTACTATTAATAACTGAAGTAAATAGCTTAGATAAACAACTAAGTAGGGTAATTCCTCTATAATTATTAACATTTGTAGTATCGCCTTTCTTATGTAATGGGATTATAATACCTTCCGTCCATTTCTCAGGATAATGACCAGAGTTCAATACCGCATTAAACAAATCGCATATATGCAAAGCTAAAATATCAATACATTCAATTAAATATTCGTTCAAAATACAATCACTTCCATGGGCTTTATTACGCTTTAACAGTTTAACTGAAGCTTTTATCTCGTCAACGGTAAAAGGCTGATCTAATTCAGGGAAACTTGAATTTGGTAAATCAAAATTATGTGTTGAACAAAAAGTTTCGGCATCATCGTTTACACAATCAAACAAACCACTACTTATATTAGAGAAAAAATTGCTAAAGTCTTCTAATGAAATATTATCAATTTTCGTTTTAGTATTTGATTTAAAATATTTCCCAAAATCTCTGGGTCTATGATTTTTTAATCCTTCGATTTCATTAACCTTACTTCTCAAATATGTCTTTTTCTTCGTATTTATTAATTTTTTATACTCTTTTTTATAATGCAGCAATTGATTTCTATTATTGTCCGACTTATCACAATTAAAAATATTCAACAAAGATCCATAATGAGCATGTGCCATTTTACATTCAACATCAAACCAATCTGCATGCTTAACAGCGCTACATTCTTCAAATTTCGGTTTGTTAGAAATAAAGTGTTCCTTTGAAAATAAAGGATCAGCAACATTGCGAATAACATCAGTGAATTTATTTAATGCAATATTCAGAGAATCACTGCTTGTACAATCAATATCATCAATAATTCTGTTAAATAAAGGTAGGCTACAAATAATGCCTGATCTAAACTGGTTACGCAACGATTCGACCCATTTAAACTTAGTCTCTGTAAACGACAAAGGATCAACAATTTTATTGTTACAATATACAGAAAATGATAAAGGTGCGTGGTCACTGAACTCGTTAAAATCATGTATAATAAAATCTTTAATAAGTATGAAATTTCGTTCGAGACAAAGCAAATAATCTATTGTTGATAAACCGTTATGAGAAAAGTACGTAAATTTACTCGTATCTCCTTCTCTACCATTCACAACACGATAATTTGAGGATTTACACAAATCAAGCAGTTTGATTCCGTGGTTATTGTGAGATCTATCAACTGTAATTTTTTGGCAATTGGTCACTTGCCATAAATAAAGGACCTCGGGCTGCTAATAAGAGTTCTCCACTGCTGTCGCCACTGGAGTTTCGCTTGTATATATTGACATGTTAATGTTGCGGCATATGATATTTTTTATGCGGTTAACAAGCGGTTATCTAAGAATGTCTATACTTGTATGGTGTAATCTTAAGGCTTGTGTGTTATCATTATAATTTGTCTTGCTGAAAATTGCAACGTGTGAAAATCACTATATTGACACCTATTAAATGCATTATCATAATAACCTGTATACATTATGATCAACACAAGACTTAAAGAATTTCATAAAACCATAAAATGCAATCATGCTTATTGCTGCGGTTTTATGCGATTATATGCGGTTTCCTTCGTGTTATCAGAGTAGTTATCTACTTACGAGATGATGACACCGCAAGTAGGAAAGGTTGTGCCTGTTTGTAGTTTATTGCATTTTGTGGAGGATGGTGGCATATTAAAATCGCATTTATCATTTATCAAATGCAGCATCGTTATCAACTGCAGACGTGTTAGCAACCATATTCTCAGAAAACAAACACATATGATGTGTCCGTGTGATGCGGTTAACGCCAGGCTATCTAAGCGTATGCTTTTGTAGGATGGAGTTTGGTTGTTCGCAGTTTAGCGCGTTTTGCTTAAGATGGTAACATATTAAAATCACCTTAATCACTTAATTAGGGAAAGCACAATCCTCATCATCTGCAGAAATGTTAGCTGCAACACACTTACTAAAACAAACCGTATACATGTAATCATGAACATAGGCTATGGTTATAGGACAGATTTGGTCGAAGTTTATTGTATATCTCTTCACCATCATCGTCGTCATCTTTATCTTCGTCGTTGTTGTCATCATCATCATCAAAATGATCATCATCATCATCACCATCAACATCGTCATGGTTATCATCATCTACGACGTCCACATCATCATCATACCTATCACCATCATCCTTATCATCATCATCATCCTTATTATCATCATCTTTGTCATCTACGTTATCATCATCATCACCATCATTATCCACATCATCAATACAAGTAAATACGGCATTACTGACAGTGAAGTTTAATAATAAAATATACGTGCGTCAAAATACGATTATTATGGCAAATTTCAAAAATGGCTACTTATTTTCATTTCTTAGCACCTAACGCGCATAATTATGCAAGGAAATGCAATAACTAAGCCGGAATTTAAGAACTGTTATTTATTTAATATAAACAACAACTTATTCCTTAAATTAAAAGCATACGAGTTGTTAGGCCGATTAGACAACTAAGATCCCCGGGGTTGAAAATATCCAATGTAATACGGACATTTACACGCATTTACATTAAAATAACCGATTGTGTATTCCCATGGCTCTTTTGTTGTAAGTGGTGAAACATTTTGACAGTCCTAATTACTACACGTATATCAGACCAAATGCCCCGAGGGTATTACAACATAGTGTATTCACTATAAACTGAATAGCATATCCTCGAGTTCACGTCCTTATACGTTATTCGTGATTATAGAATAACGCGCAGTTAGTGTGCAAATTATTATTCCTCTTCCTTTTATCGCGACTTTTAAGTTTAAGAAAAACACGGGTTGTTGGGTGTTTGTTGTTAACATATAATAATTACATGTGGTCATAAACATACTTGTTTGCGCATAAATGCTACCGATGTACAATTTGCCAGAATACTATTACTTTATTATAATAACAAAACGCCGTTCTTATGACATTTAATGTGAGAGAAAACTGTATTGTGATGGCAATTTTATATAACGATTTATTAAACATTTGGTCTAAATGGTTCTCAAAAAGTATATATTCTAGTATGTCGAACTTCGGACTTCTCGAAGTCATTTGTGAACCCCGGCGACTTCGAAATAACAAATTAATATTTGTATTTGTGTGACGGATCATATCTGCCACTTTATATTGACAATGTGATTTTATGAACGATTTTTGAAATCAATCAATATGCAATGCGTGTCTATACGTAAATAATTGTATGAGTTTGTGAATGATTTGCTGCGAAATATATATGCAATGTCAAATGCCGCAATCCATGTATTTAAACTGACAAATGTGTGAACATTTAAAACATAAAATTACGATTGATAACGTTTCTAGACCACCGAAAAACAAGGATTAAAGTAGATATATATTTTATACAATCTTCACGCTGTCATTGACGAAATAACACCTGTGGGATAAACTTAGCTGTATCCCACACTGTGGAAATATGCTTGTCGCGTGCACGGTCCACGTTTTCACAATACAGTCGCATTGTTTACTAGGCCGATCGCATTTATTGGTCAGTCATTTAAAGATAGTTTACATACATTGCATTTAAATACATGTATTGAAAATGCAAACATGTTTTTCCGAAACAATCAGATAAAAATTGCAGTCACACATATTTTTTCGTTTCAGAGTTTTTCAAAACGAGCAGAAAGGCCATTGTCATTTATTGTGTATTTTTCTAATTTCTCATTACGCAAGTGTGTCTGTGTTGACTTTGAATGTCATTTTCATTGTGAAAGTTACTGTTCGATTATGTGTTGTACTAATACAAAAACATATACAAAAACAGCCTAAGGTTTGTTTGCTGTATTTATGGAATCTTGGGACTACTTCTTTATTACAATACGTACTTTTATATTCAATACTAGCAAAATCAGTTACACTAACAGTTTACAAATGCCACGGTTTGTTAAAAATTGTTAAACATTTGATTTATATAGTTTTGAAGAAAAGACATGATGTGATAAATATATTACTAGGATTAGAAGTTTATCTTGCTCGGCTCGACCATCGGAAGCGCTCGCCAAGGCTCGTACTTCTGGTGTTCTAAGCCTCGCAAGATAAACGTCTTTAACCTTTAACATACATTTTCGCTAGTTTATAGCTTATTTTAGTTCAGTCATAAGTTACATAAAACAAAAGTAAATTATATATCTTTAGTTTGACATTATATAAATAAATATGTTTACATAAAATATACCTAAATTACATTAATTAACGTTGCCGACATTTTTAAGACGCTCTTTTGTTAAAAATAAGAGTCCAATCGTATCAAAATATACGTATAATTGTATAATAATAAATTATGTAGTAAACCCTCTGAGCATACATTTTTTATATCAAATACAAAGTGGTCGGAAACTATGTGAAATTAAGACATCACCATTTAGCGTGGCATAAATTATCAGCATCCAACAACTTGTAAGCAAGCTACCGAAAGGCAATTCAATAAACAGATACCAGTCCTATTGTCTATGTTCTATATGAAGCTATCTAACCCGTTACAAAAGGTGTGAATTATCGTTGATGCCTTGTTTTTCAAATAGCTATTTTAAACCTTCAAATGTATATATGCTTTACTACAGAATATATGCAAAAGCTTATGTTAGTTCAGTTATAATTCAGTGATGTGTATGTATAGTTTTTGAACATGTTTATTACAGTATAAATACACATGTTAAAAAGTTTTACATAGAAATATGTCGGAAATTTTGAAATTCCTTATAACGCTTTTGATATCGTTAATGCGATATATTAAGAGATGCATATAATACGACTTAAACTTATTTATTTTAACGTCCAACCATAATGTGTTTAGATAGTTTTATCAACCAACGGGACCAGAAACTATGTTGTAATTAAGACATTACAATTGGTCGTTGGTGGTGACATAAACGACATGTTACAACAGCCAAAACAATACTACAAATTGTTTCTAAGCCACCCGAGGGCATTTAAGTAATAGTATACTTGATATATTGTCAATTTACAATGTGAAGCTTTCTAACGCGTTAATAAACGTATGATTCACGCCTTCGACAAAATTTGGTTGTAAGGCCAGAAATTGTTTATTTGTACATTTTACTTTTTTAGCATGTCCTCATGGACGGCGGAACTAAATAAAAAAAATACAAATAAAATATATACTAAACACACTTCTTCGCAATACACATGACAAGAACGATTATATACTAACAGAAAAAAGGAAACTGGACATGTTTTCGATGTGTAGTTTGTATATGTTGTTAGATATTAATATTGATGAATATGGTGTCAAAATTAAGGTTATCAATTGAACTAACCAATAATTATAATGCCCTTAAAAATTGATCAATCACGAAAAAGTAAACGGTGGTGTTAAATCTTTGCAAACATCAAACACAAGGATCATGGTCGTCTTTGCAACTTTTAAAATCACTAATGTTTCGTTGGGATGACGTTAACGTTTTAATGTTGGTCAATTTGTAAGGGCATTACCATTATTGATTGGCTTAATGTATATCCTAAATGTTGATACCAAATTCATCCATATTTAAATCTCACAACATATTAAAATACGCAGTGAAAACCTGTCCGGTTTCTTTTTTTCTATTAGTATATTTCAATACAACGTTTGATGTTAACATCGGTATAAAATCAATATGATTTACGTTGAATTATTATATATGTTTCAATGTGTTTTTACATTATGCAAGAGTGAGTTGAAAACTTTTAAAATTCATAAATAATATGGCATTATTTAAAGCACATTTTTTGCAAAGTGTTTGGTTTATTGTATTTATAATATTGGTTTTGTTTTATTTTTATGTATATTAAAAAATCAGATCGGCGGATCCAAGAAACGTAAAACAAACAAACTCTGACCACACTTTAGTAGTGTAATAATAGATACATGATCAGCTTCATAATTGTCAACATGAGACTAAAGCAACCATCACTGCAGTCCCATAAAAGACTGACCATTTATCAATTGACTTTACGCTAGAGGCTTTATAACTTAGACGACTTAGGCCCAACTTCGACAAACACCGGTGACAATATGAACATGTTTTTACAAGACATCTCCGCTAACGATTAAAGCGTAGCTTTCTGGATGGTTAAGCAAATGTTCAATACAATCTAGTCGTAAGGATAATTAATTGCCCAATAAAGACAAACATATCTATGGAAGAACTCGTGTGTACATCGACCGTACGAAAAGATTTGATTGACAATTCATCTTCGTCATCCAGCATGCCAGGGTTGCATTGTTGTAAGTATAAGATATAAGAATACTGAAGCTCCAGAGAAAACACAAGGAGCGAAACCCTTATTCCTTTATTGAAGGCAAGTGACCATTTGCCTATACAATACAGGACAATTTGCACAACATAACACAAAACAGAAAACTAAAACTGGGGTCACCGCCTGGCAAAGCTTTGGGGGTTTTAACCGTTTAAAGGCATCCTGAACCTCACACAAAGCCCAGATTTGATCACTATACACACGTTTGTAAAAACAATTTAACTTCATAGCGTTGCAATTCAAATTAAATAGTAATATAAGAGATAATTAATGCCCACATTTCGCGTTTGTATAATTTATTTGAAAGCGAAGATGCGAAATTAAGTTCGCAGTGTTGCATCTTTGATGTCTTGTTAATAGCGAAATTAATATTTCATTACACTATAATTTCGGACAACATATGTTAATTTCTTACGCTTAATGATTTAAGTTAATAAAAACACAAGTTTTGAGAAGTATGCCTTGGGCAATCATTTTACTAAACTTCCGTCTATAACACTTGCTGGTACACATACTCCTACAAAACATGTTGCGACAAGTGCAATAAACCACTGCAATAGTATTCTAAGCTTATGTCAACATTGATATTACCTATACAACTTTGCATTACTTTTTCTTGCATAAACTGTATATTTCATTGAAAAATAGAAGTTAAATTAGGTCGCATTTTTCTTGAACCCGGTATTCCCGATTTAAAAATACCGCGGATTTCCCCAATACAAGCAACTGAGTCAAGTGTGTGCATGCGCGACTCGACAAAACTTAACTGTCACATGGTTATCCTCAATATAAACGGCGCTATTTGTAAATTACTCGATGTGTTATAGCGTCTGCAGACTCCATAGATTTTAGGACGATAAAAAGGACGAAAAATATATAAAATTATAGATTTTCAGGTAAATAAAAATTAAGTATCTATTTTTAATACGCATGTATTTTTGATAATTTTCTTTGTTTTTTTTTTTTTACGATTTAACTATCTGGAGTTCAGTTCCTTTAAAATGTCAGTTGCAAAACATGGAAATGTCTAACGCGTATTTCAATTTATATGCCAGGGTAATGTCCCTTTCATTTAGGGCACTGTATTTATTTTTGAAATAGTGAGCATTTATAGATTCTTTATAACAGGAAAAAAAAAATAATATAGTACAAACGTTTATTCAAATAAATGAGGACTTGTACTATTTTCATAAATTTTTAATAACCATGTTGTACTATTTTTGTTATTGTTCTTATATATACTGAAAATTACGTTAAAACTTGATTATGTGTGGAGAGTATGTATTCCTAGATATCGATATGCAAAATCAGCATGATATATTCCTTTATTTTTCCATTTGTTAAAGCCGCACAACAGGTGAAAATGGCGAAATTCAGATTCTGCAATACAACGTTTATCTTATTGTCTGTCTTACCATGTGTTTACGTTAGTATATACCCTACGTCAGAAACATTTGTTTGTTGTTGTTTTTTGGATACTGTTTATTTCAAAACACTGATCCTCTACGGTCACGGTTAGGAGACTCACCGGACAACCTCTTTTCGAGGTGATAAGAACATTTCCGGTGGTGACTTCCGGACATTTTCTTAACACCTCGAAATGATGTGGTCCGGTGAGTCTCCTTACCGTGAAGAAAAACCTTTTACAAACGCTAGGTTTTTTAAGTGCCGAGTAATGATTATATTTCAATTCTATATTTAAGGGACTCTGCCACCGAAAAAATTGCGTCCAATGACACTATTATTGATATTATCTGATAGAAATGCGCTAAGCAGCGACATGTGTTATAAATAAATACATAAATAAAATAATATACAATAAGTTATTTAATAATAAAAAAATAGCAAAAAAGTCTAAAAAAGTAAAACCCCAAGTGGGATTAAAACTCAAGACTAAGAAGCCACACGAAGAAATGACAGTAGGCAGCGGTTTTACCAACTGCGCTATCAAGCTTGATAAAGAGTCGTGTGTAAACTTTGGTTATACAAAATACTCACAATTCTGAGGTCAAAATGTAAACACAAAAAGGGCCAAACAAACACGACCCATATTATAAATGGATTTTTACCTCAGAATGCGCACATTCTTTCTCCCATTTTCTATACCGTGTGTAAACCGGTATTATATGCCGGAATTAATATAAAAACTGTTTACAAACACTAGCTTGATTAACTGTCAAATTTCGTGGCAATGCGAATTAAATCCGACCATTCAACGTTAACATTCTGCGAGCTGCACGATATTCTACATACAACACGAGGAACTTCGGCTAGTTTCGTATTGTTGAAAATGTAAACACCAAACTGAACTTTCAACTCTTCAAAATTTATTTATTTTATGAAAATGTGTATTAGTGTTTTGCTCAAAATGCAATTGTGTGCATGTTTGTTATCTGAATATTATTTTGTATTGTTTAGTTTAACGAGTATCACCTTGTTAGTGCTTTAAACAAACGTCATATTTGTTTTATTTAAACATGTGTGACTGAACTTTATATAAATTCATATTTCACATAAAGGTATTCATCGTAAATTGATCGTATTTATTATGCTTAACGATGTCATGTTAATGACACATCGTATTGAAATTATGCGAATTCCGTTATGTTGTGGTTTTTGTTATATTTTATAAATATATTGAGATTTTGAGATAAAGCGAAAATATTATGACATATCATGGCTTTTTGTAAACAAACGATGTAAGACAGAAGAGTGCAATGTCCCGTTTATCTATCAAATTTGTATAAATGAACAAGCATTTAGGCATACATAATATATATAGCTTTATCTCGTCCATTTTCTGGAGGTGTACACATAAGATACATACATTAACATGGGGAACAGAAACATACTAACAACTGTATAATAATACACTTTAAGTGAAGTATATTCACAATCCGTTATCGTCATTGTAGCACATGAACCAGCAAAGCCACATGTAATTCAGTTGAACAATAAAATAGTTTGATCTTAAGGGTTATTTAAAAGCGAACGTTCTTACGATGACAATGCGTGTATGCGAGATATGCGTTATGTCCTATTTACTAAAGTTTCATAGAAAGCGAAAATAGAATCTACTGTTTAAGGATCAACAAAAGTCATATCATCGTTTAAACACGTTCGTAACTGCCGTTAACGCGTCGATTGGCGAGTTTTATAAAGTTAAATTTGGTATCAGTTACTGCACAATTTAGCACATTGTGTAAGGAAGTTGGGTATAGCGCTACATAACTGCACAATTTAGCACATTGTGTAAGGACGTTAGGTATAGCGCTACATAACTGCACAATTTAGCACATTGTGTAAGGAAGTTAGGTATAGCGCTACATAACTGCACAATTTAGCACATTGTGTAAGGAAGTTAGGTATAGCGCTACATAACTGCACAATTTAGCACATTGTGTAAGGAAGTTAGGTATAGCGCTACATAACTGCACAATTTAGCACATTGTGTAAGGAAGTTAGGTATAGCGCTACATTACTGCACAATTTAGCACATTGTGTAGGGAAGTTAGGTATAGCGCTACATAACTGCACAATTTAGCACATTGTGTAGG
The DNA here is from genome assembly GCA_027627225.1 of Congeria kusceri. Classification (NCBI taxonomy): domain Eukaryota; kingdom Metazoa; phylum Mollusca; class Bivalvia; order Myida; family Dreissenidae; genus Congeria; species Congeria kusceri. The sequence continues at coordinate 40,940,409 of CM051026.1, forward strand.
GAAGTTAGGTATAGCGCTACATAACTGCACAATTTAGCACATTGTGTAGGGAAGTTAGGTATAGCGCTACATAACTGCACAATTTAGCACATTGTGTAGGGAAGTTAGGTATAGCGCTACATTACTGCACAATTTAGCACATTGTGTAGGGAAGTTAGGTATAGCGCTACATAACTGCACAATTTAGCACATTGTGTAAGGAAGTTAGGTATAGCGCTACATAACTGCACAATTTAGCACATTGTGTAAGGAAGTTAGGTATAGCGCTACATTACTGCACAATTTAGCACATTGTGTAGGGAAGTTAGGTATAGCGCTACATAACTGCACAATTTAGCACATTGTGTAGGGAAGTTAGGTATAGCGCTACATAACTGCACAATTTAGCACATTGTGTAGGGAAGTTAGGTATAGCGCTACATAACTGCACAATTTAGCACATTGTGTAGGGAAGTTAGGTATAGCGCTACATTACTGCACAATTTAGCACATTGTGTAGGGAAGTTAGGTATAGTGCTACATAACTGCACAATTTAGCACATTGTGTAGGGAAGTTAGGTATAGCGCTACATAACTGCACAATTTAGCACATTGTGTAGGGAAGTTAGGTATAGCGCTACATAACTGCACAATTTAGCACATTGTGTAGGGAAGTTAGGTATAGCGCTACATAACTGCACAATTTAGCACATTGTGTAAGGACGTTAGGTATAGCGCTACATAACTGCACAATTTAGCACATTGTGTAAGGAAGTTAGGTATAGCGCTACATAACTGCACAATTTAGCACATTGTGTCAGGAAGTTAGGTATAGCGCTACATAACTGCACAATTTAGCACATTGTGTAGGGAAGTTAGGTATAGCGCTACATAACTGCACAATTTAGCACATTGTGTAGGGAAGTTAGGTATAGCGCTACATTACTGCACAATTTAGCACATTGTGTAGGGAAGTTAGGTATAGCGCTACATAACTGCACAATTTAGCACATTGTGTAGGGAAGTTAGGTATAGTGCTACATAACTGCACAATTTAGCACATTGTGTAAGGAAGTTAGGTATAGCGCTACATAACTGCACAATTTAGCACATTGTGTAGGGAAGTTAGGTGTAGTGCTACATAACTGCACAATTTAGCACATTGTGTAAGGAAGTTAGGTATAGCGCTACATTACTGCACAATTTAGCACATTGTGTAGGGAAGTTAGGCATAGTGCTACATTACTGCACAATTTAGCACATTGTGTAGGGAAGTTAGGTATAGCGCTACATAACTGCACAATTTAGCACATTGTGTAGGGAAGTTAGGTATAGCGCTACATTACTGCACAATTTAGCACATTGTGTAGGGAAGTTAGGTATAGCGCTACATAACTGCACAATTTAGCACATTGTGTAGGGAAGTTAGGTATAGTGCTACATTACTGCACAATTTAGCACATTGTGTAAGGAAGTTAGGTATAGCGCTACATAACTGCACAATTTAGCACATTGTGTAGGGAAGTTAGGTATAGCGCTACATAACTGCACAATTTAGCACATTGTGTAAGGAAGTTAGGTATAGCGCTACATAACTGCACAATTTAGCACATTGTGTAGGGAAGTTAGGTATAGTGCTACATAACTGCACAATTTAGCACATTGTGTAGGGAAGTTAGGTATAGCGCTACATAACTGCACAATTTAGCACATTGTGTAAGGAAGTTAGGTATAGCGCTACATAACTGCACAATTTAGCACATTGTGTAGGGAAGTTAGGTATAGTGCTACATTACTGCACAATTTAGCACATTGTGTAAGGAAGTTAGGTATAGCGCTACATAACTGCACAATTTAGCACATTGTGTAGGGAAGTTAGGTATAGCGCTACATAACTGCACAATTTAGCACATTGTGTAAGGAAGTTAGGTATAGCGCTACATAACTGCACAATTTAGCACATTGTGTAAGGAAGTTAGGTATAGCGCTACATAACTGCACAATTTAGCACATTGTGTAGGGAAGTTAGGTATAGCGCTACATAACTGCACAATTTAGCACATTGTGTAAGGAAGTTAGGTATAGCGCTACATAACTGCACAATTTAGCACATTGTGTAGGGAAGTTAGGTATAGTGCTACATAACTGCACAATTTAGCACATTGTGTAGGGAAGTTAGGTATAGCGCTACATAACTGCACAATTTAGCACATTGTGTAAGGAAGTTAGGTATAGCGCTACATAACTGCACAATTTAGCACATTGTGTAGGGAAGTTAGGTATAGTGCTACATTACTGCACAATTTAGCACATTGTGTAAGGAAGTTAGGTATAGCGCTACATAACTGCACAATTTAGCACATTGTGTAGGGAAGTTAGGTATAGCGCTACATAACTGCACAATTTAGCACATTGTGTAAGGAAGTTAGGTATAGCGCTACATAACTGCACAATTTAGCACATTGTGTAGGGAAGTTAGGTATAGTGCTACATTACTGCACAATTTAGCACATTGTGTAAGGAAGTTAGGTATAGCGCTACATAACTGCACAATTTAGCACATTGTGTAGGGAAGTTAGGTATAGTGCTACATTACTGCACAATTTAGCACATTGTGTAGGGAAGTTAGGTATAGCGCTACATAACTGCACAATTTAGCACATTGTGTAAGGAAGTTAGGTATAGCGCTACATAACTGCACAATTTAGCACATTGTGTAAGGAAGTTAGGTATAGCGCTACATTACTGCACAATTTAGCACATTGTGTAAGGAAGTTAGGTATAGCGCTACATTACTGCACAATTTAGCACATTGTGTAGGGAAGTTAGGTATAGCGCTACATAACTGCACAATTTAGCACATTGTGTAAGGAAGTTAGGTATAGCGCTACATAACTGCACAATTTAGCACATTGTTTAGGGAAGTTAGGTATAGCGCTACATAACTGCACAATTTAGCACATTGTGTAGGGAAGTTAGGTATAGCGCTACATAACTGCACAATTTAGCACATTGTGTACGGAAGTTAGGTATAGCGCTACATAACTGCACAATTTAGCACATTGTGTAGGGAAGTTAGGTATAGCGCTACATAACTGCACAATTTAGCACATTGTGTAGGGAAGTTAGGTATAGCGCTACATAACTGCACAATTTAGCACATTGTGTAGGGAAGTTAGGTATAGCGCTACATAACTGCACAATTTAGCACATTGTGTAAGTAAGTTGGGTATAGCGCTACATAACTGCACAATTTAGCACATTGTGTAGGGAAGTTAGGTATAGCGCTACATAACTGCACAATTTAGCACATTGTGTAAGGAAGTTAGGTATAGCGCTACATAACTGCACAATTTAGCACATTGTGTAGGGAAGTTAGGTATAGCGCTACATAACTGCACAATTTAGCACATTGTGTAGGGAAGTTAGGTATAGCGCTACATCTAGTACGTTGGTCAGGTCGTCGTCGATTTCTCCAAGAATGTACTGTACAAATGTCTGATTTGGAATAACGACGAGTAGATCGTAAATGGGAGGGAGGGGGGCACCAAACGTTTTAACACGATCCATTAACGTGCGAAGTTTTACAAAGTGGTCACTGTAGTCGCGCTTGAACTACAGGTACTGGAGTTCACGGTCGCACAGTCGATGACAGCTGCGGCACCCCGTCGACTACTCTGGTGGCTGCTGACAGCATAGACACGCCAGAAATTTCATGAGGGTCAAACATTTGGGACGGGCTCTTGCAACGGACCCCAAACTGGATAGGCTCAACTGCGGATGGACTTGTCAGAGCACGAGTCCATTCTTTCCCCACGGTCGCTTCGTGGTTGTAGACGGCTGTCTGGCACGTTCGACTCAAGGAGTATTTGCTCGGGAAGATAGCATTTCTGAAATTTGACAAGTACGAATGAAGCCCGTACTTTCCAAGAATACGCAGTATATCAGGAACGAATCGTAGTTTTGACGATGCACAGTACTTTTGATAAAACGTCTAATTCTGATCTAGTGAGGTAGTGTAGACCCTGGCCTCTCTTCAAGCAGATATGATGGGCCACTTCTAGTTGATGGCTATCGAAACTTGTTAGACTATTCAAAAATTTGAAAACAAACACTGCCCTCGGTAAGACACACGTATAATAAAGCTTCATTTCCGCAACGGGTTCGGACCTGCTGGACAGGATACTTTTCCCGTTAGTGATAGGAAAGTGCCCCGTGTTTTGCCGTTTAGGGCGTCAACGTCGTGTGAATGTTTTTCTATTCAAGGTTTCCATGTTTCCGAGATGTTTGTACACACCAGCCTCTGTGATAATCGTGTTTTCGTACTTTGGCGGCGGGGGAAGTGGATCCGAGGGCTTTTCTCCTGCTCAAGACCGAAGACCCATATTTTGATGGATTGTACAGGTAGCGTAAAGTGTTTACATATCTGTAGTAAATGTTTAGCAGCTTATTCAAACCACGAAGAGAGGTGGATAGTAGGCATATGCCGTCGCATGGGTTGGAGAGCTTAGCTTTAAGTCGCCGATCTCTAGTTCGTGTCGAACAGCTTGCAGCTTGTCCAGCAGAGCGTTGACGTACTTGTTATAAAACTGCGCGTAGATACACTTCCTTGCCGAGTCCCCCTGCTCTATATGTAAGGATTCTGATAGATAGCCATTCTGCAAGACACGGCTGGACGAGCCTCGGGGTGATTTACTAATCAATCGGGTAGTTTTTTCGCGGACTCCTAGGTGATGCAGTGTGTACAGCAGTCCATCGATGCAGACCATGTCGAACGCGGATATCGCTTCCATGTTGAAGACGTTGAGCGTGCTGCCACGTTCACAACAATAGTCACGAGCTTCTTGCGATATAAATGTCATATTTTTTTGAAAGCCGTGATGTAATTTGTTCAATTTTGATACGATATTGCTGCTTTCAATGCGTTTTATGAGGCGTTTTGCAAACAAATTTGGATATGACGGGGAGCAACGAAATGACTCTGTAGCTAAATGGCTCAGTGTACGGTTGGCAATTACCTTTATATAGAGTCACTGTTAGTCAATTTTTAAAGCATTTGGGCAGTGAATCTGCACTAATTATGGCATTACAAAAGTTTGATATGCATACTGTCAGTAATGGTCCTCTATGTTTCATGTGCTCATAGGTTATGTTGTCGAACGATGCACTTTTATTGTTTGTCAGCTCACGTATTAGTGTTCGTAGTTCCGCATCACAAGTTCTGTGCAGTAGAGTGTCACGTGGTTGGTAGGAGACACCAGGTGAACGGTAGGTTAACAGTTCAGTTGCAACATTTTACGTTTTACAAAACAAGGATAACAATTGAATTGTGTTAATGACGATAATGTGGAAATCACTGTCTTTACATTTGCATACACTATTTTCTGATCGCAAGGCACATATGCATTAAATTATAATCAAATGATACATGTGTACAGATGATACATGCGTACAGATACATGCGTACAGATGATATATGCGTACAAATGATACATGCGTACAGATGATACATGCCTACAGATGCATTGCATTTCAAATTTGTAATAAAACACGATACAAATGTATGGTGATATTGCAATATAATTTAAACTATTACTGTGGAATCACTAATTTTCGCGGTGGTCTAATTTTCGCGCCTTTTGCGCCATTGCGCGAATTTAAGACCACCGTGAATATTTACCAATTTCGTAGTGTAGCAACACCGTAGGAGCTTACACGTTCTTTCAAATATACGACAAGACAAGGCAGGCGTTGTATTCAAGATAAGTACAAGGTACATAATCTACAAAAAAAATCGTAAATACATTCGATCAGCGGTCAATACGTTCGGAGTATGTTTTGAACAGGATTCAAAAGAAAACATAACAATTTAACGACATTGCATCATTTCCATGTAAGTAACCTACATATGGAGAGTGATGTACATGTATATTACACAGTAATTTATTGTCTTATTTCTAGTGCGTATTTTATATCTTTTGCAACACTTTTAAGTACATCAGAGTTAACAGATCCCATAAGTGAATTAAATGTATAGACTGATGGTCTATCGTAAAATCGTTTATTAAGAAATCGTCGCCTTACGGTTGTGTAACATGGAAAATGCATATAAAATGATAGACGTCTTGTAAATCACGACTACCGCAATACAAACAATATATTTCGTTTCTTGGAATATTACCAAATGCATAGCGACGGTAATCGTTCGTAAATATATGCATATAGGCCTTTATGTTACGATGCGAATGCTTTTAAGGAACGTTTTTAAATGTTTTCTTCATCGGCTTCATGCTGATTAATGAATGCATATTTTTCTTTTAAATTCAATTGTGTGCGTTTTCGTACATTTAAATGCTGTCATACACTGCAGATCCGTTATATCGCGATTCGCGGGGTCCATGTATATAAATATGTATATACATGTATACGCTATAGCCCATTTTCGTGACCTAAAAACATAAACGTCATTAACTTGCCTTTTTCATTGTTGTAATTAATTTCAAATCGCGTATAATCAATACGAAATCCGAAACGCCTTTCCGAATATTACTGTTAACATGATGTAAACACGAATTCCATTTTACAATTAAACTGCGCAGGTGTTTCAAAAAAAAGCATGAGAAAATTATGCCGACATGTACAACGTCACGTCATCCGCATGGAACGCGTGGGTACATTGATAGCAATAAAAATACTTTGTAGCACAGAGAATATTGAGATCTTTACTTTTGTATAACAATTTCGTAACGCCTAACAACACAATTGTATTTCTATAACACAGTTAAGCAAGGCATGATTTTGAACTCTCGTAATACTACGAGTAAAAGGAATATGAAGATGTTACTTTTGACAAGTTGATCTTTTGAGTAAAGAATTAGCTCCCGCAATGTGTAGCCGTGAAGAGTATTTAAATCGGCACTTAATTGACAACAAAGTGTCAGTTTGACATAACGTGATATATTGTATATATTGTCTGCGACCACTGTTGTCAATTAAGAGCCTAATCCGTCACTAATATACGCGTTTATTGCGACAATCAAGCTGTCACAATTGGATCCTTTATTAGCGTTCTGTCCGGTTGGTCGTTTTATTGTCTAATTGACACATATATACTTTGTGTAAAACCCAATTCTTGTATGTTTGTTGTAGGTTTTTTTGTTGTTGTTTTTTTCAAGATCGCGGTTGCGCGAATTTAAGACCGTGCGAATGTCCGCAGTCGCAAGTGCGCGAAATTTGTACCCCGCGAATTCAAGTGATTGCACAGTATGGGTTATAATTACCAAGCTAATATTATATTGTAGATATAGTAAATATAAATTACTAGTAAGTGAAACTGCAGCTGCGTCAGCAATGGACAACTCTTTTTGGCAGCACGAGGTCCTTTATTTATGACAAATAAAACATATTAAATATTTAACAAAAACTAGTCAATTAAGGAATCGCCGGAGCTCGAACATACGACCTTCGGGATCCAAAATTTGACGTACTAACCACTCAGCCATTTTACACACATCTTAGTGTATTTTAAACGCCAAGCACACGGCACGCGTGTTTTCCAACATGCCGACGAAAAGTGTTACAAAAGTTTGATAATTTTATCCATTTCAATAACTGATAACCCATAAATGACTGCGCCTCTCGTGTGATACGTCATCACACAAGCCACTCGACTAATACACACTCATGGAATAATTGACTAGCGTAATATTCCGTATTTATTGAGGTCTAGTTATATATTCTTGAAATTATCCTAAATTTAATCTTAAACTGAATATGTTGCATCATTCAATGTCAGTCCCTTTGTAGTCCAAAGAATTTCGTTTAATTAACGATGCAACATGAATCATGTTAATGCGCATTAAAGTTGATATATGGAAACACCATAAATAAAATTAAGTGTAATTTCTTACTGAAGTCACTTTTGTTTTGAGGAGAATAGTTAGGTTAAAGTGTGTTCATTATCATTCATACCAATTATTTTGAAGAAAAAAACACAGATAAAAATAACAAAAGCACACAGAAAACCCATAAAAATGACGAAGGATAAACTTCAGCATAGAAGTAATCAACAAGTACTAGACTAAGTGTTGAGTTTATTAGTGTTGTGCAACCTAAACCATCTGTCAAGTCAACGTGTATACATGTATTTGAGTTTTTGCCTGTACAGATGAAAACATCATCATCATCATCATCATTATCATCTGCGGTATCACCACCTTCATCTTCTATATCCTCCGTCTCCTCCTCATCATCATCATCGGTAGCTGCAGCACCACTACCACCACTAATATTATCTTTATGATCATCATGACGATCATCGTCGTAATCGTTTGCAGCAGACGCATCAACATCGCATAGTCTTGGATGCAATATGCATACTCTGCATCCGTGATGATTACAGAAATACGATATGCCTGTTTAAAATGCACCACACACACGTAGTGTCCAGCTACTTGTCATTTACTGGAATATCTTTAATTTTGGTGTGGTCTTGTGCTCTGGGTGAAACCGGAATACCCCGCGCAAATGTCACCTCTCCGGTATGGTGACCACCAAAAATACTCACATGCGTCGGGATCTGGAATTGAACCCCAACCGCAACGTGAGAAGGGAAAGTGCCAACCACTACGATAGCCGGACCGCCATCGACATCTCTTACAAGCATGCTGTCTACTTAACATATGTATTACCAAGCGTCCAAACATATGTCGACACTGACAGGCTTTGTTCAGACTAAGCTATCAGCAGAAGCAGCTTCTGAGTTACGCAAATTTAAAAGTACACGAGTGTTGTTCACCATGCAAAAAAGTCTCGACATCTTCTGTCATGACTTCCTCCTTCTGTCATGACTTCCTCCTTCTGTCATGACTTCCTCCTCCTATTTGTCTTAAGCAAGACTGTCCTGGGGATATAAAACCTTTAAGACTGTCCTGGGGATATAAAACCTTTAAGACTGTACTGGGGATATCAAACCTTTCAGACTGTCCTGCGGATATAAAACCTTTCAGACTGTCCTGGGGATATCAAACCTTTAAGACTGTCCTGGGGATATCAAACCTTTAAGACTGTTCTGGGGATATCAAAACTTTAAGACTGTCATGGGGATATCAAATCTTTAAGACTGTCCTGGGGATATCAAACCTTTAAGACTGTCCTGGGGATATAAAACTTTAAGTTTTGATTCGTTGTTTTTCTTAAATTGCTGATAAACAAACAATAAAGAAAACATTGGAGCATGAATGATTGACGATGATATACATAAACTCATTTAAAATAACTCACCAGAAAAAAAAACACAAGTTGTGAGTCTTTATTGTTTTCAAAGTCAAGGGAGGGTAATAGCAATTAAAAGCATGGGAATATATATCACTATAACTAAAGAACAACATACATATTTGTGAACTTGAAATAATTTCACTTTAATGTCGTATCGCTGTTTTCCAGTCAACATACTTTGCGTCAGCAACATATTGTCAGTATTATGTATACATGTACTCATCTTGATTCGGGTATGGGATCCCGCAACATCTCCTCTGTGTCTGTACGAAACAAAATATAACGCTGACAATTTGTTAAAAAGAGCAGCTGAGATATTAATTAAGATTTGTGCTAATTCTGACCTTGTTGACGTCTTCGTTTTTTTAACGCGTTAAATGTGTTTGTGTGCTTGACTCCTCCGTTATTTCTAGATATTTGTTGATGAAAAATGTACATACATAGCGGTAATATGCTATGACATATGCTGATTAAATTTGAATTGTGTCAGCCTACTGGTTTGTTAATTCTGAATAAATTATACGAACTTTTTGATCATCCCTCGTACGTCTATACATGTTGTATTCAAATGGATCAAAACGTCAAGCAAACTGCAAAATAATAGCTTAAAGAACGTACAGAACGCGAGTAATTAAACAATAGATAAGACAAGCTTCGTTGATAAGCCTCATATGTATGTATGTACTTCCTTACTTTTTGTGTGCACCATATTGGTTCAAGAATAACACGTAACGAATAGATATAAATATTCATCAAATTGCGTGATCGTATAAATAAGTCCCTAAACAGATGACAGTAATTGATGGCATAGACTAACACTGTGGTACTAAAAATTGTGTATCATAACTTCTTGACTTGTACCTTAACCATAATATATTAATGAGGCGCGTCGTGGGAAAACCGGCCTTAATGTCCGCACAGTCCGCACAGGCTAATCCAGGATGGCACTTTCCGCTTTTATGGTATTTTCTGTTTCAATGAAGTATCTTCTAACCATAAATCCACTTTAGGCAGAAAGTGCCGTCCTGGATCAGCCTGTGCGGACTGCACAGGCTGATCCGCGACGACACTTTACGCACATGCATTAAGCCCGGTTTCCTCACGACACGCCTCATTTATACTAACGTGTTTTATCCTACAAACTTAAAATAACATGTCAGAAATAACATAGTTTGATTACGCAACCACAAATCAGAATTACGTTATAAAAATACATACTGAGTTCAAGGACATTGACCTACTATAGTTCAGTTATATCTTTCGGTCGGAACTTTAAAGCTAACTTTTAGAAAGCGACATTGTGTAGTCTTATGACGTAAAAAATCCACTTAACGTCAATACAATCTAATTAAAAGTCCACTTAGCGTCAATACAATCTAATTAAAGTCAATGAGTTGGCGTTTGCTTAAAAACAAAACAATTTGTTACGTTGAGCTCATTTTGCATGTTACTAGGCTTTAATTTTGACATTGTTTTAATATCCCTTTAAATATTCAATAAACAACCGTGCGGTTTGGTGTTATGCAACTCCAATAATATATTCCATCAATTTAGGGAAAAAAATATCAACATGTTTGTTCTGTAGATAAATCCATCGAATGCATAACGATTTGATTGTTACGAAACAAAATGTTTACGATGACCGATTAATTTAGACAGTATTTATATAATACAATAATTCGTTATCTTTGATTGCGATAAGAAAATGCGTTAGCATCTTTGCATTAAACGTTTATGGATTTGTTAAAAGGTAAAAGGGGGAGTTTCACAGTTTTTGGTTGTGACAAATAATTTTGTAAAACCGACGTTTCCCTATTCTATAATACATTTATTGTTTATATTGCAATGTTTGAAAAGCACATTGCTCGTGCAAAGTTAAACTTTTGACGAATATATGTTATTTTTCGAGAAAGAAATTTTACCTTGTAGACATACCCTTGTATTTTTTTACTTAACAAGGCATATTACATATCAAAATAATTATGATTTGTAACCAAAACAGCATACAAAAAGGTTTCATATATCTTACAACTTCCTGTTTTAAAATTCCCATTTTAGAGAAATGTTTTTCCAATTCAATACTGTGAAACCGTCCCCCCCCCCCCCCCCCTCCAAATTTTAAACGGCGTGAAAAAACAAACACACTACACATAAATGGGCATATAAATTTATGGAACGCCGGCACTGTCTTATGTCATACATTTTTATTATATTATGATCTTTCTTTATTATGTTATGTGGATAGAACTTAATATGATGTCGACATTTCTTTATATGATGTGGACATTTTTTATATGATCTAGACATTTCTTTATATGCTGTTGACATTTCTTTATATGCTGTAAATATTTCTTTATATGATGTAGACATTTCTTTATATGATTTGGATATTTCTTTTTATGATGAGGACATTTCTTTATATGATATGGACATTTCTTTATATGATGTTGATATTTTTTTATATGATGTGGACATTTCTTTATATGATGTGGATACTTCTTACCGTGGGTTATTCGACAACAAAGTGTCCACAAAAAAATATTTCGATTCTAACACGATCTTAGTGTGTATTTTTAAGCTATTAAATGATAACTTTTTATTTCTATACTCTGCCCATTTTTGTTACAACGTACAATCACACGCACGTTTCAGTGACGTCAGTGAGTAACAACAAACAAAATAACGTTAACTTTATTCATTGAAATTGAGCAAACGGCATCCGATTCATTGATAAAAGTCAAACACTAACATGACGCCATGTTATTGATGCTATATATAAAGAAATGTCCACATCATATAAAGAAATATCCACATCATATAAAGAAGTATCTACATCATATAAAGAAAGATCCACATGATATACAGAAATGTCCACATCATATACAGTTGTATCCACATAACATAATAAAGAAATATACTAAAAATGTACGAGATAAGACAGTGCCGGCGTTTCATATAAATGTATCAAATTGAATTAGCCGTTACGAGGCATTACGTATTAAATTAGCTAGCTGACAATATTTACATTCTAGAGTCGAAATCGATTTCATTTTAATAAAGCTACATTGTAAAGGCGACACTGTAGAAACCTCGTTCGTTTCCCAGAAAGTATGTACAGATTGTGAGGGTTTCGTGCAAAAAAGCGTATCGTAACTATTTTGTTCTGATTTGCCTATGTTCAATGTGCAATTCAGTTTTTTTTTGTATAATATATGTTCTATGTATTTAAGTAAGCCCATTGATTTACAGATGAAATGCAACTACTTCTCTGTAAGTGTACACATATAGACTGACAAGATAAAGAAACGCATAGTTTTTTAGTATCATGAAATGTACTAACATGGTATGTCAACTTCATTCGGAAAGTTTTTTTAAGAAAGAACAGCAATCCGTGGATAAATAAATCACAAATTTGATGAATGCCGGGTGTGAAAACCCCATGCTGTCCAGTTTAGCACAAGCAAATGGAGTTTCGTACCTTACGGGTGTTATACATCAACCATTAAATCGCTAGTCACGAACAAGACACGATCATATCGATCTTTATATTCAAAAGACTTAAACAAAATTATTATGAGTTTCATGCCCTAAAACACTTCAAAAATCAAAATAGATTATTTATGCGTTTCTTTATTTTCAGTATATATTGTATATAAATGTTCACGTACATGACATTTGCACTTGTATTGTTACAATACAAGTGCAAATGTCATGTAAGTCATAGTAATGCGTTCTCCAACGTGATTTTGTGTATAGCAATGTAAATAATTTATTTTGTTTAATATGACGATTAATCAACATCTATCAACTTTCTTGTATTTCCTGTGAATATCAAACACATTTAAATGAGACCTATTTAACAAGTGTTTAAATAGATTAGTGTGGTTTAACGATCCAAACTGATATTATATTTCTTAAATGTCAGAAAAAAGGAACAAAACGGAATTCGAGCCAGATTCGCTTAAATCGTTTCAACCATCAATCAACAGACACCTATCAAATATCAGCTTCTCCAAAAACATACTCACCGATAATGACTTCAAGCACTCTCGAAATGTTCTAAGTTCAAAGCAACAAGAAGCGCCGATCAGGCGTTTTATAAATAATTCATTCGATCTAAATGTCATAAAGATAAAGGTACCTTTACATTATTCACACAGCTGTTGATGTTTACATAAGAAAATTAATAGTTTAATTGATTAAGAAAGCTTTTTAATAAAGATATTTCTATCAAATCAAACTATTTGCGCCAGGGAAACTGTCGAGTAGCCTACGTCACAATGGTAAATGTAAACAACCGGCATGGGAGACCACTCTCATGCACATTTAACCAATACCAAACTGTGCACTCTGGGTTACATTCAACTAAACTAAATCATTGTTTGATCTCATATCCAGGTACCCCTAAGGCGATGATTAACACGTTGTGGTGGAACAACACTGTCCGTTACGGTCTACGAGGCAGGCAAGAACACACGACGATGTTGTGGGGCGATGTGGAGCTGTCGGTAACAGCAGCCGGCCTATCCTACCTCGAGTTCAACGAGAGGGCTACCAAAACACGGAATGGAGCAACGATCGACTCGAGAGACTTTGCGCCCAAAATGTTTGAGCAACCAGGTAGCTTGAGTGAATTATTATTATTATTATTATTATTATTATTATTATTATTATTATTATTATTATTTAAATAATTATTAGACATGTACTTTGTTGAGTTTTAAGAATTCTCATACAAGTTGTGTAATATTTCATGATGTGTTATTCAACATACTCTGATGCAAAATAAAAGCGAATTTATCAAGACAAAACATTCGCATTTTAGTTGTTTACTTAAATTGATAATATTGGATCATATTTTAATATTATTTACTTTTGCAGGTGATCCAAACTGCCCTGTGAAGCTCTACATGGACTACGCTGACCGGAGGCCAGAGCAGTCACGTCAGCCGGACAGCCATTTCTACTTGCAACCGAATCCCTTCTTCGGTAAGCCAGCGAAAAGGGGGAAGGCCTGTTTTATAAACTGTGGCATGAGGAAAAATCCACTTGGAGAAATTGCAAAAAAAATGAGCGAAGAAGCGGGGATCAGTGCCAGGCATACGAACCATTCGGGAAGGAGGACCTGCATTTCGAAATTGCTAAATGCAAACGCCCCCCTCCCCCCCTCCCAAATGAAGTTGCTCAGATTTCAGGGCATAACAACCTTATGTCCCTAAACCATTACAACAGCGTTTCGCTAGAAAAACAAATCCGCATGTCAGCAATTCTACATGCCCCAGCTGCCTCAACCTCGATGGAAAGCTTTTATCAAACTGTCACTGACGAGGAAATGGTTGTCATGTCGAAAGAAATTGAAAGCTCACTTGCAGCCTTTGACCGTTACAAACAGCAACCACAACCGCAAGTGATCACATTGCCGATTGAGCACAGCCCCAGTGGCAGACTCAAGTTCAATCCAAATTCTATCTTCGCCAATTGTGAGTTCAACAATGCCGTGTCCATTCACTTTAAATAACTGTTAGCTAGGTTTAGACGAACTTTTGTTTACCGAATTTCGTTAGTACTAATCTGATTGTCATGTACATTTATCCGATAGGTACTAGTTTGATAATTGGTGTTTATTATTTTGTTTTATTTGTTTAGACACTGTATATACTTAACGTGCATGTTTAAATAAAGCGTGAACATTTAAGTGCATGTTAAAATAAAACGTGAACATTTTATGACAGTTGAATATTTATAACAATAGTCCTTAAGTGTAAGGAACAATACAATTATACATACAAAAACAGGTTCATTGAATGATTCTATAATTAAATGATTGAATATGTTATCAATTTCAATATTATAAATATGCTATATGTTATCTCACTTAAAAACGGGGAATGAACTCACAACTGGCATTAACAAATAATTTAAAATAACTATTGCCGATGGGCCAAATGCATAGAAAAGTATGGCGGCTTTAAAAGAAAAAAATGCACAAAAATCGTCGAAGCTCACATGTAATAAAAAGTTTATACACCGGGCAAGCAGGGCCGGCAGGTCATATCGGCCCGGCGTCGCAACATAGGCCCTCGAGCTAAAGCTCTCGGGCCGATATTGCTATGCCGGGCCGATATGACCTGCCGGCCCTGCTTGCCCGGTGAATAATCTCTAAATATATATTCCCATTTCATATGATTTAAAGGCACATGGTCCACATTGAGTTAAGAACTTTCGGAAATAATAAACTTGTTTGTACTGTATTCACATGAAAATAAATTGAGAAAACATATTACATGTATTCAATGCATTACCATGACTATTGTGTAGAACAATGTTTAGACATCGTTTACATTTTCTGAAACTATACATGTGTTTACTACTCAAATATGTTGGTTTTGTAGCGTCAATACGCATTAATAATGACGTATTTAACTATGCTATGAAACGTACGACGTAACGGTAATACACGTGTTAGTTTTTTGTTCTTTTTCGTTTGTGTGTTGTTGTTGTTGTTTTTTTGTTTTTTTTTGGTGTTTTTTTTTGTTGTTGTTTTCTTTTTGTTTTTATTTGGACAGTCATGAGCGGTTTGAGTCTAATCAGATATCTAAACAGAATATGTGTTAATAAACATCTTACAAGGTTTGCTTTTTTCAGATCAAGAATACGTTGTTACACCATTTGTAGTTTTTTATACCGTTATAACATGGTTAACTCTGTCCAAAGATCCATCTGATATGTCCAATGAGCATTTATCTTTTAGCGGCTTTAAATTAGTATTAGCTTAGTTTGTATATAAGACTGTCAACTGAAGAACTGTCGGCTAAAATGCAAGTGGGAATTGTCAAAACTATGGAAGAATCGATATTAGTAAATCAGGGTAAAGCAAAACAAACTTCTCAATTACAGAATCGATCAAGAACAGAAATATTCCCTAGTTTCAGTAAATGGTTTATCCCTTCATTATCAACTAAGTAATAGCTGTAGCACACTTCAATTTCAATATGTTAATTATTTAACGAGCCCACAGTGCGAGATTAAATAATTAACATATTGAGGTCAAAGAGTGCTACACTATAAGTGTGTTATACCATATTTAACAATCACATCTCAGCTTTCTATGGGCAGTTCCTAGAAGTCACGTGATTTCTGACATGCTTGGCATGCGTGTCATTTCCAGTTTTAGCACAGTCGCAATGTGTCCTTTCAGGGCAATCGTTCAGTACAATAAGTAGCGTGCGTATAAATTACAACTAAATTTCAATATAGTGCACGCTACTTATTGCATGGTAAGGTGGCATTTTAGTCTCCGCCCACCATATACCGATCTGATATAACAGTTATTGAATACCCTAAAACAATGAAAACTCTTTCAAATATGGTATAAATTTTAATTGACTTTTTATATAAAAGTATATATCACCGTGTGTCTTAACATCGACAGGGATTATGATACAAGACGAGTCCTCTCCGATGGACAGCGCAGATCTTGATGCATGAAAATAAAAAATCAAAGAAATCTAAAACCATCTTTGCTCAACCCATATAATGGACATATGTAAGTCGCGAAAGAACAAGCGTACAGCCTGTCGTGTCCGACCAAACGGTGGTCACATAAGGTATTTGTGCTTGATCTTTGCGACACCTTCGGCGAGAAAAGTCGTCAACTTAAAAGACAACGTTATAAAAGCTACATCAATCTGCTACACAAAGTTTACCATTACATGGGCAATAACGACATGGTTGGAAGTTTACGACAAACTTGAAAGACCTCTTGACGATTGATGAGAATGAAGCCCGCGACGTTTCGACTGGTCTTGTGTCTGATTATTGCGTTTCTTCGTGTGCTGTCCTGTACACATGATTATATATGAGGTAGAGTGGTAGCAGTGGGTTTGAAGCAATTGTTGTGCATGTGAGTGTTCACTTGTGTACTAGCTGGTCATTGGACATGGTCTGATGTTAACTGGGTGAAACTTATGTTGACCGAGGTGTTAACAGTTAAACTTACTACAATCCAACGTCTATCTGTTATTCTATGTATCTCACCACGTTCTGATAAATGCGAAAGTTACCTACTTAATCAAAGGAAACACATACATTGGCGTCACGAAAATCAACAAAATGACGTTATTGTTGTTCGTAAATAGAACAGAACGTTATGCTGGTTTCATTGTTACTTGTACAGTTTTCAATGCACATGTCGGGAACCTAATGACACATTCCAAAAATCTCGTTTTAGCCCATATGACATGAATTTATGTAAGAGCTTTGGTTTCTGTTACCGTGAGTGAATTTTTATGTGCAAGCCTGGTTCAAATTTTGGAAAATTCACAAATCTATTTAAACCCATAAGACATCAGTTTAGGCCATCCTTCATAACTTATATTCAGTCACCGATGGCTGTTCGGACCACAGGGAGAGCGTCTATTCATTGATTATATAAAAATATTTAATTTTGACTACAAACAGCGGTATCATACGGAAAGCATGATGCGAACACAACATAAAACTGTTGCCGTATTGGAATGGTACAAGTGAAACGGGATAAAATTGTTCCAATAGTCCATATATGGTGTAAATAAGATAAGGTTTTAATGTTGATGTTTTATTGCCTCATACGCCTTTATTGGCTAGATGTTAAGCTGTATTTTACGTTTGTATCATACATGGATTTGTTTTAGATGTGGCACTTTAATAAAATAATATTTACATTGTATAGGCATTTTAATAGGGAAGGGGCATGCATTCATAATCGTATGAACGCAATGCCTTATCACCGGCGTAGTGATATATGTGTGTCCTTTTTTATGCAAATTATATTTCGACAAGAAAAAGATGTCTTATACTGTTAAATGTTACTCTTTTTTTGCATTTATTGTTAACGTTTGATTAAATGTTTTTATAATTAATACAGCATTTAAGTCCCCACCTGTTGTGTTAATAATTAAACAGGATTATCCAGGATCTGTTAAACATTCAGCCTAGGAGTTGTGTGATTTTAAAGTGTCAGAACTCAACTGTGGTACAAAGTATTAATGATGTGTATTTACTGTAGTCTAACCAACAAAGCACCTCTTATTTTATACTAAACTTTCTACAGCATTAATAATGTTTGGTGCTTGTTGGCTATACCGTCCGAAATAGCAGTTCTTGATGTCACAGGTATTTTTGCATCTGTTTAAGTTACTTTTTTAATTTTGTAGAGATATGATTTACGCAAGGAAAATAAAGATGTTATGACGTATAATGTTTACATAAAATTTCATTTGTCGAAGCAAATTGAATGTAAAATAATGAGAAAATTACATTTTTGTAGGTTACTATTTTATTAATCGTAGTTTGCATTCTATTTTGTGTAGTTCATTTACAAGGGGCGGTACTTTGCTGTTCCGATAAGAAAACTGCTGTGCGGGATATTTATCTTAGAATAGCAATGAAATGCATGCTAAATAAAAACAATTTAAAGGAGTGCTATGAAATCATCCCAAACATAATGTAAATATAAGGATTGAAATTAATTTTGGTTGCGTTCATGCGATTATGAACGCAATGGTCACTCTGGCAAATTATCCATGAAGCGCTAGCGCGCATCATGGATTTGCCGGTTTGACCATTCCGTTCATAATCGCATGAACGCAACCAAAATTAAATTCAATCCTTAAATAAACTCATAAACTCAGTAGCGCAGTAAGGGGCCTAAACCTATTTAACGTCTTACACTTTACAAAGAAATAATTGATATAAATCCTAATATAAATAATTAGTAGCATTATTTTTATTATAATGCACTTATAAAGTATTGGAAATACGTAGAACCTATAAACGAATGCCAATAGTTCAGTTCTTATGGTCTACATCATTGTGCTTGATGTTAACTTTAATAAGTTTATTTGTTCTACATTTGTTTCGACATTAATAGAACTACAATGTCAAAACAGCATGCATAGTGAAGCAACAGTAATGTCGTTTAGTGTCACTCTCCATTTAATTACCTACATTTGTTAAACTCATGTAAAGCGAAAGGTAACTGATTTAATACGCTTAATGTGTTGTATAGCAAAAATAAAGGAAAGTCGTGCATATTTTAAATATGTGTCTATAATTTAAATACGAATAATATATGATACAGACGACTTGATTTCAGTTTTAGGATTTCAGACCAATAAGGAATAGAGGATATTTGTTTGTTTTCGGTGTGATAACGCGTGATATCGTCAACGGAAAGGGAGACAATTAATACTTTCACGAGTGCTTGCGCGAGTGAACATTTGTGTATTGTCTCCTTTTCCGGTGACGATATCACGCGTTATCACACCGAAAACAAACAAATGTTCATCTAGTTATTATATATTAATGCACAAAAATGGGATAAAATGACCCTGGATAAAGTAGAGTTTCCTTGCAAGCACACAAGAAATAATAAATTGTAATTGTTGATTTATTCATCTGCTAAGATTTTCCTTAGAAGCTTTGAGGATATGTTAAGAAAGGTAAAAGATTCACACTTCAGGGTTTTTTTTTCAATATAAGAGGTGATATTTACAACTTTACGAGTCTAAATTCAAACAAAGACAAATCCTCCAACTTTGCGCTTGCAAGTTACAAAGGATTGCATGGATTCCAAGGACTGTGTTTGTTATATCGACATGAAACGTTTAACTCATTTTGCAATATTACGCTCGTATATAACCAAAATGTGCATATACATGTAAATGAAATAAGCTTAAGATTTTTAGAATGTTGGCGGAATCCAACGGTCGGTAGGGCGATTTTCGAAAGATTGAATCGCGTGACCTACTTTTTACTGTGCAGGCTACAAAGCACTAAAAATCGATACAACCAAATGAATACGCTCCATCGGCTATTTCGGCCCGTTCATAATTACTCGACACATTGACTGTTATGCCTATTATTGCGTTTGCATTAATTAGTTCGCATACAATCCTGCATAACGTACCAATATATTGAAAGTTGGGAGTATAACAATGACTAGTTCGATTTGTATAGGGTAAAAATGCCATAACAGAAATGTAATTTCATTCTTTCATATTTCTGTTAAAACATGTTTGCTTTCTATTCCCCTTGATTTTGGGTGCTTTTCTTTTCTCACCAATAGTGTATGCGCGCTTTGATTTTACGACGGCTCTACAATATGGACCGTGGACATGGGCATTTAAAAAGCCGTACCAAAGCTTAGGTAAACTTTATTCGTTTATTCTATAAACAAAGATTGCATTCCCGAATTTACAGCACATGCTATAACGCTGTTTAAGACAACATTACGCCTTGAATCCCCGTGGGTAAAATGCCCAATTTTTTTCTATGGTTTTACCAATCTCCAAGCAGAGTGGTCGTTCGTTGCTCTCACCATTCACCTCTGCAACGGACTCAATGACAAGACTCTTGTCAAAACGGAAACAATGTATTTTACACGCGTTAAAATTGAATGTAGGACCACACTCATAGAAATAACGAATAAATGGTGAATAAATGATCATAAATGAGGAAAAAATTAATTTTGATTCCTATTAAAGGAACTATTTTCATGCTCAATTTACGCAGATGGAATCAGGTCGCAGATGTAAACAAAATGGACAGAGTGGATAGTATTGTGCGATGCGTATTGCATGTTATGATCATGTGACTAAAACCACGTGAGTTGGGACTAGAGGTAAATGGAATGTAGCCTGTGTGCAAGAGATTGCAGTTACAAGCGTTTAATAATAACACCGTTTACAGCGTTTTAATTTATTGACCTATTTTAAAAGCTGACTTCACGTGTTTAATACACTTAAGAATGTGTGTGGTTATAT
The DNA here is from genome assembly GCA_027627225.1 of Congeria kusceri. Lineage (NCBI taxonomy): Eukaryota > Metazoa > Mollusca > Bivalvia > Myida > Dreissenidae > Congeria > Congeria kusceri. The sequence continues at coordinate 40,961,468 of CM051026.1, forward strand.
ATGTTATACATTTTAACAATACCGAAAACGGACTATCAATAAAGTATATGCAATCGCTTTTTACGAATTACCTACGTAATTACATCTGTAGAAGACAAAATCACATGATCTAGTATGATAATTTATCATTTATCATTAATTTCGTAATACAATTTTGTCGACTTGGCATACATTAAAATATTGTATTGATTGTTTTCAAATTTTTAGGAATGTTTAAAGAAATTCTGGCGAAGAGCAGTAATTCAAGTATGAACTATAAACAACAGAAAAAAAACATATCTACGTCTTCATAAATTCAGTTTTTACGTAACTTAAGATTTCACCAATCCCGTGAAAGATCTATGCGTAAGATAAGGCGTAAAAAAAATATGTTTGTTTCCGCTTACCCGACCACTAACCCCCGCCCACTAATTTTTTCCGCCGACCCTAAAAGTTGTTTTTTGCCTATCGATTATTAACTGTTTCTGACTTTCGGTCAGTTTTCGCTTATATGCAGCTTATAGGTAGTTCATGTTTTGAAAAAGTAAATTTCAAACTCATTGTGAAATGTCTTTTTCAATGATCTTATTTATAGCTAAGATACAGTTTCTTTAATTGGTGGGGTTTAAACATTTTACATGCAGTCTAATATACTAAAAACTGCGTTCCCGCAAGAAAAAAAAAAGTTATTTTTCACTTCTCCCCCCCCCCCCATGCCACCCCCCCCCCCCCCCACCTCACCCTCAGATTTGTTTTGGAGATGTAAGCGGAACCAACAATTTTCTTTTGGCCTAAATGGTTTGTAATTTCCCTGATTAGAATATGAAATACAATCTTGATTATGATGGATTTACACAAGACGTAAATAACAATCATGACTTAACAGTTTTATAATTGAAGAATTAATGTGGTGTACGGTTTTCTGTTTCATTTTTTTTCTGAAAAGTGTACTTTTACTTCGCCGATTATTAATTACCGACACTATCATAGCTCGGACACGTCAACCTGACACTCATGAACTCTAATAGCATAAATTACGCTTTGGAATGGTTTCCTATATTCACGGTCGGTTTTGTTCGTTCAGGTGTTTCATGTGTTTCCTGATACAATAACTCCCAAAAAGAAAATATATATTATATATAAACTAGCGAAATGACACTGCAGACAAAGAATTATAGTGCAAATATAGCGACATTTATGAAAATATCTATTGAAATGGATGCCATTATAAAGCGTTTGTAACGCTTTTCATCTGTATGTTGGAAAACACGTGTATCGCATATATAGCGTTAAAAATCTTGATTGTGATGGTAAGTCGGAATAGCCGAGTGGTTAGCGCTAGGGATTTTTTATCCCAGCGGTCGTAGGTTCGAGTCCCGGCAGAGGCAAATCTTGAAAAAAACATTATTTTATATAAATATTGCTTTTGGTTAATGCTGGTGCTTCAGTTCTGCTGCAGTAAGACAGTAAATGACATTTTTCAAAAATACGAAAATCTGTTTAATTGAGAACTCAAATAAATGCACTTGTTCTTATATAATAATCTGATTGCATAGTTCCACACAACATCATATGTATTCGACGCATAATTCTTCCTATATATTTTATGTTAACAGAGTGTATTTAAAGTCATTTTTTCATGAGTTAAGATACAAATTAATAATATGTTAAACTGATATAATTAAACAGGCTACATATAGTTAATTTACGAACTAATTCTCGATTTGTCGTTGTTTATCGTTCAACGATTTTGGAGTTCTGATGCGTAGGAAATAAACCACGAGGGCGTTAGACCGAGTTGTTAAATAGCAAAGAGTTGCTATATTCTATAGCGTTATCTGATATAGCGTAAATTAGTTCAAATATAAGTTACTGGATCTTTTATATGTTTTGTTGGACATCGTTTTACAAAACCAAAAATTGCTGAGCCATAGATTAAAATTGGTAAAACAGTGTGGTCGAAAAGTTTAAGAATTAAATCAATAGGTAGCTCTGCATTATTTGCTCTAGTATATAGAAGGTGCATTGCTTTTGTTGCTTGCTCGGCTAAGTGTTTCCGTGCATTGAGGAAAGAACCATTGCTGGAAAGGGTAATGCCTAGGTAGTGGTAACGGTCAGTAATTTTACAGGGTTGTCTCCTAATGTTTAATGGAAGTTTTGTAGTTGTCTTGCAAATATTACAATTTTTGTTTTGCTAAGGTTTATTTTTAAATGCCAGTTATCGCAGTATTTATGGAAGATATTAAAACTATTTTGGAAGTCTGTTATTGAATCAGATAAAATCACAGTGTCATCAGCATAAAGTAGAATAAGTAGTTTAAGCCAAAGAGTCAAATCCATGGGATTTGCTCGTTCTATGCCAGTTGAGCCATTGAGGTGCATATGTGTTTGAAGGTCATTTAAGAAGATGGAAAAAAGAATTGGAGATAGATTTTTGCCTTGTCTTACGCCAATTTCTGATATGAAGGGTTCTGAAATATTGCCGTTAAAAGAGATACTAGATTTGATATTGTTGTACATGTTTGAATTAAATGTAGAAACTTTCGGTCAGTAGACCTACTCACACATTTCCTGGGCAAGCTTAGCCGATCTTATAGGTGTGCATATTTTAAATGAACGAATTAGAAAAGCGTAAATTAACAAAAATGTAAATTAATTATTCTAAAACTGTGTTCAACATCATGTAAAGGCTTGCCATGACTGCGCCATATAGCGATAACCAATTCATACAAGTACAATCTATTGAACGCGTGTATTCATTTCTTTTTCAAGAAAACCACTTACCATTTTTACTGTTGAATGATGGCTTCTGAACGATCAATTTTCTAATAATTGCACAATAATGGATCCACTTGTGATGACTGGCAGATGTATGTTAACCGATTGTGTTTTAATTATTTTAGAATGATCAATTTTACCAATAATGACCAATAACCAAGTGACATCTACGATTGAAAGTATGTGCAATCCATTGACACTTGTTATGGCTGGTATGCGGTTGCAATAACAGCACAAGTGTTGTTCCTAGTGTAAGCTTTGATAAAGCGTGATAGTTTTAAGCGAATACAATTAATTGCAGTAGATATCATTGTAATACTTTTATTTGTCTGCGTATTTTATTTGAGAAACATAATTACAGACATTTCAAATCCTATGTTTTGAAATGAATCTGGGCAATTTAGTCCTTAATTTAAATTTTTAATTCGAGATCACCTGATGCCGATGCAGCTAATATTCAGTACAGTTTATATTTTATAAATCTAATTTATTAAGTTATTTCGAACGGTCAGGTTCTAAATTTAGCTACCAGTGAATCTGAATTTAAAATGTGCACGGTTAGTTTAATCTGCAATGTTCGCTGAAATAAGACTAAACTTAATTAGATTTGGTCCTTATGAGTTTAATTTTAATAAGCGCGCAAAGAAATGCACACAGATATAACGACGTCGGCTTTTTATTCACAAACCACAATTTTAAAATAAATTATATGTTAATAATGCGGTATATAAGAAATTGTATGCGGTTGAAATGCGGCTATGTTAGGATTCGTCACCTTGAGTGATGTAATGCTAGGTATTTTTGCATCATCATCATCATTACCATCATCATCATCATCACATGCGCAAGAGGCAACATAGTAATAATAGTCAAAACGCCGACAGCGTAGAAAGACTGTTGGCGACAAAATAAACTAAAAGCTTGTGAATTTTTATGAGAACATTTTTGCTAAAAAGGAAACATTTGTTTGAATGAAGTTCGATTTCCCACATTTAAACTTGATAATATGTCTTCTTAATCAATAGTATACAAAAATATTTAATAAATATAAAAACAATCATGTATAAGTGATGAAGCTAATTATCTAATGCAAAACGGATTAATATGCTTGCCAGTAAACAAGTCAATATGCAACGAGCCATGCAGAATAACCGATGAAGCGTTGTACTTAAGATCATCGAGTGTTACTGATTCGTAGACTACTGAGACAAAAGTAGGCCATACGATGCGTGCTCTTGATTTTCTATACTACAAATGAATATTTCGATTAGTATTATAAATACAAGTAAATAGCGAAAATATGAGTGTCATTAGTTTGACATTACATTTGTATAAATTGACATTTTTAGAAACTGTAAGTGTAATAAGTTACATGATATACACATTATTATAAACAAGACATACATTTTCTTGAATTATTACAGGGTAAGTAAATAGGCGTTAATTTTTGCTATGTTGAAGAAGGACCCTTTCAGATACCGATTTACTGACATGTAGCCTACAAAGAAAAGAAGTAGTTTTCCGCGATACCTGTTTTGGAAATTACCCTCTGATATAACCGCTTGGTTATATGCAACGTGTTTGAATACACGTTTGAATGACCAACACAGAGACGTGTACTAGAAAACTAATCTTGAGCTTCCGTGCTAAAACTAAAGACTTCATAAGCAGACTAAAGCCTACTGGGTCCTCGATTTGTCTTACGGATTAGCCTACTGGGTCCTCGATTTGTCTTATGGATTAGCCTACTGGTTCCTCGATTTGTCGTATGAATTAGAATACTGGTTCCTCGATTTGTCTTATGGATTAGCCTACTGGTTCCTCGATTTGTCTTATGCAAATCCGACTTAAGTCTCTTACTTTATATATCCAAATTATTATTTAAAATGTGTGTTACAACACAAAATATTATTTATTGCAATTGTCTGACATACATGATTGATTCAAACTATAATATGCCTTTAAAACAGATTAGACCACTAGTTTTATCCTTCGTTATTTGAACCCCCTACCCCCAAATCTGGGGTATTGTAATATTGTGTATTGGCACCCTGCTTTGGTCAAAGTGTGGACAGAGTGACGCTACGAGAAAAGATTGCAGATAATGATAAGAGATGTTATGGTGGACCAATACACAGTGTGAAATGCCCCATGGAGATAAACCTGATAAAGAATTTTCGAGAAATCGGGGCCTGGGGATCTTTTAGTAGGTTAATACCGTTAATATGCTGGTGAAGTAATTAGTATTAGGACTAACGCTCCATGTTAGCATGATATTATTTGTGTTGGTTATAAAATGTGTTCTTAGAGACATTGTTTGTGATTATAAATGCCACACAGTTTATCTTTCACCAAAATATGTTAATGATTTTGGTTGCATGTAAATAATTTGTTGTTACAGTGTTGTTACATAAGTATAAGGCCACAGTTTTTAACTTTTAATAAATTTCAGGAAATGCAATTAGCAAGCCGTACCGATTTTATGCAAACTTTAAGTAACATCTTACATCAACGGAAACAGGTTTCCTGATCAAATATACGAGTATTACACTGTTAAGACAGCTAAGATCCCCGGCGCTAAAAATGTCCTATTTGTTTCCTACAGTTATACGTTTACATGTAAATAACCTCATGCGTATTGACATGCCTGTTTATTTTTCAATTGTGAAATATGTTGACAGAAATAATTACTATATCAGACGAGATGCTCGATGTCATCTCAATAAAAGGAAATCAGTAAAAGCTATATGTAACACGCCATCGAGTGATCTTCCATATGTGTTATTATAGCATAAAGCGATTCTTTTTTCTCTCAACACAGGGTATTCAGTAAAATAAGCGTAGGGCATTACCGCCTGTTAGTCCTTCGTATGTATTCGTTAACATAAGCGTAGGGCATTACCGCCTGTTAGTCCTTCGTATGTATTCGTTAACATAAGCGTAGGGCATTACCGCCCGTTAGTCCTTCGTATGTATTCGTTAACATAAGCGTAGGGCATTACCGCCCGTTAGTCCTTCGTATGTATTCGTTAACATAAGCGTAGGGCATTACCGCCCGTTAGTCCTACGTATGTATTCGTTAACATAAGCGTAGGGCATTACCGCCCGTTAGTCCTTCGTATGTATTCGTTAACATAAGCGTAGGGCATTACCGCCCGTTAGTCCTTCGTATGTATTCGTTAACATAAGCGTAGGGCATTACCGCCCGTTAGTCCTTCGTATGTATTCGTTAACATAAGCGTAGGGCATTACCGCCCGTTAGTCCTTCGTATGTATTCGTTAACATAAGCGTAGGGCATTACCGCCCGTTAGTCCTTCGTATGTATTCGTTAACATAAGCGTAGGGCATTACCGCCCGTTAGTCCTTCGTATGTATTCGTTAACATAAGCGTAGGGCATTACCGCCCGTTAGTCCTTCGTATGTATTCGTTAACATAAGCGTAGGGCATTACCGCCTGTTAGTCCTTCGTATGTATTCGTTAACATAAGCGTAGGGCATTACCGCCTGTTAGTCCTTCGTATGTATTCGTTAACATAAGCGTAGGGCATTACCGCCTGTTAGTCCTTCGTATGTATTCGTTAACATAAGCGTAGGGCATTACCGCCCGTTAGTCCTTCGTATGTATTCGTTAACATAAGCGTAGGGCATTACCGCCCGTTAGTCCTTCGTATGTATTCGTTAACATAAGCGTAGGGCATTACCGCCTGTTAGTCCTTCGTATGTATTCGTTAACATAAGCGTAGGGCATTACCGCCTGTTAGTCCTTCGTATGTATTCGTTAACATAAGCGTAGGGCATTACCGCCCGTTAGTCCTTCGTATGTATTCGTTAACATAAGCGTAGGGCATTACCGCCTGTTAGTCCTTCGTATGTATTCGTTAACATAAGCGTAGGGCATTACCGCCTGTTAGTCCTTCGTATGTATTCGTTAACATAAGCGTAGGGCATTACCGCCTGTTAGTCCTTCGTATGTATTCGTTAACATAAGCGTAGGGCATTACCGCCCGTTAGTCCTTCGTATGTATTCGTTAACATAAGCGTAGGGCATTACCGCCCGTTAGTCCTTCGTATGTATTCGTTAACATAAGCGTAGGGCATTACCGCCTGTTAGTCCTTCGTATGTATTCGTTAACATAAGCGTAGGGCATTACCGCCTGTTAGTCCTTCGTATGTATTCGTTAACATAAGCGTAGGGCATTACCGCCCGTTAGTCCTTCGTATGTATTCGTTAACATAAGCGTAGGGCATTACCGCCTGTTAGTCCTTCGTATGTATTCGTTAACATAAGCGTAGGGCATTACCGCCCGTTAGTCCTTCGTATGTATTCGTTAACATAAGCGTAGGGCATTACCGCCCGTTAGTCCTTCGTATGTATTCGTTAACATAAGCGTAGGGCATTACCGCCCGTTAGTCCTTCGTATGTATTCGTTAACATAAGCGTAGGGCATTACCGCCCGTTAGTCCTTCGTATGTATTCGTTAACAAAAGCGTAGGGCATTACCGCCCGTTAGTCCTTCGTATGTATTCGTTAACATAAGCGTAGGGCATTACCGCCCGTTAGTCCTTCGTATGTATTCGTTAACATAAGCGTAGGGCATTACCGCCTGTTAGTCCTTCGTATGTATTCGTTAACATAAGCGTAGGGCATTACCGCCCGTTAGTCCTTCGTATGTATTCGTTAACATAAGCGTAGGGCATTACCGCCCGTTAGTCCTTCGTATGTATTCGTTAACATAAGCGTAGGGCATTACCGCCCGTTAGTCCTTCGTATGTATTCGTTAACATAAGCGTAGGGCATTACCGCCTGTTAGTCCTTCGTATGTATTCGTTAACATAAGCGTAGGGCATTACCGCCTGTTAGTCCTTCGTATGTATTCGTTAACATAAGCGTAGGGCATTACCGCCTGTTAGTCCTTCGTATGTATTCGTTAACATAAGCGTAGGGCATTACCGCCCGTTAGTCCTTCGTATGTATTCGTTAACATAAGCGTAGGGCATTACCGCCTGTTAGTCCTTCGTATGTATTCGTTAACATATGCGTAGGGCATTACCGCCCGTTAGTCCTTCGTATGTATTCGTTAACATAAGCGTAGGGCATTACCGCCTGTTAGTCCTTCGTATGTATTCGTTAACATAAGCGTAGGGCATTACCGCCTGTTAGTCCTTCGTATGTATTCGTTAACATAAGCGTAGGGCATTACCGCCCGTTAGTCCTTCGTATGTATTCGTTAACATAAGCGTAGGGCATTACCGCCTGTTAGTCCTTCGTATGTATTCGTTAACATAAGCGTAGGGCATTACCGCCCGTTAGTCCTTCGTATGTATTCGTTAACATAAGCGTAGGGCATTACCGCCCGTTAGTCCTTCGTATGTATTCGTTAACATAAGCGTAGGGCATTACCGCTCGTTAGTCCTTCGTATGTATTCGTTAACATAAGCGTAGGGCATTACCGCCCGTTAGTCCTTCGTATGTATTCGTTAACATAAGCGTAGGGCATTACCGCCCGTTAGTCCTTCGTATGTATTCGTTAACATAAGCGTAGGGCATTACCGCCCGTTAGTCCTTCGTATGTATTCGTTAACATAAGCGTAGGGCATTACCGCCCGTTAGTCCTTCGTATGTATTCGTTAACATAAGCGTAGGGCATTACCGCCTGTTAGTCCTTCGTATGTATTCGTTAACATAAGCGTAGGGCATTACCGCCCGTTAGTCCTTCGTATGTATTCGTTAACATAAGCGTAGGGCATTACCGCCCGTTAGTCCTTCGTATGTATTCGTTAACATAAGCGTAGGGCATTACCGCGTGTTAGTCCTTCGTATGTATTCGTTAACATAAGCGTAGGGCATTACCGCCCGTTAGTCCTTCGTATGTATTCGTTAACATAAGCGTAGGGCATTACCGCGTGTTAGTCCTTCGTATGTATTCGTTAACATAAGCGTAGGGCATTACCGCCCGTTAGTCCTTCGTATGTATTCGTTAACATAAGCGTAGGGCATTACCGCCTGTTAGTCCTTCGTATGTATTCGTTAACATAATACTTCTAAATCAGTTTATTAGAGCGTTTTATGGAACTTATACGTGATAAAATACTAGGTATTTGAGTGTTATTTGTGAACATTTTGTAAACAGATAATCTTTTAATAATGTATGTACATATTCGTGATACAGTTAGTCCATATTGGTCATACAGTTAACGTTTTAAGACATGTATTATTCACTTCACAGTGTGCAAACCGGTTAAAACATAGATGAGTGTTCTTTCGGTGAAAGCCCTGAAGGATCATATTTTTCACACATCATATTTTTCACACACCTGTTAAGAATAGGATCTCATTTGTCACATTTTTAGGTGTGAAGAAGTGATTGGCCTAAAACTGGGTATGCGTGACAATCGCAGAATAATACGATTTCATTTCATATTTTAAAAAATCCTGGATGCGCTCACAACGTCACAGAAATTGTGAAGAATAAGACTGTTGTGTGGGAAGAATAAGATCTCAATGTTCACACCTGTGAAGATTTAGATCTTATTTTTCACAGATGTGAAAAATATGGTCCTACAAAGCCCGTTGAGCTTAGGACTGTTGTCAATATGGCAGCTCATGATCATATTTTTCACAAATCACATTGTTCATTTCAAGTGTAAAAAATGTGATTTGCCAAAATCTGGGTATGCGAGAGGATCACAGAAGAATTTGATTCCATTGCATACCAAAACCTGGATGCGATTACAAACTTCACGGAAAATGTGTTGAATAGGTTCTCAGCGTTCACACCGGTGAATAATTATATCATATTTTTCACAGATGTTTAAAATATGATTTGTTAAACAATATGGTCCTTCACAGCTCCGTTTATATTCATCCATCTATTGAAAGTCTAATACAGAGCTACATACTTTGCAGCAAAAGCAACACAATGTCAAACCGCAGTTCCAAATTATTGGTTTTTGTTCTAAAAGTTATTAAACAAAGATGCAAAAATCATATCAAACAAATAAGCCTTAGATCTGACACAATGTGTTGTTCAACGTTTCATGATATATTAAACAGCAGTAGTTTTATTTGTTTTTAAATAATAGCACACATTTAACAAAAATTCAAGATGCAATTTATTGTAAAACACAAATGAATAGATTGAGTATATTAAATTGCAATTTAGACATAATATACTAATATATAAAAAAACGGGACATTGTTTCATTTAGTATTTTTTATATATTGTAAGATATACATGTAGATGAATTTGGTTTGGATGACATTAATCTTGTCATAATTTTCGGGTCCATTACCAGTATTGGTTTTTTTTTCAATATATAACCTCAATTTTGATATCAAATTCATCCATATCTAAATTTTACAACATATTAAAACTACGAAAGGAAAAAATGTCCAGTTTTTTTTCTATTAGTATATATGCGCATTTATAAATATGTTTACGTGCGTATTTTCTTACAATAATAACCTGACGTATGCGTTTGCATAACAAGATTTAGATAATTTATTGGCTGCATAATGAATCTGTCAATGTAAAATGACGCAATTCTTTTATTCAACTTGACAAATTTGTGAAAAAACTATGACATTTAATTTCGATTGATAACGTATGTAGATCACCCATATAACAGCAGAGATTTTAATAATAAAAATCGGATATACACAAATTGTGAAATACTGTGTAAATTTTGCAAACAAAGTCATATTCGATTGGAAACCTTTATAAATATAGTCTATTTGTTGACTTAAACCTTTGTTTCGTAGATGCTTTTGCTAGTGTAATAGCATTCCATATTTTTTAAAGAAAATCTGTGTCAATATAAGTCCTATGGAAACAAACGAACATGCCAGCTGCATTGACAAGTGTTGAATTTCTTTTCCCAAAAATTATTGGTGATTTATTGCAAAAATAATTCATATTTTTGACAGTTATACAAATATGAATTACGAAAAGTTAAATTCTATAAATAGAAGTACTTTAATGCTGATGGTATATCAATTTGAAGGCACTTAATGTTAATTATGAACATTCAAACTGATTGTCTTTTTACGTCAGCTTGCATAAATGACCGTTTGTGATTAATAAATTTACATTTAGAATTTCATAAAAAGGGATGCTTATGTTGTTATTAAAACTTAAACACCAGGGTAATAGTATAAAAAGGCCTGAGATTTAGAAACTGTCTACTCTTCAGTCAAACACTGGTCTGTCAGGAGCAGAAGGATGAAAACACATTTTCTATTTTGTATGGTTTTAATGATTATTTTCCTTTGACATTTGGCACATAAGTAAATTAACAGATAAACTTTTGGCATATTAAATTGAATGCTGTAAAACACAATTTACCCTTGTTTTCAAAATAAAATATGTTTATTTTAAGCATATATTAAATATATGTTTAAAATAAACATACACAACAAAGCTATGCAATCTGGCTTTTTACACCCAACATTACGGCTTCTTCCTGAAATTGCATGACGATGAATTGAAAATTGAACTATATGATGCTATGTTTTTAAAGCTTTTTATAAACAGACGAGACGTAGTTGATACTTGTTTTTTGTTTTATTCCATCGTGCCTCAGAAAGTTGCAATTCTGCTACTATGGTTAGAATATAGCTATTGAGTAATTAAACGCTAATTAAATTGAATAGTATTCTCTTTTATTGCTGTTTAATTTGAAATGCTATGAAGTTAATTTTTATTTACACTTACATGTTTTGTTAATAATTCTGGGCCATTTGTGAGGTTTATGCGCACGTAAACCGGTTTAAACCCCCAATGCTTTGCATTGACCGTTCCAAGGCGGTGACCCCAATTTTATTCATGTGTGGTTTGTGTTTTTTACGGTATTTTTGTGATGTGCTGTGTAATTGTTTGGCAATTGGTCACTTGCCATAAATAAAGGACCTCGGGCTGCTAATAAGAGTTATTTCCTGCTATCGCAAGTCTAGTTTCGCTTTGTTTACTTTGAAATAAAATATTGTGTTTTCTGCTAGAAAATTCAAATTTCCCTGGAAAAGATAATCCCACCCACAAAAAGGTCATGGACTTTACACAGCCAGTAGAAAGCTGCTGAATCAGTGCAGTGTTTACATCCCGGGTCTCATCTGATAGATGGCAGGAGAAGAAAGTTGCATAGTTGTCACTGCTCTTTTGTTCAAACACGTGTCTCTGTTTACAAACTGACTGCTCTTATCACCAGTCACTGTCTGATAAGCTCAGCCCACTCTCCGAATGTAGGTTAATTGCTTTACCACGCAAAATCAGAGAAGTGGACCCCGACGTTTACAATTATCTATAATCTGTACTTATTTACTTGTTTTAATAAGACATTACATAGTGCCAATAGAAAAGAGTAGGCGAAAAAAAAAATTGGAAAAAGTGCCTGAGAAACAACTCAATATTTTTTTTAGCCTAAACGAAAGAAATAGTCATTTGAAGACCCTATCCAATAATCTAAGTTGAGTAACCTGGACTATTACCTGAGTGTGTATTTTAAAGACATCTGGTGTCCTAGTTTCCCGTAACAGAAATGTAGTTCCCATGCATGGAGAAATCCCGTTATTGTCGTCAGTAAAGTATTTCAATTTCGAGTGTCGTCTAATAACCCTATACATGCGTGGTGTCAAGAATAAAGACATTTGGTACAACACATTCGGAAACATACCTAATTATAACGATACAACATGGTTTTTACTGAGTGTGCAAATTTACAAATTAGTGGTCAGAAACCTACCAAGTGATTTTGAGTTTGTAAATTGTTGAATGCATTATATATTTCGAACTTCAAATACTGTACAACATGTTTTCTACACGGCCCTCTCAATGACATGTCCAGTTTATGACAACTGATATTTCTGTAAGAAATACAGTGATTCAAGAAAAACATGGAAATTGTGTAAATTATATACCACTGCGTTTTTATGAATAGACTGACATTTGCCTTTAAGAAGTATTTTATCTATATTATATCAAATCGTAGTTGCCATATTAGGCCTGATTTTTTTATTGTTTGTTTCTCTGACATTTTTAAGAAAATATCTAGTTGGACCGCTAAAATAAAACAAAATCAAATTATATTATAAGCGTACACATTGTTTTCGCAATACACATGCCAATAACAATATTACTTCAGTAGTATGACAATAAGGAGACTACCACATACCGTGATCGGAAAGTATACCGATTGAGTTTGAGTATTATTGAACTTAGTAGTTTCCATCGCCATTTTGTTCACACGGCTTTGGTTTGTTATATAAACATGCATATAAAATGAACGTGGTTTACGTTGAATTCTAACATAACACGCGCGGAGTTTTCTAAAGAAAAATAACAAAATGCATCGTTGTTAAACTACCAATAATCAGCCAGAAAAAAAATACTTCCGAAACTGTTAAATATAGTTCGCATTGAAATTGCAAAAACATTGGGCCATGTCATATTAGAATCGAAATAATGTTCGCATTGAAATTGCAAAAACATTGGGCCATGTCATATTAGAATCGAAATAATGTTCGCATTGAAATTGCAAAAACATTGGGCCATGTCATATTAGAATAGAAATAATGTTCGCATTGAAATTGCAAAAACATTGGGCCATGTCATATTAGAATCGAAATAATGTTCGCATTGAAATTGCAAAAACATTGGGCCATGTCATATTAGAATCGAAATAATGTTCGCATTGAAATTGCAAAAACATTGGGCCATGTCATATTAGAATCGAAATAATGTTCGCATTGAAATTGCAAAAACATTGGGCCATGTCATATTAGAATCGAAATAATGTTCGCATTATCGATGTTTATCGGCTAACAAACCACGATGTGTCGTTTTGATGTTGTATATTAAACCATTTGGGCTAATACCCTCGTGGTTTAATTCCTACGCATCGGACCTCCAAATCGTTGTTTATTATCAGTTAAACAACTCGAAATCGAAAGGTATTTCTTAATTAACGTATGTTCCACTGTGTTTTAATTGATTTAATTTATTTACATATGTAGTTTTTCCATTTAGTTGTATCTAAAAAAAATCGGGTCGGCGGATCCAAAGAAATTAAAAATAAAGAAACTCTGGCAATAGTTATGTATTACCACCCACCATACTGCGAAACCTGCAATAAATTAAGAGATACCTTAATGTGTACATTTTATTACCTTTTACCAACACCTGGACGACAAAAATACACGCATTCGCTTAGGTTATTGATGGTGATAAAACACAAATACATGCAGGTGATCTCAAGTTTACATGTTCTTAAAGTCACATAATCGTTTTATTTCGATTGACACATTAAGATAGATACTCAACCCAAGACCTCGTTTTCGGTGAAAATGTCATTAGTCCTCTTATAGGCGCGTTAACAGGGTTTTGAGTTAGAGGGTGTGGAAATATTCAGTAGCTACAAACAGCCTGCTGTTGGTCTCTCACAAAATATTATGTATTGCGATTGTCTGACATACGATTTTAATTCAAACTTAAATATGCCTTTAAAACAGTTAAAAGCCCAGGTTTAATCCTTCTTTATTTGACCCCCACCCCCAAATCTGGGATATTGTAATATTGTGTGTTGGCACCCTGCTGTGGTCATAGTGTGGACACAGTGTGGCGACCTTATCAGCATATATGAATACACTGCTGCAGAGGAAACAGTGCACCAATACTCAGTCAGCTGCGAGAAAAGACTGCAGATAATGATAAGAGATTTTATGGGAGATCAATACACAGAAAGGATTACCCCATGGAGAGAGGCCAGACATTTCTTAAACTAGGCCTTTAAATGTTTAAATGCATTTTAAAGCATTTATATTGGAACAGTGCAATATCGTCAGTAAAAGAGAACAATTTAGCGAAAATACCACAGAGCATGTTTAACAGTTGCTATAAATTGACGGTAGAGCACGTCATTGGCAATGAAATATTAAACTCTTATAGTGAGGTTTAAAATTCGAATGTTAGACAATTTTAGAGGGCGCGTACGCCGCTCCCCCCACCCCCTCTTAGGCCGCGTATGTCGTAATATGAAACGAGTTTGCTTATTGGCTCTTTTACACATTGAGGCCGTTATTTGTCTAGTATCTTAATTAATTATGTAGAAAATCACCTATTAGTTGACATAGAACAAGACATACTAGACACTTTATGCAATACGTTTATACCTTTCAAATGTTATGAAACTAAATATGCATACGTAGTATAGAAAAAGCTATTTAAGAACACAGTATAAACTACTAAACTCACATATTAAAGTCTGTGATGGTTTGGTCGTCAGAATAGAACCAAATACAATGGAAAATAGGCAAACATGTACTTTGAATACTTATCAAATCTCCTAACACACCACATATTCAAAGCTCTTGTTAATACATAACAAAGATAGTAACATACAGTTATAGGGAATCAAAACACGATATAGTGGTATGCAAACATGTTTCATAAGTAAAGTTGCGCCCAACAGTGTATGATAATCTGATTTGTTCACGAAATATTGATACTTATCGCGAAAAATTAAGATTTTCATAAAAAGTTTAACTTTTCCAGGAAGATAAGTAATAATTTTTCGCGAAAATTACCAACCTTTCCAAAAGTATTAAGTTTTCCACGAAAAAATAGAACTGACTTCTAATAGTTACCATACGCAGTCTAATGCACTGACAAGAATTTTTCCCGGTATTTTAATATGGTGACCGTGAGTGAAGTGTTCACAAATGTGTTCATGAAAAAGGTGAAAAAGGTGAACGTTAAATGTTCACGAATAAGTTATAATTGTAGCGTACTTTTACCGAAATATGTTAGTTACTTAAAGAGCCCGCACGGTGAGGTTAAATTGGGAAATTTATAATAACACATTACGCATAATTGGATTCATTTTGATAGTGTTCTTTAAATGAACTGTTTTCATTCACATAACGCATTGTTTTTATTCACATAACGCATTAGGACAGATGCTCGGCCGAGAAGCACGTTTTCGATGAAGAGTTCATCATTCCTCTACATTAGTTTGAAACAAGTGTCCTCATTAGTACAAAAAAGATGTTGTTTTTTTGTGTTTGTTTGATGTATGAATTAATTATTCAAACATGTACTAAAGTTGAAACAGACATAATAAACATTTAATGCAAGACAGTCATGGATGTTAACTGAATATTGTTTCGGATTTGCCGTCAGAATGGTAACACACAATACGGAAATGTATAAACACGAACTCAGTATAGGAAAACAAAAAATTTGTACATAAAATAAAATAGAAAATGATGTTTTCTTCGTAAACAAGAAACCGTCCGAAAAAAACGTTAAAATAATTTTTAAAAATTTAAATATGCGACACCGTATGTTTTGTAGATGCTTTGTGCATCATGTAATAGCTAGAACATATTAAGTAAAATCTTATTGGTTAAGAAGGGGCGGGGCGAGCGCAGGGAATATCTACGACTGTAGCGCGTTTTAGTGCAACACGTTTTACACATGGGGCGGGGCGAGCGCAGGGAATATATACGACTGTAGCGCGTTTTAGTGCAACACGTTTTACACATGGGGCGGGGCGAGCGCAGCGAATATATACGACTGTCGCGCGTTTAGTGCAACACGTTTTACACATGGGGCGGAGCGAGCGCAGCGAATATATACGACTGTCGCCCGTTTTAGTGCAACACGTTTTACACATGGGGCGGGGCGAGCGCAGCGAATATATACGACTGTAGCGCGTTTTAGTGCAACACGTTAGCGAGCGCAGCGAATATATACGACTGTCGCGCGTTTTAGTGCAACACGTTAGCGAGCGCAGCGAATATATACGACTGTAGCGCGTTTTAGTGCAACACGTTTTACACATGGAGAAGCATTATGTTTGCCAAGAATGCTGGAATGTTTATACAAATAATGTGTACACTTAATCACAAATAGACTCTTTATCATTCAATATACATATGGACGGTATTGAAAATAATTGTATGTAACTTATCATTTATTCTCGTGGCATTTCATTCTTTTTTTCTTTTTTTTTTTCATTTGTTTTATTTTAATTAATTTATTCATATTATCTACATAACAATGCACAGGGTTTCCCGCAGGATTTCTTGAAGGCATGTCGGCATCCCGGACACCACCACCCGCGACAAAAATCGGGTCGACAATCATACATGGTATTCAGATTCGTTGAAAAGCCTAGCTTTTTCCGCCTTGAAATTCTGTCATGACCGCTCGTTGTTGTTGTTGTTTTTTTTTCAAAAAAAATGTTATTTTATTTAATTAATTGTTTTCGGATGCAAAAGAAATCAATTATTAATATCAGTTATACTACATGAGGACATGAAAAGCCGAACAAATCACCGTTGTTTTTAAATATTTAATATACGGTTCCTAATCGACATAAAATTGGGGCCTGTATCTCCATGTAAAAAGCTTGTTTTGCTACCAAAGCGCGCGAAAATTGCAATGTACAAGGTCATGGATGCCTCATGAAAAACGTGCGTGTACTGGTCACGTGCTTAATTACAGTGTTTATGAGAACAAAATTACGTTTGACGACGTTAAATTGTGTTTTAAAATGAGGCGCTAAGTTACATTATTCGTTTCAGGGACCTATACAAACAAGGTCCCTGTTCGTTTCCATAATTTTGATTGTCAAATGTGAAATTGATAAGGAAATTACCGGGATAAAATAAAACGTTAAATATAATAATCACATGTTTTAAAATGCCTGTTTCACTTTTCCCGTCAACGCTAGTATTTGTTCTCAAACACGTTTTTAGTTGTTAGTAAGGTATAAACTCCGCCCTAAAAATCACCTTTTTTGATTGGCTAATGAGATCGTTGTGGGGGGAACTATAGTTCAGTTACTTGTTAATAACACTGTTGAAAGTTAGACCTTATCAATCAATACG
Source organism: Congeria kusceri (assembly GCA_027627225.1). NCBI lineage: Eukaryota > Metazoa > Mollusca > Bivalvia > Myida > Dreissenidae > Congeria > Congeria kusceri. The sequence goes on from CM051026.1 coordinate 40,979,113, forward strand.
GCGTCGTTAAAAAATAAGGTCATGTGTAATAGATAAAGGGATTAAGGGTTGTCGCTTTGAAAATTAAAGCATGTCGGCGTTATTTAAGCATGTCGGCAAATGACTAACTGCTTTGAAGGCATGTCGGGCCCGACAAGCGAGCGAAACAGGCCTGCGGGAAACCCTGAATGCATTCACAAAGACTCTGTTTCACTCGCAGAATCGGTTCAGCTCTTTTCTGTGCCAGAATCGAGATTAATTATAGAATCCATATCATAACGTTATCAAGCTGATCAATTAAATAAATTGAATTAATAATTTAATTAAAAGTACCTGGCATTTTTACCCAAAACAGCACGCTTTCAAACTTTGTGTACCCACCACTGCATACAGTATCAACTGTTGCGTAGTAAGAATTTAATCAATACATGTTCATGTCTGAGTCTCTTATGTCGATTAGTAGCTTAAAATAGACGGAACATTCATGAGTGCCAGGTCAATAAGATCGCACAATACAACAAATTGTTTTCACGTCACCCTTTTGCATTTCATTTACGACATACGTTTACATTTACCCAATACATAAGCTAAGAGTTTAGGTCAATCTCATTAACATCGTCTCCAGTCTGATGCTACTATATTATCCGCTGACTGGATCTGATGCTACTATATTATCCGCTGACTGGATCTGATGCTACTATATTATCCGCTGACTGGATCTAATGCTACTATATTATCCGCTGACTGGATCTGATGCTACTATATTATCCGCTGACTGGATCTGATGCTACTATATTATCCGCTGACTGGATCTGATGCTACTATATTATCCGCTGACTGGATCTGATGCTACTATATCATCCGCTGACTGGATCTGATGCTACTATATTATCCGCTGACTGGATCTGATGCTACTATATTATCCGCTGACTGGATCTGATGACATCGCATTAGGGGTCACGTTCAGATGACCTTTTCAAATTGTTGCTTTCAAAATGTTGAGGTATAAGTAACATGATCTTGGGTGTCTAGTCGCCTAAGGTACCACTATGTCCATTGTTATCCATACAAAAATTAACGGTAAATGATTTATTCCCAAGAATAAGTTGGAAAGGCATCACATTTATTCAGCGAAAGCTGTTTAACCCAACTTTTGACCTTTCCAATCAAATGTGGTGAACATTTCCCGCCAGTAGTCCCGAGTGAATAAATCCTCACATTGCATCGGCTAGTTCTAAAGAAATCTCCACCACGGCCTGTAAAAAATTGGCTCCATTTCTTTTTCGGAGGTAAACGGAAAAAAATGTGCCAATGTGGAAAAATCCAGACATACTTCTTTATTTTGTTTACGTTTTTTTACTAATTTCCAGTTCTGAGCTCCCTACTCTGAGGTTGCATTGGCTCAATTTTCATTTTCAATTTACATGCCAGTGTTTTGAGACCGTGTAGCATGACCTTGGGAAAATCCCCCGTTAATATCGCATATTCGATAGGCAACATTCCATAGAATACACTCGCCGATTAACCTGCGCCTATTAATAGTATGAACATCAGCAACACTGATTTGTTCTAACAAGCATCCAGAGCACGAGAGACAATAAGATTAATAACGAATGGAGAATTACTTATATTTATAAACTTACCATGCATGTTTATTTGAATTACGGTTGGTAGATCTATTTATTAAGAATTATTCAGAATTTCATTTTCTCTTATTTTTCCTGTAGAGGCTATTCATTGTATAAATATATTTTGCATCTTCCTATAAATAGACACTGGCGGAAGCTTTAGACATACGTAATTTAATTTCATGGAACTTTTGTATTTTACTTTTCGTGTGTTTTATGAATGCATTAAAACTATAATAGTAACAAAAAAAGCTCGAGACGTATTTTCCCAAAAGAATATAAATATACTCGTAATTTGCCACTATTAAATACAATATTACGTTTTTGTTAATACAAATTCAAGTCAAATCATATTTAATTGCGATGAATGTTCCCTGACGTGTGTTTTTATTTGGCACACATAGTATAAATGCTTAATACATATATGATAAATGCTTATATTCATTCTGCTCATTATTTTCTTGGAAACAATGTAACTTCTATTAAATTTTGATTTGCCTGACAAATACTGTATACATTATTTAGATTTAAAAATACACGGATGAAAAATATCAGACGGTAAGATCACTTAATTGTACGGACATTACATAATTATGATATCTTGAACATATGGAATTTTCATAGTTTCCCGGCGCCTTATGATGCTCTGCATCATTGTTTTTTCTTGTGAAATACTGATGTTTCTACCAAATTCTCGCGTAGAGGCTATTCAATCTAAAACCGGACTTAATGCATGTGCGTAAAGTGTCATCCCGGATTAGCCTGCGCAGTCCGCACAGGCTAATCCGGGACGACACTTTCCGCCTAAAGTGGAATTATGGTTAGAAGACACTTCATTGAAACAGACAATACCATAAAAGCGGAAAGTGCCGTCCCGGATTAGCCTGTGCGGACTGCACAGGCTAATCCGGGACGACACTTTACGCACATGCATTAAGACCGGTTTTTCCACGACGCGCCTCATATATAGTTGTAATTGTACAATGCTTAGTTTTACTTTGTATAGATAAACATACTGACGTTGTTGAGCAGATGAGTCTGTCTTATTTGGGTTATTCAAGTAGAACTGATTTAAAACATGGGGCAGTTTATTAGTTCATTACTTTGACATGAAATAATGATATTCTTTTTATTTATTTCAAATATACAAACATTTCATACTTCCTTTTAGGAGCTAGCCACATGAAAATATCCGTTTAATATTTGATGATGAAAAGTTACTTATTTTATTTTAATAATATCGACAAATAATATTAAATGCGCGTAGAATAACGATCTACGAAGAACTGAGACTGTTTGTTAATAAACCAACTCAACCTACTTGGCCGGTGGCAGACCAGGCTTGGCCGAGGGGGGGGGGGCGGGGGCTGGACTAAGATGTTGTATAATTGGTAGTGACAGTAAATTTAGCAGGCGTTGCAACAGCAGCAGCAGTGGTTATAGTGGTGGTGATAGCAGCAGCACCAGTAGTAGCAATAACATCAGCAGCAGCAACAACATTAGTAGTAGTAGTAGTAGTAGTAGTAGTAGCAGCAGCAGCTGCTGCTACAGTAGTAGAATTAGCAGCAGATTTAGTTGTGGTGTCGTAGGAGAAGTAGTTTTTAGCTCACTATTCGAGCTAAACAGAAATCGAAGAATAGGTGAGCTTTCCTACTACCCCCGGCGTCGGCGACCGCGTCTAAATTCGGTGAAAGTTTTTATTCAAAAGTCTTATAACTTCAAAATACACAAAATATTCACTTGGAACTTGCAATATACCTTTGTCATCAACTCCAGTATCAGGGGCAACATTCCCTATAACTCTGTTTTGTATTTTGCCAGAGTTATGTCCCGTTTTCACATATATTTTCTGGTTAAAGTTTATATTCCAAAGTTTTGTAACTTCAGAACTACATACGTTATTCACTTTAAAATAGGAACATACCTTTGTCATCAACTCCAGTATCATGGGTAACCTCCCTATAACTATGTTTTGCTAGTTGATAGAGTTATGCTCCTTTTTCACATAGATTTTGTGCGGTTATACTTTATACTCAAAACGCTTATAACTTCAAAACTGCACAAGTTATTAATTAAATAAGGTTGAAACTTAGAATAAATTGATGAAACAATTGCCATAACTCAGTTTTGTATTTCAACAAATTTATGTCCCTTCCACTTTCCAAAATATGTACTAACTGAAATACTTATGAATATTGTATCAATACATCTCTGTGCGAATCACATGTATTGGGGTAGATATTTTTCATCAAAACGTTGGGATTGAGTCCCATCATCAGCCTTAAAAAGCTGTTTGAAAAAAAAAACATTATGAAATATGTGTCGCACCTCTACCTTAACAGGGACCTAAACCAGATAGTTTGAATAGGTATCTCTCTCACTTAAAATTAGGGTGATACCGACCGTGATTAATTAACGACGTCGAGCCCGTGTCAATCTACCAATTAATATGTTTCCATCCACTCGAACACCATGATTGGTGTATGCTCAGCAAGGAACCACCCAGCGCCCAGATAAAATGTCCAAATAAAGAGATAGATAAGGCAGTATACGGTACACAAAGTGACACGCCAGCCGTTTAATGCGTGTGTAAGATCAAAGCCCAATCCCTAAAAAGTAATAAAATAAGGCAATATACGGTATACTGATTGACACGCCAGCTCTTTACAACTCGTGTAAGATCAAAGTCCAACCCGAAAATGATATCGCCGGGTTCAGCTGGGGGGGAGGGTTGGCGCCCAAAAGCTCGGGCCTGAAGCCGTGCCTGAACATATGCATCGATTTTAAACATTAATGTTGGATATTCAATTTGCGTTCTTTACAAACATTTACAACATACGCCGAATATCTTCTTCTTTTTTTTTTAAAATATTCCTTGTTTAAAATTTGCTGTGCAAAAAGCTATTTCATTGGGCGCAGCGGGGCTAAGAATTGTATAGTTCGGAAGGTCATGTGAACGTGATATGTTATACGATGCCTACAGATCCATACAACGTTAGGATCTGTATAGTTCGGATGGTAATGTGAACGTGATATGTTATACGATGCCTACAGATCCATACAACGTTAGGATTTGTATAATTCGGAAGGTGATGTGAACGTGGTATGTTATACGATGCCTACAGATCCATACGACGTTAGGATTTGTATAGTTCGGAATATCATGTGAACATGATATGTAATACGATGCCTACAGATCCATACGACGTTAGGATTTGTACAGTTCAGAAGGTAATGTGAACGTGATATGTTATACGATGCCTACAGATCCATACAACGTTAGGATTTGATTTTGCGTTTACTTAGTTCAAGATGTATCAGTCGCAAATGTACTTTCACATCAAAATTAAATGGTTGGGTTTAAAGAGCAAAAAAGAGCAAAATAATGGAACGGATAAACCTTAGACAACGTATTTGACGTCTCAAGAATACAAATCTTATAAATAAGGAATTACTACACATTAATACCCTTTATCAGTAAGACAGTAACGCATCTATTTTAATTTCTATGTGTATGCGAAGAGTTGAAACTATGTGCGTAATTGTACGCCCTGATTTTATTAGCTGTGCTTATATTCTAAGGTCAGTGGGCAATCCAACTCTAGACTGTCAGAAGAACTAGCGTTTATCTATTTTGAATTGATAATTATGTGTGTGGTGACTTTCTATCGATTGAACCGGCATTCTCTTCCATATGTTAGAATTGGTAGTTGGGTTATGGGCGATAGTGCATGATAGAGGAACCGCCCAGTTCCAGAAGCGAACTAATGTTTTTAGTACATTTTTGTTAAGCACCTAGTACATTGCCTCTCGATTGAAAGGCCTTGTGTAAGGAATGCCTGGGCTCGTACACCTAGTACATTGCCTCTCGATTGAAAGGCCTAGTGTAAGGAATGCCTGGGCTCGTACACCTAGTACATTGCCTCTCGATTGAAAGGCCTAGTGTAAGGAATGCCTGGGCTCGTACACCTAGTACATTGCCTCTCGATTGAAAGGCCTAGTGTAAGGAATGCCTGGGCTCGTACACCTAGTACATTGCCTCTCGATTGAAAGGCCTAGTGTAAGGAATGCCTGGGCTCGTACACCTAGTACATTGCCTCTCGATTGAAAGGCCTAGTGTAAGGAATGCCTGGGCTCGTACACCTAGTACATTGCCTCTCGATTGAAAGGCCTAGTGTAAGGAATGCCTGGGCTCGTACACCTAGTACATTGCCTCTCGATTGAAAGGCCTAGTGTAAGGAATGCCTGGGCTCGTACACCTAGTACATTGCCTCTCGATTGAAAGGCCTAGTGTAAGGAATGCCTGGGCTCGTACACCTAGTACATTGCCTCTCGATTGAAAGGCCTAGTGTAAGGAATGCCTGGGCTCGTATTCACAAAGCTCCTCAGGGAAATCTTAACTTAAGTTGTACTTAAATGGAAATTTCAGATCAATTTTTTTATGTGAAATGCAATGTTTTGTGTACAAAGAAAACTGCAATACTAAACATATAAGCAATAGTTCCACGTTTACAACATTTTTATGTTAAAAAATTTATACACGAAACAGCCAGAGACTTAAGGAATTTTAAGAATTTAAGGAATTTACTGAAGTTTTCCCTAAGGAGCTTTGTGAATACGGGCCCTGGTGTCTCCGTGGGGTATTCCAATCTGTGTATTGATCCACTATGAAATCTCTTATCAGTATCTGCAATCTTTTCTCTCAGCTGACTGAGCAATTGCTAATTGTATTGTTTCCTTTGCAGCAGTGTATTGATATCAGCTGATAAGGGTCGCCACAGTGTGTCTACACTGTGACCACATCAGGGTGCCAATACACAATAGTATAATACCCCATATTGGGGGGGGGGGTCAAATAAAGAAGGAATAAATTAGGCCTTTAACGTCACTGGCTGTCCGGCTAGCGCAGTGTTTGGTACTGTCGCTTCTCACCTAGGCGTCCCGGGTTCGCTTCCCACTCCCGGCGCATTGAGTTTGGTTAGTGGTCACCATACCGGACAGGTGGTGTTTCCTCCGGGTACTCCGGTTTACCCCCATAGCACAAGACCACATCAAAATTAAAATATATTTCAGTAAAAAAATTAATAGCTGGAAATTGCAGCTATCATTCAAAATTCGTCCCAACTTTCGCGAGTCTCTGGTAAGTTAATTAGGTAGGAGTGCTGGGACACACTCCTGGTCCTCACATAATGCAGCCTCAGGCGCGGAAGGACCTAATAAACTTCGAGATAGTCACATGCGAAAGACGGGCCACTACGTTTGGAATAGCGGGGGCTCTAACTTGGGTGGTGAAGCCAGAGCGTTACTACAAGACTACAAGACTAAAAGATCACAGATGAATTGCTATTTAATGTGTTTATTGTGCAATTACCCCACTTGTTAGCACACATATTTTGTGCAATATATTATAATATGTAGTTATGTGTTATACATTTTTAATTAACAAATTCGTACTTTTAAATGCAAATATATATGTAATGCCTGTGTTCGATTATGTTTATTAGGCTGTGATAACGATGAGGAAGATGTGCTTGTATGTAGGTTTTAATCTCATATGGGTTTTTTTACAATATTTTTATGTATTTCATTTAATTGATGAACTCTATTATATGCATATATCATAATATCAATTATCAAACTAAATACACAATTTGTTTATGGGTAGTTACAGAAAACGAAGTTCGATGTTGATTTCGGTTACATTTATTTACATGTACATGTATTAATCCAACTATTAATATAATTCACTTCAGTGTTCGCTGGGGTTTTGATTAAAATATGCTTATGTCAAATGGTAAATTATCGTGACAATACGCGTATTTATTCCTTAGTTAAAGCGACTATGTCAACGAAAACGTGATCTTATTCAGCAATTATAATGTTATTATGTTAACGAAATTAGCAATACAAAGGCGAATACAATAAATAACGTATGAATAATTAGCTACATTATGAGAATTTTGATTGAAACCAATAAAAAAAAATACGTGAACAAAGAAAACCCAGAGTGGGTATCGAACTCACGACGACGGAGTCGTAAGAACAATGACAGTAGACAGCGCTGTTACAAACTGCGCTATACTGACTCGTGACAATGCATATGCATACTAATATTATGTAAGATACCCACGAATCTGACGTCAAAGTGCAAACAATAAAAGGACCAAACAAACACAACAATAAAAGGACCAACCAAACACTATCTATATTATATAGTGATTTTTTGTCAGGATGCATAAACTCTTTTTCAATTATAAGTACATTATTTTAACCTGTATTATATTCCAATATTAATACTAGTATATAATTTTCAGATTTTTTTACTGCCCTTTTCGTTGAAATAGTACCTTTAAAGACTTTTTTTTTTAAATGAACATGCACCAGAAAAAAAGCGTGATAAACGGTTTACCATACACTAAAGCAACCTGGATATTTCGTTCAAAAGGTTGTAATTCATGCACAAAAGCGGCGCGTTTGCTCGCAATATTGGGTCAAATAGGTATACTGACATCTATGAATTTGAAAATGTTCGTTACCGTGTTATTCAAGTATAATTGAGGCGTGTCGTGGGAAAACCGGTATAAAATGCATGTGCGTAAAAAAAAGTGTCTTCCCGGATAAGCCTGTGCCAGGACAGCACTTTCAGCCTTCTGTGTATTTATGTTAAGAAGAGACTTACTTGAAACAGAAAATACCATAACAGCGGAAAGTGTCGTCCTTGATTGGCCTGTGCGGGCTGCACAGACTAATCCGGAACGACACTTTACGCACATGCATTAAGCCATGTTTTCCCACGACACGCCTCTATTATATTTTCTTTTGCCCATACATGCTCTGCAGAAGAGTTTTTTATTTGTTAACAGATGCTATATGGGTGAATTTTAATGTTATCACTTATGTTTACTTCTGTTTACAATTAAATCGATTTATTATATACCTGTTTAATATCTTGTAATGCATGTCTGATCAAATAGCAATTATGCCATCCATCAACAGTTGATTACATTTTAATCAAATACGAGTGCATGAACAGAGTCTGTATCGGCGTGTGCAGGCATAAAATAATTAACTGTACTTTTAAAAAGAGAAAGCATTGCGGTATTTGTATAATAAGAATAATAATTATTATTATTATCATTATTATTATTTTTTTAATTATTATTATTAATTTTATTATCATTAGTAGTAATAGTAGTAGAAGTAGTAGTAATAATAGTAGATGTAGTAGTAGTAGTAGTATTGTTATTATAATTGTTAGTAGTAGTAGCAGTAGTAGTAGTAGTAGTAGTAGTAGTCGCCGTAGCAGTTGTAGTAGTAGTAGTAGGAGAAGTAGCAGCAGTTGTAGTAGTAGTAGTAGTAGTAGTTGCAGCAGCAGCAGTAGCAGTAGTAGTAGTAGTAGAAGTAGTAGTAGTAGTAATAGTAGTAGTAGTAGTAGTAGTAGTAGTAGTAGTAGTAGTAGTAGTAGTAGTAGTAGAAGTAGTAGTAGTAGTAGTAGTAGTAGTAGTAGTAGTAGTAGTAGAAGTAGTAGTAGTAGAAGTAGTAGTAGAAGTAGTAGTAGTAGTAGTAGTAGTAGTAGTAGTAGTAGTATTAGTAGTAGTAGTAATAGTAGTAGTAGTAGTAGTAGTAGTAGTAGTAGTAGTAGTAGTAGTAGTAGTAGTAGTAGTAGTAGTAGTAGTAGTAGTAGTAGTAGTAGTAGAAGTAGTTGTAGTAGTAGTAGTAGCAGTAGTATTAGTAGTAGTGGTTGTAGTAGCAGTATTAGTAGTATTGCTAGTAGCAGTATTAGTGGTAGTAGTATAAGAAGTAGTAGTAGTAGTAGTAGTAGTAGTAGAAGTAGTAGTAGCAGCAGCAGCAGTAGTAGTAGTAGTAATAGTAGAAGTAGTAGTAGTAGAAGTAGTAGTAGTAGTAGTAGTAGTAGTAGTAGTAGTAGTAGTAGTAGTACGAGTAGTAGTAGTAGTAGTAGTAGTAGTAGTAGTAGTAGTAGTTGTTGTTGTTGTTGTTGTAGCAGTCGTAGTTGTTGTTGTATTAGAAGTAGAAGTAGTAGTAGTAGAACTAGTGGTAGTTGTAGTAGTAGTAGTAGTAGCAGCAGTAGTAGTAATAGTCGTAATAGTAATTGTAGTAGTAGTAGAAGTAGCAGTAGTAGTATTAGTAGTAGTAGTTGTAGTAGTAGTAGTAGTAGTAGTACTAGTAGTAGTAGTATTAGTAGCAGTAGCAGCAGCAGTAGTAGTAGTAGTAGTAGTAGTAGTAGTAGTAGTAGTAGTAGTAGTAGTAGTAGTAGTAGTAGTAGTAGTAGTAGTAGTAGTAGTAGTAGTAGTAGTAGTAGCAGTCGTATTAGTAAAAGTAGTAGAAGAATAAGCATCAGCAAGAGCAGTATTAATACAACAAACATGCTACCCCTCTAACGTATGCTAATATTAATTCTAATCTCACGATCCCATTAGCTGCTGCTTTTTTGGCGTAGATCACTTTTGACCTAGATTTCTTGCGATAATTTTATGCAGCGGGAAAATTGAATGCCAATTGAATTTGGCAAATTTTCTCTTTTTAGGGAATGCAAACTTACAACAATGGTTTAATGTATACCAACAACTGTTGCATACTTTTGGGGATTGAAATGTTCATGATTGTGTACATAAGCGGTTAAAATAAAGTTATAGTCATATCTTCGACATACACTCTAGAACTGAACATAATTATGAACATATTTTCTAGTTGTATGTCAAGAACAAATCATTGTATTCGTTCTCAGAATTAATCCACTGTTTTGTTTAGCCCAGCGGCACGCTCTATAAATAACAATTGATTCTAGCGAGTTCAACACACTCACGATCAATCTAAAATTAGCACGCGTTTAGCTGCCGGTGTATAGCTATTATAATATTCATGCATCAATTCGCGTCCAGAGAATCATAAGAGCGAATATTTCAATGAATGGGGAATTTATGTTTATAAACTTACTGTGCATGTTAATTTGAAATTGCACGGCGGTTGCGTTCTATAAAGAATTAAATATAATTGCACATTTCTATCAACTTCTCCAGTAGATGTTAATCAACCTATACAAACATATATTTCAATAAATAAAATGAGGTGAAATAAGTAACGGAATACGTCGAAATAATATTCATGTTACTTTTACTTCATTTTCGTAGCATAAATACATTATTTGAAATACCAATTACTCACAAAAACCCTTGATACATCATATTCCTACCAGATATAATGTTAAATCGCCATAGTCTAACGAAATTTTATGTTTGTGTTATCAAAAATGGAAGTCATCATTACTTCAAATGCGCTGAATGTTCCCTGGAGAATGCTTTCCATCAGGATACACAGTATAAATGATTGACTGACTTAGAAATGTGTATGTATTATGCATATATAACTTCCAAGATGAAGGTAGGGTATATAAGTTAAGAATAACTCTACGCGTCTGATACAGAATAATTTTCATTCATTCCCGCAGTTATTTTCGTACATTGTTAATTTGTTAAATTTGGCTGACAAATTTATATAATAATGATGTTAACGTAAATTATTTAGGTTATTCATGTATCACTGGTGAAAACATGGGGCGGTATGATCGGTTTATTCACGGTACAAATATTAATAATTATTGAATTAATCACACATGAATTTTGGGATATGAGTAGTTATAACCTCAAAATTCTGGGGTTCGAGAAGTCGCCTTGTCTAGGTTGGGACCGAAAAATCTTGGGTCCGAGAAGTCACGTAACCGATCATCTTGGCCCTCTTGTATTATGTTTAGGGTAAAATGATATCTCATTATTAATGTCAACGCCGATTGTCTTTTTTAAAAGACATTTCTTGTTCTTCTTCATCATCTACCAAACCGATGGTTTTTCTACTACTTTGCTAATAAGCATTAATCGCTAACTGCATCTTCGGGATATTTTCCAAATTTCACAAGAATAACTAATAGTAGTTCAAAGAAAACTGATGGCAAAACATTAAATATGTTAATGATCATCACTAGTAATTAATGGAAAGAAAATGAACTTTTAATTGGATTTTAATTTGCTAGAATTTTGTGGAGAACAGCTTAGTTGATACATTTATATACAGCGACAAAAATATAACGAAATACCATTTTGGTGAATTAAATGGACTAATTAGCAGATTTTTGTATTTTTTTTTAAATAAATAAGGTGTATTTGTTTAACTTCAAAAACTAAATCATATTGACTTACAAACCCAAATATTTAATGTCAAGAAAATCATACAAAATGAAAGCCTCCGAAGGATATCAAATGTACGACCTCTGGATCAAAGATCTATCAAGCTATATGCTAGGCCAAATGGGCTTCCATGAAGTTTGGTGTATTTGTAAGCTGTGTAAGTTATACACGTGTTTTAAAACAATCAACAAAATGCGTAGACAAGCGCTTTATAATATTTGACATTTAAATTGATAATTATTCAGAAACAATTCAGAAATAAATTTCTGATTCTTGACTGTTATTTAGCTTCTTCATATAAAAACATATTTTGGGGGGGGGGTGGATCGTTGAAATTTTTTTCTTAAATTGCCAATCTGTGAATAGGTAACTTTAACGGTAATTAGTTTGTATCATACTTCATCATATTACTACATTATTTCCTCTTATACCCGAGTGTACGAAGCGATGACTGAACTCTATGCATCATAATATTGACAGGTAATCTGTGAATAGGTAACTTTAACGACAGTTCGTTTGTATTGTACTTCGTACTATTACTACAGTATTTTCTCGTTTCACATGAGTACCGGTAAATGACTGAACTCTATAAATCATCATAAGGAAATAAATCATAGTAGGTGTTTACCAATGAATAAAATACATCAAACTGTGTTTTGACATAAACGCGGAAAAACGCCAAAGGTGTAGGGTGGTAAACTGTGCGGTCACACTCTGCAATATAAACTGACCACCTATCAATATATCATAGTAATATCTGCCAAGTTCAAGCGTAGATATCCATTCATTACTTACTGTTGACAGTGAATTGCAAATACACGTTACAGAACAGAACAGAACAGAAATTTTATTTTCACTTAAACAATACATGTTTATCGTGATATAAACAAATAATATACATAATTTAAGTATAGAACAAAGGTTTGGCAAGTTTGTCAATTTATAATAGATAAATATGGATGGACGTAATGACTAACAACGATGCACAAGTATATTGTATTTAAATATACCTATCATGGAACACAGTTAAAGAACCGTTATTTGGACCATGCTTATCGATGTTTAGAACATAAACCTATATTAATATAAATAATAGTAAATAATAGTACGTAGGAAAAACATCGATGCTTATACATGCAATTTGAAAGGAAAAATACAGCACTATATGCATTTGTTTGTTAATGATACGAACCGAGCGTCAATGTTTCAATGTCTCAGAATATATAACAACATAAATGTTATAAAAATCACTGCTTGCATGTTTGTATTTATATAGATTTACGTTGCTAACATTTTAATTGCAATAAAAGTAGTTATGGCTAAAATGTAACTAGTTGCCATTTATAATCGAAAATCTTTGTTTGAATGCCTCGCAGATGAATTTGTTTAATAACAATATCTCTTTTTTATTGTTGGCTGAAAGAACTTGTATAAACTTAAACATACTAGGGCGGTATCTATAATACGGCTTAATGTATTTGTTTCGTAAATTTTGATAAGGAGCGCAGACAAAAATAAAATGAAATTCATCCTCGATATCCAAGCTATTACATATTTGACATAGTCTTTGGTTACGCTCAACCTGTTGGCCTCCATATCTGCCTGTATGAGTACTTAAATAATGCGCAGAAATACGAATTTTAGTAATAGAAGTTCTTAATTTTCTACAATTTATTTCATTTAAATATGACTCAAGACCAATATTAACTTTCACATTTCTATATAGCGTCAAAACACAATTTATTTCTAACGATGCTCTCCATTCCTGTAAATATTGATCAGTCAAACGTTGTTTAAACATCGAAATAAAAGCATTTACATTAATATCATGCAAGTTCAACCAAACATCTAAAAGCCATGTTTTTCCAGAAGTTGTTTAACGTTTGCAAACCAGTTTTGTTTTCCGTTTTCAACATCTCTCAGAGATATATTTACGATAGTTTTAATAATAATATTTTCAGAGCTACATAGTTTGAATAAATATTTAAGTATCCTAACATATCTATTTATGTACAGGGGATATCTGCCAAGTTCAGAGTAGATGGCTATATTACTTGTAGATTGTCTTACACCTAGTAGTGTTTTGCAAAATTTAATATGTATTCTTTCCAATGTATGTGATTTTGAAAAACCCCACACCTCGCAACCATACGACATAATAGGAGAAACAAAAGAATCAAATAATTGTAAAGCAGTTTTAGGCTTTATATCATATTTTTTCAGGTTTGTTATGAGATTATTCATTGCTTTTAAATGCTTTTCCCTGAAGAGTTTGTATATTCAATTAAAAACTGCCAGTATAGTTTAATGTAACACCAAGGTAGTTAAATTCGTTCACGTTATCGATTAATTCGTTCCCGTAAAACCATGTCTCACCCCTTTTTAGTCCGCCCCTTTTTCTGAAAACGACAGTTTTTGTTTTGGCAACGTTTACCTCTAATCCCCATTTGTTGCAATATTCATATAATTTATAAAGAGACAACTGCAACTCCTGTGGCGATGAGCCTAAAACTGCCATGTCATCCGCAAATAATAACATTGTCAAACAGATATCTTGTAAGCTTAGGCCACTGTGAATAGTATGCTGTAGATGCATTACTAAGTCTTCGACGAATAGAGAAAATAGGATCGGTGAGGTTATCTCCCCTTGGCGTAAACCTATTGATAATTCAAAGTAATCGGAGACTGAGTTACAATGATTCACGCATGATTTAACCGATTGGTACATGTTGCGTATAATGCGAAGTAATTTACCATTTAATCCTACTCCGTGGAGCTTTAGCCAGAGCGCATTGCGATATATTGAGTCAAAACAAGATTTGAGGTCCACGAATGTGCAATATAAGCGCTTATTTTCCTGCTGTACTAAGTTTTGTATCACATATTGAAGTATAAAAACTGCGTCAATGGTTGACCGCCCCTTTCTAAAACCGAACTGGGCGTCGGAAATTACATTGTTTTCCTCGCACCATTTAGTGATCCGTTGGTTTAATAAGTAAATAATTTTCCAAAATTGCTGAGCAAAGTAATACCCCTATAGTTTTTCGCGTCATTTTTATCTCCCTTTTTAAATATCGGGATAATTATTCCCTTTGTCCACGCATCTGGAAAAATACCAGTATTAAATATAATATTAAAAATTTGTGTAATGTAGCCTACTAATATATCGCTGGCTTCGAGGAAGTATTCGTTTAAGAGTTTATCACCCCCGGGTGATTTATTACGTTTCAGCAATAATATTGCCGTGGTGACTTCGTCTAACGTAATTGGTGTATCTAATTTGGCAAAGACTGGGTTAAAATCATTGAAATTGTTATTAATATTAAAATCTTCCGAATTTTCGTCCATATGTTGGCCATTTTTTGTCGTAAACATTGATTTGAAATGGTTTTCAAAATCGTCTAGGCGTATATTTGGCGTAGGCATACTTTTGGTAGTTTTAAAATAATTCCTAAAGTCTTTGGGTCTTTTTGATCACAAATTTTCGAATTCTTGTGTCCTTTTTAGCTTGTACGCTCGATGATTTTTCTTTACTGTGTGTTTGTAATATTTTCGTTTAGTACATAGCTCCAGGCGATCAGTATCTGTACCTGTCCTATTGTATTGCCTTAGCGCATTTTTATATAACATTTTCGCTTCTTTGCAACTAAAATCAAACCATAGCTTAGAGTCATTTATACATGTAGAAAAAAACTTATTTCTAGACGTAACACGCTTAGAGAACAGTGGATCGGTAACCTCTCTTAAAATGTTCGTAAATGCATTTACAAGGTCATTGATATCATTGTTATTATCTGACTGATTTGCTAGTAACATATTCAGATCTGGCAATTTGTCAATAATGCCGTTTCTATAGATTTCCTTTTCGCTATTCTTCCATTTTACCAATTCATACTGGCACTCTTCATTTTTGTCTACAGAGATATTGTTGCAGAGTAATTCGAATGACAGCGGTGCGTGGTCACTATATTCGTTAAAATCGCATACTTGAAAATTGTTAATAATTGAAAAATATTTTTCTTTTAACAACAAATAATCTATTACACTCGCCCCCATTCTATTATAACAAGTTAGTTTCCCAATACCAAAGTCATTTCCTAAACGGCCGTTCGCAACCCTAAGCGAGGTAGCTTTACAAAGTTCAATTAGTCTGTTGCCATGTGAATTATGTCCCTTATCTAATGACTGACGTGGCAGCGGATTATCGACCTCGTACTCAAAAGTATCAATATCAGGTACATATTTATCACAAGCAATATAATCCAACTTGCCAGATATCCGTGCATTAAAGTCCCCAGCCACTAGTACAGTGCCCAATGATTCGAAATTAAGGATGTCATTTTCTACGGAGGCGAACAAATCTTGATCAATAAGATAAGATATAGGCGATCCTTCACCCCACATATATACTGCTGCAAGATAATTATCAGTAGGTTGATTAAAGAAACACTTGTCAAATTTTAACCAAAGAATAGTATCATGCACATTTTTTACAACAGAAATACCATTCGTTAAGTAATCGCGTACATACAAAAAAAAATACCACCACTATTTCGTTTAGCATTGCGATGTCTAAACTTTCTATAAAAATTAAAGCATTTAAATCCTTCCAACTGAATTTTACTCGATTTGCAGGTCCAAGATTCAGTTAAAATAATAACATCATGATGCGATATGAAAGAAGTAAATTCGGAATCGTTTCTCTTACTGTCACTGAGTCCGTTACAGTTCCATATCAGCACCTTGAGCCCATCCGGCACTCCCTACGTGTCTCGCACCGGCTTCCCGTTCACATACAACGTGTCGTACACCACGTAGGCCTCGTTTCCGGCCGCCTTTTCCTGCCGCGCCTTCCTGAACAGGATTGGTCGTTTCGCTGTTATTTCCGGTGGGAACTGCTCTGCTACATAGAAGTTGGTTCCTGCGAGGTTTCTGCTGCATTTTCGTACCAGCTCCATGTCCGCAAAAAGATTGAACTTGCACACTATTCCCCTGGAGCTTCTCATGCCGGAAGTCGCGCCCCCAGCCGGATGTGACGCCTCGACGGGGCCACCAATTCGATGTGCTCTTTCAATTGTTATCCCGTCCACTACATTCTGGGCAAGCTTGAGTTTGTTGACCATCAATGATCTAAGCAGCACTTCCGTTTTGGATGGGGTTTCACCGGCCTCCTCTGGTATATTTCCAAATATAAGATTGTTGCGCATAGACTGTGAGCGCAAATAGTTCAGATCGCACAGGCTAATTCGGGACGACACTTTCCGACTTCTGTGAATTTTTGTTTAAAAGAGACTTCTTGAAACAGAAAATACATTAACGCGGAAAGTGTCGTCTTGGATTAGCCTGTGCGGACTGCACAGGCTAATCCGGGACGACACTTTACGCACATGCACTAAGTCCGGTTTCCCCCGACACGCATCAATTATTGTTTGTAAAAAAAAAATCTTGGTTGAGCATTGTTTTTGTAATAAACTGTATCCAGCAAACCGAATGTCCCTGACGCAGGTTGTATACCAACGTAAACACACAATAAGAAAGCCATAAAGATGATCGTTTTATTTGTTCAGTCTTAATTTCGCCACTTTCATCGATTGTGTGGGTCAACAGTTAAAAGTGCAAGATCTGATGACGACCTATATAATATTATATTCCTGAATTTCTGGATTTCCAAACAGGTTACATGTATTTATATTTCAAGCAATCAGTGTGCTCGCTTTATATCAATCGGTTTTGCTTTTTCAAATTATGGATATTTAGAATCGTGTGTGACTATGACATTTCTATTTCTATAACTGTTCGTATTAAAGTCAGTTAACATTAACTCCTGGCAAGATGCCAAATGCACATATTTATTATTTCTTATTTGTGAAAATACAATGTGTTACTTGTCGCAGTGCCAAATACACAAATATACCTTCATTGTTTTACCATGAAAGCAAGGTTCTGATTGGTAGCTGAAAGTTCACATGGGGAAGACTTTCTATCGGTCATCCCCCAATCACAATGCGTAGTGCACTTAAAGGCCTAGTTTAAGGAATGTCTGGCGTCTCCACGGGGTATTCCACTCTGTGTATTGGTCCATGATAAAATCTCATATCATTACCTGCAATTTTTTCTCTCAGCTGTCTGAGCAATGGCTGAATGCGCTGGTTCAATGGGAGAAGTGTATTGATCTCGGATGAGAAGTGTTGCTTCATTGTGTCCACACTGTGACCACAGCAGGATTCCAATAGCAGGGGTACAATAACACTGATTAGGGAGAGGGTGTCACATAAAAAAATAAAGAGGGGTTAAACTAGGCCTTTAACTATTTTTTACTTGCCCCGCCCCCCCCCCCCCCAATCTGAGGTATTGTGCTCCAGTTTATTGGCACCCTGCTGTGGTCACTATTTGGCGACTCTTATCAGCTGAAATCAATGAGAACAGATTGCAGACAAGGATAAGAGATTTTATGGTAGACCAATACACAGAGTGGAATCTCAGATGGAAAGAGGCCAGACATTCCTTAAAGTAGGCCTTTAAGGAGATGATTTGAATCTGCAATCTTTTCTCTAAGCTGATTGAGCACTGGCTAAGTGCACCGTTAACTCTATCTCTGCAGCTGTGTATTGATATCAGCTGATAATGGTCGCCACACCTTGTCCACACTGTGACCACAGCAGGGTACCAATACACAGGAGTACAGTACCCCCGATTTGGGGTCCAATAAAGAAGCATTTACCTAAGCATTTAAGCGATGGCCCCATTTCTATGCTGTCTTTTTTTCCGTGCCATACATCGCCATTGTGTACATGTGTATATGTACACACGCCATTCAAAAAATGAATATGACCAAACGTTTCGTCACAGATTCCAAAAAAGGTATTATATGTAAATAAGGAAAATAACATTCATAACACAAAAATGTACTGGAAATGTTGTTTCGTTAACGATTAACCATCAAATAAAATGTATAACATCTGTCCATGTTGGTCACATTTATTTGATTGATTGCACAATTTAAATTATGTATAGTCGCATAATTCGTGAAAACTGTTTATAAAAAAATTATATTTATATTGCATTTAGTATAATTGTCTATTAATAAAAAGTGATGACATATTACATTTTAACAGAGCTATGAAAGTGAAACCGCACTAAATTAATAAAACTCAAAATAATCAAATAATAGTTATAATTATTAGCTTATTTAATTTGTTTCCATGGATACGAATAAAATACCGGCTGTCCTAAAGATTTTACCTGAAAAACGTTTGATCCGGTGGTCTTAAAGACGTTCGTAACAAAAAGAAAATTATTGGGTTAATTTCTCCTTTTGCTTCATTATTTTTTTATTGTATAAAGGTTATGAAATACTAATTTCAATCAATAAATATACATCTTTGTAAATCATTAAAACCAGTCAATGGTTAAAAGTTCATAAAGCATTATAATAATCAAAAACACACGTATATAATGTATTGCCAAACAAATTAGTTTAAAAAAGATCCATTAAATATCTCCATTTTATTTTGGCAATTGATACGTTGTTTACGTTAACACGAAATATAAAAAGGCTAAACAGGTGCCCTATTTAAAGTCCAATATTCCCCAAACAAGTTCGGTGACCTATTCTTTTTATTAATGTTTTGGTGTAAGTATACATTGGCGCATGTATATGTGCGAATATTAAAGAAAATCTGTCGTTTGGAACAAAATATATTGATGCATAATAAATGACATTTCAGAAGGTATTATTAGTACCCATA
The DNA here is from genome assembly GCA_027627225.1 of Congeria kusceri. Taxonomy (NCBI): domain Eukaryota; kingdom Metazoa; phylum Mollusca; class Bivalvia; order Myida; family Dreissenidae; genus Congeria; species Congeria kusceri. The sequence goes on from CM051026.1 coordinate 40,998,667, forward strand.
TGACCTACTTCAATGTGTAGTCAAATTCATTATTTTAACAGCTACCGTATTCAAAATATTTCCGGAAAGACCGATGACCGCTATTTTTTTTACACTTTTTTATTTTCAGTATACAATGACATATGCATATTGAATATTTTAACAAAAACTGTCGTTTGGAACAAACGATATTCGTATATCTGATTACTTATTGATGTTTTCAAAGGCATATTAAATGCATAATTAACCTCATAAAGCGTCCATTAAAAGTCATTTTTAAAATGGTAACTATTGATAAAGCGCGATTAATCATTAAACTGCACCTGTATATTGCGAAACGAAACATTAAAACAGATGCATTTAAAAATCCCCGTCCTTGTTTGAATATGAACTCTTTATATAATTGAACATTGCTATCACACAAACGGAAAAAAGGGCTTCGACAGGTACCGTATTTAAACCCCAATATGTTCCGGAACAAGGCCGGTGACCTCTATTTTTTTTAGGTTATTTTAGTTTTAGGATACATTGACACATGTTTGTGCAAATTTTAAAGAAAATCTGTCGTTGAAAAAAAAGGGAAAAATATTGGTGCGAACGTCTTTAAATTCTAGCCCCGACATTGAAAATATTTCGGTAAGTTATTGCCAATGAGTTATATTATACAGATAAGATATTCAATAGTGGACTTTTGTTTTATCAGAAATTCTGTAAATAATTCCCTTTAAAAAAAAACGTTATTCAAAAGTTTATACTTTTTATACAAACAGTGTACACATTATTGTTGTCACCATTGGAGGCGTTAGGACATAATCGTTTGCGAATTGTTTAACCGAATGTTAAGCTATTTATAAATGTTGACAAATACATAGAGGATATTTGTTGATTTCGGTGTAAGATCGTAATTTATTTCACGAGTGTTCATAGAAAATGATATTTTCACGAGTGGCGCAGCCCCGAGTAAAAAAATATCTATTTTCTATGATCACGAGTGAAATAATGTGTGATCTTACACCAAAATCAACTAATTTTCTATTTATTTTATGCTTTTGGACAATAAATAGTTAAAATTGCGCGAGGTAGGCTTAAACGTCACAATTTCGTGTATTCTGACGTCATAAAAATGACGTCATAAATGATTCCAAAACAGTGTCACTCGTTAGTATGGTGGGAAAAAAAGTGCCATATTTTGTGAGTCGTTGTTGCTAAATTATAATTTTGTTGAATTTTACAATGTGTTTTCTGTAAACACATACATGTACATACTGTACATGTATATAAATTTGCCAAGGGTTGTAAACCACTACCTGTGGATGGATGCTATTTATGGAAAAATAATCCGTTTTATGTTATATTTTCACTGCAGTGAAAATATAAAATCTTATATTTTATATTGTCACTGCTTCAACACTTAAAATATAAAATTTTATTTCACCAATAAAATTCGATCTTTCACTGAAAAGCATATAATAAAAGACTTTAGTTTAACAAAATCAACAAGTAATTATGTGATTACTACTAAGTCCATTTAAAACCTAATTAAAAACTATACTTTTCATTCAAACCGTGTTTGTTTGACGACAGCGATTACAGTTGACTGTTGCGAGCAAACAGTTAAACATAAACAACAAGTGTTTCTTGTACCGTACAACATACGAACATACGAAAAGGCACAAAAATAATTAGCCTATGCACACTGCTGCAAAATCATCAATCGTTAAGCGGTCTTTAAAGTACATGTAAGTCTTAACCGCCAAATATGCAGTAATTTGGTGGGTCGTAAAGTGTAATAAATGTGTAACGGATTTATGTAGCCTTTATATCTTATTTGTCAGTTTATGACTTTTCCACGCTGAAGTTGTTGCAAAGACCAAGGTCAAATACCTTATGCGGATGTTTGGTCGAAGATGACATGTTATACGCTTGTTTTTTTCGCGTCATGCGCGTGCTATTTAGGTTTTATCTTTGACCAAGGTTAAACCGAAATGGTTAAGAATCACTTTAATTTCGATTCATGTATCGCGAAACGCTTGTTTAATCAAAGCGCACTTGTGCTGTAGATATAATCCATGTAGGCGTGTGTAGACACGGAAACCAGTATCTATTTAATACATCAATTTTGTCCATACTGTGCAATATGTATTGAGGATGACATGCTTTGTTTTGATTATTTGCCCTTTGTTCGAAGATTTACACTTCAAATATTTCCCAGATATTAATAAAAATAATGAAAACATAACTGTTTTTTATGCTTTATCACCATAATCGTCATCGTCGTCATCATCATCATCATCATCATCATCATCATGACCTCCTTGATCACCAATATCTCATCAACATCAACGTTATAATTGATTGCATCATGCTTGTTATATTTCAAATTGTATTGCAAACGTCATCATATTTGTTGCAATTTCTGTATTGTTTGTATTTTCAAACGCAGTGAATACATTTTAACAAACTAACATAAATAAAAACTATACTTTCCATGCATGATTTTGCTAAAATAGAAACATTGCTCAGCCATTGTGTACATCTGATACAAGCACGTTATCCACACAACATGTGTAGAACACGGTGTCCTGACACATGACGACCCTGACACGCTCTGTACCGACACAGGAATTTGCAGAGACAGCATCTGAGTTGTAAAATATATCGCTGTGCCAGTGTCAACTAGACATCTCCAAGTCACTAGTCCTGATTTCCTCATTAAAGGCCTAGTTTAAGGAATGTCTGGCCTCTCCATGGTGTACTCTGTGTATTGGTCCTCCAGAAAATATCTTTCCATTATCTGCAATCTTTTTTCGCAGTGACTGAGCGATTGCTGAGTGTGCAGTGTCAGTTGTCGCAGTGTATTGATCTCAGCTGATAAGTGTCGCCACACTTTCTTTTTTGGAGTGGGGGGGGGGATAAAATAAAGAAGAATTAAACAAGGTCTCTAAACTTCAACGTGTCTTAAGAAAGTGCAGCAATAAATAACAGGTACAACTATTCAAACTACTACAGGCTCTATTATAAATTAATAGATAAATAATGTGCATTGAGAGGTGACCAAGTACTAGATTAATGGTATGTCCCGAAAATAAGTAAATCATGTAAACGGGAGGTAACTGCAATACAATGATAACTTACTGCACTGGTACCGTGAATCTTTGTTTTGGCATATATTCACAACCATCGATACGAATAAATGGCTCAGGTGGTAAAAGCGCGGTGCGATATGTTTTGAACTAATGGTCACGAGTTCGAGTCCTGCTGGTTAAACTTTTTTTTCAATTTTATAAAAATAGTACATGATGTAGTATAGTTGATGACTTTTGAATGCTTTTAGACGGACATAGCAGGTGAATGGCGTGATTTCCTTCGATTTTGTCATTCTTCTTATTGTCATGCTATTGATTACTAAAAAAATACACGAAAAAGCAAACTTAAGGAACACATAATAAAAAAAACAACAGATATCTCATCTACAATTTACAAAACTGTTTTCAGACCAGATTCTAACCCGGTTCTCTGTTACCAAAATCTTCAGCGCCTACCACTCGACCATTCTCGCCGTTACCAAAATCTTTAGCGCCTACCACTCGACCATTCTCGCCGTTACCAACATCTTCAGCGCCTACCACTCGACCATTCTCGCCGTTACCAAAATCTTCAGCTCCTACCACTCGACCATTCTCGCCGTTACCAAAATCTTTAGCGCCTACCACTCGACCATTCTCGCCGTTACCAAAATCTTCAGCGCCTACCACTCGACCATTCTCGCCGTTACCAAAATCTTCAGCTCCTACCACTCGACCATTCTCGCCGTTACCAAAATCTTCAGCGCCTACCACTCGACCATTCTCGCCGTTACCAAAATCTTCAGCTCCTACCACTCGACCATTCTCGCCGTTACCAAAATCTTCAGCGCCTACCACTCGACCATTCTTGCCGTTACCAAAATCTTCAGCGCCTACCACTCGACCATTCTTGCCGTTACCAAAATCTTCAGCGCCTACCACTCGACCATTCTCGCCGTTACCAAAATCTTCAGCGCCTACCACTCGACCATTCTCGCCGTTACCAAAATCTTCAGCGCCTACCACTCGACCATTCTCGCCGTTACCAAAATCTTCAGCGCCTACCGCTCGACCATTCTCGCCGTTACCAAAATCTTCAGCGCCTACCACTCGACCATTCTCGCCGTTACCAAAATCTTCAGCGCCTACCACTCGACCATTCTCGCCGTTACCAAAATCTTCAGCGCCTACCACTCGACCATTCTCGCCGTTACCAAAATCTTCAGCGCCTACCACTCGACCATTCTCGCCGTTACCAAAATCTTCAGCGCCTACCGCTCGACCATTCTCGCCGTTACCAAAATCTTCAGCGCCTACCACTCGACCATTCTCGCCGTTACCAAAATCTTCAGCGCCTACCACTCGACCATTCTCGCCGTTACCAAAATCTTCAGCGCCTACCACTCGACCATTCTCGCCGTTACCAAAATCTTCAGCGCCTACCACTCGACCATTCTCGCCGTTACCAAAATCTTCAGCGCCTACCACTCGACCATTCTCGCCGTTACCAAAATCTTCAGCTCCTACCACTCGACCATTCTCGCCGTTACCAAAATCGTTCAGCGCCTACCACTCGACCATTCTCGCCGTTACCAAAATCTTCAGCGCCTACCACTCGACCATTCTTCTTTTACTTATAGGTGTCTGTTCATCCATATGAATACTATACTTGAAATGAATGATAAATTAAACTTACTCTAAAAATAGCAATTACATTGATACCCCTACCAAATGGACTGTGCTGACCTTTGGTGTCTCAGAGGTCGCTGTCGAACTGTACTATAATACGTGTATACCGTTACTGCATGTGTATGTCAATAATGACAATTTCTGATATCGTAATTGTACTGTTTTGTTCTGTCACATAGAGGTACTTCCTATCGACATTTTCCCTTGAAACAATATCATATGCGAATGTTATGGTATACAAACATTGTCTACTTTGACTTCTTGACGTGTTTGTACCTAAAATCCATATATTACACTAGCATGTCGTCTTAATCAATTAAGCCCTACATGTCCTGAATGAACGATTGTGGTTACTCAATCACAACTGGAGATAACATCAATGTCGTTGTTCCATTATCGGTGTGAAGTTTTAAACAAATACAAGAACGAGGCAGTACACACAGCAAAGTTATAACGCACTAACTGGATTTTCTTTATAAGAATTTTAGCGGCGCCATGGTAAACTCGAAATTATTTCGTATTTTTTCCAATAGTCTGATATGAACACTTGCATGTATAACTCAATAATCATAACTGATATTTCATGCTGAAATTCTTATACATAAAGAAAATACAACCATGTATTTCAATTTGGTGCGTTAAAACCTTTGTTGAGTGTATGAGGTGTGAAAAAAATTGCGAAGGAAACTTTTAATTTCAATAATCAAACTCAGTGAGAAAACTTTCCCATCGCCGTATGTGTTAGGCTTGTCATACTATTGTCCACACGTGACAATGATAATGTTTTCAGGGCAATTGCCACACAATGGATACATAACGGTATATTCATTTAATCTCAGGAATGTAGATTAGTGAATAAATAAAACAGTGCGTAAATCCCCTCTCGATACTTATAAATGTTGGGTAGGTAGGTAGGAAACTGTTTTTACATTATTTCCCATTACAATTGTGACAAAAGAAAACAAATATGCCAAGGATACCCGCCTAAAGATACTTGACCACGATGTGTATTAATTTTACAATGATTTGATTAAAACAATGTAAACGGACACTGTGCCTTTAACAAATATAGTTTTATTTCGTTTTCACAATGTGAAATGCTTGTGACTGCTTTCAACTAAGATAACGAACTCCATAAATTAAGAAAATGTATGTAAAAATGTACGTTTGCTCTGTAATTAAATCCATCAAAAAGATTAATTAACACGTACAAACGAAAACACTGTTTACCGTGACAGATTAAATCAAAATAGTTTTGCCTACAATAGAGTGATTGTTGCGTTTTATTGAGATTAACCGAATGCTATGGCATGTAAATATAACATGTGTGAAAACTAGCACATACTTTTATTATGTAAACCAATTGACATGGATTCTAATTCACGATCAATTACAAATGAATTACCTTAACAAGTGTAGATTGTAAAACACGTGATTTGTAAAACACGTGAATGTTACATCATGCGTCAAAATTGAAGTTACGACGTGATTTGATTAGCAATGTGTTCAGCCATTCAGTTTTAGCTAGGACCTCATTGGCCGATCGCTATGGGATTTATTACCACGCCTTCTCAGGACAGTCTCCGACAAAAACAGTTTACAATATACGAATGTTTATACAAGTCACCTCCGTCATAGCTTTCTAAATGGCTAAACGCACTGTCAATCAAATCTCGTCAGGATTCGAGTCCCGGACTGGCTGCACACTTTTCACACCCGGCGACATTTGGGGTTCAACCTTGGACCGTGGCACGTGCAATTCTCCATAGATCCAGCCCATGTGTTCGTCGGGATCGAGCTTACACTGATCCCTGTGAGTCGAAATCGACTTGGCAGAGGGGATTGTAACGGTACCGAAATGAAGCGGAATTGGCGATTAGCTCTTTAAGCGACTGGCTGCACACTTTTCACCACCCGGCGACAGTAAGGTTAAGGACGGACGGTGTTTGTCTGGGTTTGACCTAAGTAGGCGTGGTTATAAATCCCATAGGGTATCAATTGATTGCGTTCATATATAACTCAAAAAGGCAATCTAGAAATTTATGTGAGATTTGCAAAAGCATTTTATTATGAAATATATTATTTTATTAAAATAAAGACATGTAAAACATGTTAAAGGACGGTTAAAAATAAACAAGCTTCCGGTTAAATAGTTTCTTGTTTATTGGCAAGTGGGCATATTGCCTTTGAGTATTTACATTATCATATACAAAAACATATACTGTTCAGGAAAGAAAATCATACAAAAAACACAAAAAGGACCAATATGGAAATTAATAAAAAAATATATATTAACAGTGGAATGGTAAATGTTGTATTATATAGCAACATTCTTATGTAAATATCATTAGAAAGCAGCTATAGAAAGCAGCTATAGAAAGCAGCCAATCAAATCTCAGATTTTATATTGAAAACGTCTGCCAAATGTTGTATAGTATTCTGGAGCGTTTAAACACACTTACTTCACACCAGAAATACGTATGAGTTTATATGAGGCCAAGATGATCTGTTGTTATATATTCTGAATTATTATGTATTGGAAACACACAGTAAAAAGTGGTACTCTGATCCACATACATCTTAAATACATAACTTGCACTTTCGTTCATGTCTGCTTATTCTATTACACGTATATATACCCATTTCTAGTACAAGTTTATATTAAAGATATATAAAGAATATTAGACGGGTGCAGTTTATCATGAGAGGCTTAGAAACAGATGAGCGAGGGGTTTATCATGAGAGGCTTAGAAACAGATGAGCGAGAGGTTTATCATGAGAGGCTTAGAAACAGATGAACGAGAGGTTTATCAAGAGAGGCTTAGAAACAGATGAGCGAGAGGTTTATCATGAGAGGCTTAGAAACAGATGAGCGAGAGGTTTATCATGAGAGGCTTATAAACAGATGAGCGAGAGGCTTGCCGAGCGCTCAAATGTTTCGTGCCGAGCATGATAAACTTCATCTTTATCCAACACTCACCTAATATTCTATTTATCCTATTAAGCGCTATGCTTATAAATCATGAAAACGGCGTACTTGGCTGCTAATTCGACTATATCTACCCACTTCTATTTCAAAATTATATTAAATATATAAATCAAATGTAAGGTCCTCTACAATACTAATAAAACTGCATAATTTAAATAAACATAATATATAACAATATATGGCTCCCACTTTGTACACATCGATTAAAACTTGAGTACTTTCAAACGTTGAGTCCCAGATTCCCAAAAGAAAAGAACATAATATATAAGGAAGCAAAAGAACCGCTCGGACATAAATATGTAATGAAAATAATATGTTTTTAACGAGTTATCATTAATAAAAATGTACAATACTATAAAACATTTGCAACGCGGCGCGGTTTGATTAAAAGGTTGTCTGCCCATTTTGGTCACATTTATCTAATTAATAACACAATTTAAATTATGTATAGTTCGCGAAAACTGCCTTATAAAATATAAAATGCATATGCATTAAGTGCAATTGTATATTAATGAAACGCTATGTCATGTCACAAATTAACAAAGCAAAAACGTATGGAGCGATAAGCGATTAGAAATTTAGTGTTTTCTTCATCACGGAGTGGAATGGCAAAATCACTTGCAAATAGCTCATGATCAACGTGAACGTGACACAACGAGAAATAAATTAAAATCACTATGTTCATATAACAGTAGTAGGCATTACCTTATATAATTTGCTTACATTGATGCGAATAAATGACCGATTACGCTCAACGTTTACAGTGACAAACTTTTGATCCGGTGGTCTTAGGTTTGAGCCCAGGCAGAGCTTTTTTACGTCTTTCTTGATGCAATATTTAGGTTAATATGTGCTCATTCCAAACAAAGACAAACATCCGTGAACAATTCCCTTTTTGAACATAAATACAAATTTTACTCTTTATTCCAACCCTGTGCAAAAGTTTGATGTCGACATTCGAGGAATTCAATTGAAATGTTGCAAGCGAATATTACACGTGCACTGGAAAACAGTGTTTCTTGTACCTTACAACATACAAAAGCTGCAAAATATTTCAACACACGACACCGTCATACAGACGCTTACTTCAAAATCATCAATCGTAAAGCGGCCTTTAACGTATGTCGTCAACCGCCAAATATGCTGTATTTTGGTATGTCGTAAAGTGTAATAAATCTGTAACGGATTTATTTTGCCGTTATATCTTATTTGTCAGTGTATGAATTTTCCACGCCGAAGTTGTTGCAAAGATTAATTTCAAATACCGTATGTGAGCGTTTGGTCGAAGATGACATGTTAAACGCTTGTTCTTGCGCGTCTTACGCTTGTTATATATATTTTAACGGTGACCAAGGTTAAGCAAATGGTTTTGGATCACCTTTGTTTCAGATTCATGAATCACGATACGGTGTTTGAATCCGATATGACTGGTGTTGCTGACATAATCCGTGTAGGCGTACATAGACACTTTGACACATACATATTTAAAGGCACTATGTCAACGAAATATTGGCTTCCTATTGCTCTATAAATTATTTTATTTGCTAGAAAAGCGATTGACTAGGATATGTGCATTAATTAAATAAAAGATGATATAATACATAATAAGATATTTCATGGAAACTAATTAGCAAAAATGTCTGAAAAAAATAAAACCCCAAGCGGTTATCGAACTCACAACTTCGGAGACATATGAAGAAATGACAGTAGACAGCGCTTTAACCAACTGCGCTTTTCTGCTTTGTAAGGAATTGTCAGTAAACTATGATTATACATAATGCTCACAATTCTGACGTTAAAGGTAAACAGGAAAAGGGCCAAACAAACACAACCCATATAATAAATTGATTTTTATCTCAGAATGCGTATACTCTTTTCCCATTGAATATATCCTGTTTTAACTGTAATTATTTGCCAGTATTAATATCTAAATTTCTCTTTGTTTCCAGACATTTCCCCCTTGAAGCCCTTTTCGATGACATAGTCCCTTTTAATGTATCAAACATGTCCATATTGGATCTATGTATCGAGGATGAAATTCATTTTTGTTTATTTGCCTGATAATGAAACATTTGCACTACAAATATTAAGCCATATATGTGAAAATAGTGCAAACATAACTATTTATGTTCAACCTTTATGAGAAACAGTCTTCGGTTTTCCGATAGTTTTGGGTCCTAGCTGTCAAACATTGTACGCTTATTTGACGAATGACAAGAGATAATGACAATACGAGCATCAAATATGGAACGCTGGCACTGTCTTATGTCTTACTTTTTTTATTATATTATGTTCTTTCTTTATTATGTTATGTGGATACAACTTTATATGATGTGGACATTTCTGTATATAATGAGGATCTTTCTTTATATGATGTGGATTTTTCTTTTTTATGATGTGGATACTTCTTTATATGATGTTGTTTTTTCTTAATATGATGTGTATATGTCTTTATATGATGTGGATATTTCTTTATATGATGAGGATATTTCTTTATATGATGTTGATATGTCTTTATATGATATAGATATTTCTTTATATGATGTGGATATTTCTTTATATCATGTGGATATTTCTTTATATGATGTGGACATTTCTTTATATGATGAGGATATTTCTTTATATGATGTGGATATGGCATTATGTGATGTGGATATTTCTTTATATGATGTGGACATTTCTGTATACGATGTGGACATTTCTTTAAATGCTGTGGTTTTTTATTTATATGTTGTGGATGTTTCTTTATATGATGTGGATATTTCTTTATATGATGTGGACATTTCTTTATATGCTGTGGATTTTGCTTTATATGATGTGGACATTTTTTCATATGCTGTGGATACTTCTTTATATGCTGTGGACATTTCTTTGCATGATGTTGGTATTTCTTTATATTATGTGGATATTTCTTTATACGATGTGAATATTTCTTTATATGATGTGCACATTTCTTTATATGATGTGCATATTTCTTTATACGATGTGGTTGATTTCATTACGTTCTGACAATTTCTTTGTTCTATTATGTCTGTACGTTAATACGTCATGTGGGTATTTTGTTATGTAGTGGTGCATTCTTTATTATGATGATGGGGTCTTTGAGCGGTGTGCTATTCTGCCCCGACACCGGATTTGTGCAAGCGTCTAGACAGGTAGCAATTAACTACAGGCCATTGTGGGTCGTAATATTGAAGGCTAAACAGGATGAATGTAATATTTTGCGCAGTTGAGTTCTGCGTATTCTTATTTACAAAGAAATAACATATAAATAATTTTCATCTAAATGTAAACGGTTGGAAGGCGGAAAAAATATGTTTTTTTACAGGTTTAACCGTTACATGACCAAAAAATAGGGTAGGTAGTACGGGATTTATTTATTTATTTTATTTATTTAGTAAATGGTCACTTTGAAGATTCTAAAACTGAATTAATAGTCAAAACATATATGTAATATCCTTAAACATTGTTTTAAAGTTGATTCTATCAAAAGTAAACACTTATTTAACCAAAAAACATTTAATTATTGAAAAACATAAATAAAACAAAAAAGTATCTGACAACCCCAATAAATAATCTAGGGTCGGGGCCTAGGCCTACTTTTTTTCCAGCATTAAATGATTTTTAAATTACTTGGCAAAATATTGATAGGTGCATATCCAGAGCAAAATGTTGGCCGGCATTGAAGTATTTTCAAAACTCTGAAAAGTGATAAGTATTATGAGATAATACCTTAACCTTTTCAGAATAACAGAAAACATTTAATAGAAAATACAATATAAAAGGACCGCTTTCCTTTTGCAAATAATTGGTATGCATATCGGCAAAGCTTTATCATGTAGAAAGAGCTGCATAGGTGGGGGCATCTGTGTTGTTTCGTCACCTTTCTAATTTAACAATACTTTGGTAAATCAATTTTTGTTGTCTGTTACATGCTTTTAATTGAGGTTTTCAATCACTGTCTATTACAGTCATTGAATATTAAAAGGCATATATATTCATCTTTGTGTTGGTGTTCCTGACGAAAGAGGCAAGTCAGGAAACAAAACGAATAGCACAGCATCCTGCTATAGCGCTTAGGACATTTTATTTGGACTATTTGAATTTTCTAAATAACATTTGTTAGATGTTTGTGAGATAGGTACATTTTAAATTCTAAAATGACGCGAGGCTTGTTTTCAATAGACAAAGAAAGAAATCAAGTATGGGTTATTCTGCAATAATTATGGACGGAGTCTAATGTATTGAAAATAGTTCTGGAAAATTAACGGAAATTTAACAGTAAAATGCACGTGCTATACGTGTTAAAACGCGCACTAGAAAAATTGTAACAAACTTACTATTTCTCTGTAATGTATTGAAACAAAAATGCGTATTAAATGCGTAAACGATATTGAAAATTTAATTTTACTGTGTCTGTTACAATGTTACTTTCACTATAGCATCAATAACATGGCGTCATATTGGTCTTTGACTTTTATCAATGAATCGGATGCCGTTTGCTCAATTTTCATGAATAAAGTTAACGTCATATTGTTTATTATTTATTGACGTCACTGAAACGTGCGCGTGATTGTACTTTGAAGAAAAATGGGCAGAGTATAGAAAAAATAGTTCTCATTCAATAGCTTTAAAATACACACTAAGATCGTAATACAATCAAATACACACTAAGATCGTAATACAATCAAATACACACTAAGATCGTAATACAATCAAATACACACTAAGATCGTAATACAATCAAAATAATATTTTTTTGATACTTTGTTATATAATAACCCACGGTAAGAAGTATTCACATCATATAAAGAAATGCCCACATCATATAAAGATATATCAACATCATATAAAGAAATGTCCACATCATATACAGAAATGTTCACATCATATAAAGAAATATCCAAATCATATAAAGAAATATCCACATCATATAAAGAAATATCCACAGCATATAAAGAAATGTCCACAGCATATAAAGAAATGTCTACATCATATAAAGAAGTATCCACAGCATATAAAGAAATATTCACATTATATAAAGAAGTATCCACATGATATAAAGAAATGTCCACATCATATAAAAAAATGTCCACATCATATAAAGAATTGTCTACAGCATATACAGAAATTTCCACAACATATAAAGAAATGTCCACAACAAATAAAGACATATCCACATCATATAAAGAAATGTCCACATCATATAAAGACATATCCACATCATATACAGAAAAACCCACAGCATATTAAGAAGTATCCACAGCATATAAAGAATGTCCACATCATATTAAGAAATGTCCACATTATATACAGAAATGTCCACATCATATAAAGAAAAGACCACAGCATATAAACACATATCGACATCATATAATGAAATGCCCACATCATATAAAGAAATGTACACATCATATAAAGAAATGTCCACATCATATAGAGAAAAGACCACAGCATATAAAGACATATCCACATCATATAAAGAAATGTCCATAACATGTAGAGAAATGTCCAGAACATATAAAGAAATCTCCACATCATATAAAGAAAAGACCACAGCATATAAAGAAGTATTCACATCATATAAATAAATGTCCATATCATATAAAAAAATGTCTACATCATATAAAGAAAATACCACTGCATATACAGACATATCCACAGCATAAACATACATATCCATATCATATAAAGAAATGTCCACATCATATGAAGAAATGTCCACATCATATAAAGAAATGTCCACATCATATAAAGAAATGTCCACATCATATAAAGAAAAGACCACATCATATAAAGAAATGTCCACATAATATAAAGAAATCTCCACATCATATAAAGAAAAGACCACAGCATATAAAGAAGTATTCACATCATATAAAGAAATGTCCATATCATATAAAAAAAATGTCTACATCATATAAAGAAAATACCACAGCATATACAGACATATCCACAGCATAAACATACATATCCATATCATATAAAGAAATGTCCACATCATATGAAGAAATGTCCACATCATATAAAGAAATGTCCACATCATATAAAGAAATGTCCACATCATATAAAGAAAAGACCACATCATATAAAGACATGTCCACATCATATAAAGAAATGTCTACATCATATAAAGAAAAGACTACAGCATATAAAGACATATGAACATCATATAAAGAAATATCCACATCATACAAAGAAATGTCCACATCATACAAAAAAATGTCCACACCATATAAAGAAAAGACCACAGCATATAAAGAAGTATCCACATCATATAAAGAAATGTCCACATCATATAAAGAAATGTCCATATCATATAAAGAAAAAACAACAGCATATAAAGACATATCCACAGCATAAAAAGACATATCCACATGATATAAAGAAATGTCTACATCATATAAAGTAGTATCCACATCATATAAAGAAATGTTCACAGCATATAAAGAAATGTCCACAGCATATAAAGAAATGTCCACATCAAGGAATGAAATGTCCATATCATATAAAGAAATGTCCACATCATATAAAGAAACGTCCACATCATATAAAGAATTATCCACATCATATAAGGATATATTCACATGGTGTAAAGAAATGTCCACAACATATAAAGACATGTCCGCATCATATAAAGAAGTATCCACATCATATAACGAAGTATTTACATCATATAAAGAAGTATCCACATCATATAAAGAAATGTCCATATCATATACAGAAATGTCCACATCATATAAAGTTGTATCCACATAACATAATAAAGAAAGATCATAATATAATAAAAATGTAAAACATAAGATAGTGCCGGCGTTCCATAATCAAAGCTTTCAATGTCCTGTAGTTCAGCTATAAATATCGTTTGTTAATAAACTAATGTAGAAGAACATACATTCGCATGAAATAAATATACATGCTTTAAAGACTGTTGTAACATCATCATCATCATCATCATCATTATCATCATCATCATTATCATCATCTTCTTCTTCATCATTATCATCATCATCATTACCATCATCATCATGATCATCATCATCATCCTTTTCATAATATGAGTCACCAGTTGCTAAGAAAATAATGGGTTGCCAAGGAAATCAAGTTTTGCTAGGGGCGGTAACTTGTTGCTACGGTAAGTAAGTTGTTGCTAATGAAGTAATTGGTTGCCAAGAAAGTTACGTGTTGTTATGGAAGTCGTGTTGCTAAGGAAATTAACTGTTGCTAGGGGAAGTCACTGATGCTAAGGAAGTCACTGGTTGCCTTTTGTTTATAGAATGGGTTCATCACTGTGATGAAGTATGTTGAATTTCGAGTCAATACCTCTTATAGATATTGACCCAAAGCGAAAATTCTAAGTTTAAAAAGGGCTATAACTCTACAAAAATCCATCATTGTTACCTCTCACGGATATTGTAGAAAGCGGGGCAATTTCTCAAACGAAATCATTGATAGAGTTACCTCCTCTTGTCTACAGAATAAGTTCATCACTGTTATCAAGTACTTCGAGTTTCAAGTCAAAGTAGTCAATATATCATATATGTATTAAGAAATTTGACCTAAAGCAAAATTGTAAGTTGAAAAAAAGGGAAAAAAATCCAACAAAATCCTTGAAAGAGATACGTCCTCTTGTCTGCAGAATGTGCAGAATGACGTCAGTACCAAAAACAAATATCTTGAGTTTCAATGTAATGTTTTTGATAATTACTGAGAAAGTTTATATTTACCAAAACAATGTTAAAATATTCTAAGTTGTTAGTCCAAACAAGGGCAGATAACTCTGTTGTCATAAAATACCCTGTTGATAGTGAACAAGTATTGAACGTTTCAAATGGATACCTTCCATAGTTTTTGAGAAATGGACTCTAATAAAAAACTTAACCACTGTCAAAAAGTCGAGCTAACAATGATAATGTCTAGATTATACGGTTTCCGATTTTAGAAAGTTTCAACTCTGCTGCGTTGGTAGACGTAAAATCACTGAGTAAATAACTTCAATTGAATGGCAATTCTATTGTATTACTATTTACTTTGATTTGAAATGCTACATGTATGATATTACTTATAATTGACACTAAGATGTATTGCGATTAATTCTGGGCCATTGTTGAGCTTCGGCATTCGTTTAAACCGGTTCAACCACAAATGATTTTGGATTTACCATTCCTGCGTATGGTATTGTATTGGCAGTTGGTCACTTGCATGAAATAAAGGACCAGATGATGTTAATAAAGTGTTACTTATCTTATAGTTTTTTATCATTTGTCTTAATACAATGTACATATTTTACCTATCATGACATTCTTGTTTACAAGCAACTAGATTGGGTAATTGCACATTAAATTTCAGTATCGATGAAACACATAATGCGATATCTTGCACATTTCATCAGTTTAATTTTTCATCAAGTTCATGCAAAGCAACGGTAACTGAATCATCAATTAAAATACAATACAATTAAAGATCAAAAATGAAATTCATTATGCGACAATTTGCACATTTCAACAGCAATAAATTAATCGTCACATTTGCCTGGAAAATTATGTGATGCAAAGGTAATTAAGTCATCAATCTACAAGTGTAGTCTTTGTGCGTGTGGTGAATTTGTGTTGAGTTCGCCGAGATTCTCTCCCAAATGGCCATCATCCCCTGAAGACTTGTTAGTTTGGTTACAGGGGATAGTGCAAGATAGAGGAACGGCCCGATTCAGAAAAAAAGCCTGGGTATTTTAGTGCTCGGTGTACACTGCACCTCGGTTAAACGTGTTATTTACATTGACCGTTTCAAGGCGGTGACCTCAGTTTTATTCATATTTGCGTTGAGTGTTTGTTACTTTTTCTTGTATAGTGTTTGTTGTTTTGGTAATTGGTCACTTGCCATAAATAAATGAACTTGTGCTGCTAATACGAGTTCTGTCCTGCTGCTGCAGCTGGAGTTTCACTTTGTTTATATTTAAGTTTTATTGATTGCTTATAATTACTAAACCAAATGCACTTTAATATAGGTTCATTAAACAAACAAAAAACACGTAAGTTTAGAAGAATTTCCATGCTGTTTACTTTATTGATAACTACGTTTGATTTATTACTGTTGTTTTCAGTCATACGACTACAAAGAGCACTTCTTTTAGTACTACTACTCTCCGTTTAATTCGTCTAGGTCTATGTCTCACGCGATATATCACAATATGTCTATTTTTATGACATCGTAATTGCATTAGACATTGTAAAACACCTTATTTAGTACGTTACTTTATGCCAACACAAACAAACCAGTAAGCTAAAATATATCAAATGTATTGATGTTCATTTAAGAAATAATTTTCCATTTAGAGATGTTTTCGGCTAATAAACATCGATTAAATTACGATTTCGAAATATCGTTGTTTATTTACAGAATAAATGAAAATTATTTCGTTTCTAACATTACCAGGGCCCAGTTGCTCAAAACTGTAACGGTCAATTAAGCTAATGGCCTGTTAACTGTAATGGTAAATAAAATTAATATAACAAACAGCTTGCTTATTAAACATTTGAAAACTTACGTAAGCATACCAATTTATTAAGAGTATACTCAGAGTTTAAAATTTTAACGTTTAATTTACTTAAATAACTTTACTCAAAAGTTAACTCCTGTAAGATTAACTGACCGTTAAAGTTTTGAGCAACTGGATCCAGACAATATATTGTACAATTACAACGCGAACTATATTTTACAGTTTCGGAGATCTACTTTTTCGAGCTGTTACTTGGCAATTTAGCAACGGAAATATTGCGCGTGTCATGTAAGAATTACGATTTGAAGATGAAAAATTGCATGCACATTCAAAAATTTTAGCAAAGACTAAATTTAGCCAATAGAATCAAAATTTAAGAGGCAAAGTTGTTAGACAGTGTAAAAGAATGTTGCTGCAAGCTAGTGCTAAAGTGACTGGGTGGGGTGAGCATTTGCTGTTGCCATGAAGTCAACATTTTGAAGAAAAGTCAGAGGCTGCCAAATGAAGACTGGAGCTGGGACGGGGTCAGTCGATACTGTGCTTATACTTATTGTGATCTTGTGATTTGGGGATTCAGACTTTGTGACATCAGGTGTCCATGCAGTAGTTGTAGGCAAGGAAAGAATATTTTTGAAGTATGGATAAATGTATGTTTTCCTTAATGTATGACGTTAATAATGCATGTAATTAGAGCAAAATTTGGAGAACAACTCATAAATACCCAATTTTAGTATGTTCATAAAAATTAATATAAAATGCACATTGTTCTTATTTTACCCAATAGTAGACACAACTGACCTTAAGTGCAAAAGTAAAAAAAAAGTAGTCAGGTCTATTTCTAAAAAGGACCGTTGTGTAAACCCTATATGTTGAATAAACCTTAGGTTTACACCACTGGCTGTTATCCAAACGATTTCGCTGTGAAAGTGGGATACATAAAAGTACATCGGCTTTTGTAAACTAAATCAAAACAACATATTAATTTCAATTTATCAATTCATCAATCAATTAATCAAGTCCTAGTCATGTGAGTCACAACACACTTGGTTTTGTGGCATATTTTCAGAAGTCGTAAGACTACGCAAGACAAACACAAAACATAAACATAAACAAGTCTTGCGTTCATCTTGCGTCGACGCAAGTCCTGTTAAAAAAAACGCAGGCTATATCAGTATTAGGTTGACGGAGATTATCGTACGCGCATCAAAGAAAGAAATAACAAGAGAGAGAGAGAGAGGGGGAGAGATAGAGGGAGGAATGAATGAAGGAAGGAAGGAAGGAAGGAAGGAAGGAAGGAAGGAAGGAAGGAAGGAAGGAAGGAAGGAAGGAAGGAAGGAAGGAAGGAAGGAAGGAAGGAAGGAAGGAAGGACGAGAGGGAGGGAGGAACGAACGAAGTAAGGGAGGATGGAAAGAAGGAAGGGAGGAAGGAAGGATAAGAGAGGGAGCGGGGAAGGAAGGAAAATAAATAAAGAAATAAAAAGAGAGACGGAGGAAAGGATGGAAGGGAGGGAGGGAATTTAGGGTTTAGGGAAGAAAGGAAAGAACATAAATATATTAAATTCCAAACGATATTCAATATTAATGTCTTGACATGTCTAGAGGGGTTGAGGAGGCAGCAAACGCTCCTGTTTTGCTCTGGATATCTCCCTACTGGACAGCAACTGAACATCAGTCAATGGTTTAACGCAGCATTATTGCCGACATGTTTTACATTTGAACACATTCGTGGCGCACATTCTTGGACATACGTAATGTATTTGAAACTCGGTGTGTAGGCTATCTTTTTATTATATTCCTGTACATAATGTATTTGAAACTCGGTGTGTAGTCTATCTTTTTATTATATTCCTGTACATAATGTATTTGAAACTCGGTGTGTAGGCTATCTTTTTATTATATTCCTGTACATAATGTATTTGAAACTCGGTGTGTAGGCTATCGTTTTATTATATTCCTGTACATAATGTATTTGAAACTCCGTGTGTAGGCTATCTTTTTATTATATTCCTGTACATAATGTATTTGAAACTCGGTGTGTAGGCTATCTTTTTATTATATTCCTGTACATAATGTATTTGAAACTCGGTATGTGGGCTATTTTTTTATTATATTCCTGTACATAATGTATTTGAAACTCGGTGTGTAGGCTATCTTTTTATTATATTCCTGTACATCATGTATTTGAAACTCGGTGTGTAGGCTATCTTTTTATTATATTCCTGTACATAATGTATTTGAAACTCGGTGTGTAGGCTATCTTTTTATTATATTCCTGTACATAATGTATTTGAAACTCGGTGTGTAGGCTATCTTTTTATTATATTCCTGTACATAATGTATTTGAAACTCGGTGTGTAGGCTATCTTTTATTATATTCCTGTACATAATGTATTTGAAACTCAGTGTGTAGGCTATCTTTTTATTATATTCCTGAACATAATGTGGCTAAAATACTGATGCATTTTCAGTATCAAATACATTAAGCCAGATAGAATTCCCGTATTTTACATTGTAAAATACAAATCCGCATTCAGTGGCTGCAAAAACCGGACTACATGTACCTTCGATGAGTATCGAATATTTCCGTAACGTTCCGAGCGACACTGGAAAATGTTCCGTTCTATATATCGACAAGACGACGCCGCCGTTGCTAGATGCTGATTTGAATTGAATGTCGTCATTGATGTTCATGACATGTATTCATGCGCGTTCTTCAACAGTGCTATTTTATTATTCTTTTGTTTGTTGCGGTGTTGATCGTAAGGATGTTGAAATGAATGGAACAATACATGACCGTGGCGTTCCGGGGGGTTGTATCGCTCTTGTTAATTATGTAAAGTTGTGTTCCATTTGCCATTGATTTTTGCGTACATTGGAAAAGATAAAACTTTAAAAGTGCAGGAAACAGCTCACTTCTGATCTTTCCCCACTTACATAAGTCGATAGCATGACGCAGCATTTTTGCCGGTGCACATGCGCTTATCTTTCCGATAGTCTCAGCATGTAGAGTAAAGACTGGTTTAACAATAACATTGACATTTATGTCTTCGTGGCCATCATTCATATCAGACCAAACATTATACGGCCGACTGCTTGCCTATGATTTATAGCGATGTAATATGTGACAAAACGTTAAGTACTTTGGCATTTTCATACCGACGTGCGTGGTGGTTTGTACGAAACTATTTGGGCTCAATTTCACTGGTGTAGAAAAACAACGTTATTTAGTTTATGGTGTTTAATATTAATTAGTTATGATTTAAACAATAAAGGCAAATTAAAATCGGTATTACCGGTATTCATAGTATCATTGGAAACATCGTTCGATACTACATGTTTCTTCTTTGTAAACATTTATTCTTTATTAAGTTTGAGTAGCACATACATTTGACTGGTTCAGAGCATAGCTCATCAAATCACTGCCGGCGCCAACTTCCATGTGACCATAATCAGATCACATGGTGACATTAAAATGGTGGACACGCAGAAGAAAAAACCTCCACGAAGAGGTTTGACTGGTTTCGAGCATACCTCTTTGAATCACTGCTGGCAAAACTTTTCAAGTGACCATAGTAAAATCACTAGGTGAAATTAAAATGGTGGATACACTGAAGAAAACAACGCGGATACCGTAAACATCCTTGCGTTTTTATGTTGACCTTTGGTTATCTGTTCTTTCTTTTAATTTAAACTCTCTACACATATATCTGGACCAGTTATGTAATATTTCGGAGAGATTTTGCAAAAATCCATCACAAAAATATTAAAACGTTTTAACAATAAATCCATCCAGATCTGGAAGGATTTCTATTAAAGCGTTCTAGGGCCACAGTCTATATTATTTTTGTATTCCATGATCTCATAATTAGGAGAAAGTTAGTCCTAATAAGAAGATACTAAGTCCTATTTAGGAGATATAAAGCACTAATTATGAGATACCAAGTCCTAATTAGGATTTAGTATCTCCTAATTCTGTATCTCGTAATTAGGACTTAGTATCACCCAATTATGACGTAGTATCTCGTAATTATGAGATAATGGAATACAAAAATAATATAGACAATATATAAATGCAGCTGTTGTTGTTGTTGTTGTTTTAAATAGATATTGAGAAAAACATCCATTATTCTTGAAAATGCAATTTGGCAGTTACATTTATAAACAATTGTCAGCGGTACGCGTTTTATATTTTAGAACAAATATTCTTGGTGTTGTTTCTAATATATATTTAGAAACTTTTTTTTCTTGAACATATTATTCTGAAGTTACATGTATATCAACATGACCACGTGATTTCCTACGTCAACGGTGTTGCAAAGGTCAGTGTCACAGCACAAGTTCCCTGAAAAGATATAAAAACAGAGTTCCTTTTTAAAACAGAAGTTATATTAAAATATGTACTTAACATGCCACTTGTTTTGATAATTAAAATAAAGCAGTTGTGTCAAACTAAAACAAGATGGAAACACTGTGTAGGGTGTCTACGGTGTGTAAGTGTTAAATACACTATTATTCTAGCGCTTTTTTTCAGGAATTATGTTGCAAATCTCGTTATTTAATACATGTGGTTATTAGAAAATCAGAAAATCAGGGCCCGTATTTACAATCCTCCTCAGTGAAAGCTTAGGTGAATTACTTAAATTCATAAAAGTCCTTATGTCTGTTGCTGTTTCATCTTAAATTCATAAAAGTCCTTATGTCTGTTGCTGTTTCATGTAAAGGTCATTTACAATAAAATGTTTTAACAAGATAATATTGCTTGCATGTTTCACACTTTACCCTTTTGTAAACAAAAATCATTGGATTTATCTGAAATTGTCACTCAAGTACAACTTAAGTTAAGATTTCCCTTAGAAGCATTGTGAATACCGGCCCAGGACAACATGCATATTGCACGTTGATGTCATGTGTGTTATTGACAGATCAGCACCGTTCGTGACGTCATCAACCACATGACATACACCAACTTCTTGCACGTGCCTACCTGTTTGGCGCTTCATCCCAATCAGTGTCGGGTGATTCAAAGCTGGACACATCTAAAAGAAACCATATCTAAATATTACACGTACCCTAACTATGCATGTATTTAGAAAACATCTTTAATTTATATTAATATCTGAATCTGGTTGTCATATAAGTTCCAATTTTCTTAATGTAATGTAAACTACATATGCATTTGTGAATCTCTTGCCAATTTAGTTAACACTAGATACTATTAAAGGTGATAATCAAAGTCACACAAGGGATGCAAAAGGTCGAATTCTGATTTTGATCCAGACACAATATAGCTTGGCAAACTTGTATAATTATATGCTACTACATTGTATATACCGTACGTCAGGAAACATTTGGGTTTTGGATAATGTTCACTATAAAAACAATGATCCTCCAAGTAAACTGTTTATAAACATAACCTTAGTTTACTTGCTGATAATCGCGACGACGCGGAATAAATCCGAATATTCGACGTTAATTTTCGGCGAGTTGAACAATATTCAAAGTGAAACTCGGGGAACCTCGGTTAGTTTCGCCGTGTTAAACACGTAAACAATACACTGGAATTAAACTTTGTCAAACACATTTATTTTAAGAGTTTTCAGGATTTTCTATCATTAAGCGTTATTTGATATATTTGCAAAATCTACAATAAACTCTTTATGTTTGTCTTACACCTTGTATGCATGTGCCTTTAATAAAACATAAGCACAAAATCATATCTACACCTAAACACGTCTAATACCAAGTAAAACAAACTTCATGTTTTTAAAGATAATGATACTGTGTTAAAGTTGCTCAAGTGATAACAACTTGCATTTATTGTATATACCAAATATAGACCAACGTTAAAATGACGACCCTTCTTGCTAAAATGTCAAAAAATTAATTACGTCAATGTGTAACCTCTGTATAATATTGATTTTATATAATATACAATGTTGTGATATGACCTAAATATGACTATAGACCGAGGTGATATAGAGGATATTTGTTTAATGCAGTGTAAGATGGTATTTTATTTCAGGAGTGGTCATAGAAACAATATTTTCACAAGTGGCGCAGCCACGAGTGAAAATATCTAGTTTCTATGACCACGAATGAAATAAAATACTTTCTTACACTGTATTAAACAAATTTTATGTTTATTTAATGCTTTTGAACGAAAAATATAAAAAAAAAAAGCGAGATATGCTGAAGCGTCACACGTTTTGCGTATTATGACGTCATAAATATGACGTCATTATGAGTCCAAAATTTTTGATCACAGTTGTGGTGGGAAAATAGTGCCACTGTTACTGCGCCGTTGTCGCTTAATTATATTTGTATTGAATTTTATTATGTGTTTTCTGTTGTTCAAAAAGGCCGATGACTATCAGGGTATTCACATACTTTAGAGAATGCCTAAGTTGAGAACTTATTGTACTTTTAAAACAAGTTTCATACAAGAACCGTATCTCACATTGGACGTATCAAAGCACCAACGTTCGTTATATGTACAATTCAGGTCGGGCATCCTACCATTACGAATAGAAACTGGAAGATACGTCGGCGAGAGTGAGGATAGAAGACTATGCAACTTCTGTGACTTTCAAACAGTTGAAAATGAAACACACTTTGTGTTAAATTGTCCAAGATATAGTGACTTAAGGCTTGGAATACTTGGCGATGCCTTGCGGGAGACTGGTTTTATGACACTGTCCCCCATAGATCAACTAGGTTATCTGATCCATAATAACACTAGACAGCTAGCCAGATATATTACGGCTGCCTACTTACGCAGAAGAAGTATTCTGTATTCGTAAACACGATTACAAATTCGATACGTATGTCTGTCGCTGCTGTCATGTGATAACAATCTTTATTTTTGATACGCTTTATCAATTTATATACAACGTTGTTAATAATGGAACTTGCTAAGGTGACTTATAGGCCCTGTGGGCCGGGTGTGATCTATTTTGTATCTGTATTTACTTATAAATGTAAATGTTATACACAAGTCACGATAATAAAAAAATTACTTACTTACTTACTTTCAACAAATAAACATAAAAACAAAGTTATAAGTACTTCCATATAACCAAGAGTGAAATTATCAAACTTTATAATTTCACTCGACTAAGAGTGAAATGATCGTGTTATCATTTACTGTATTCTCCACTCAATCACCGCATAGCATGAAATAAATAGTTATATTTTATAAATGTATTTTACATTTTAAAGGTCATATCTCTTTTATGAAATGTATGAATTGATTACTCAGCATCAAAACACTTGGAATTTCAACTGTCGCGCGGGTGCGGCGGGCGATGAAACATAACTGATGTATCGACTTTTAACTTGAATAATATGTCATTAATTTTAACTCATATTCCTACGCATTCGTTATTATCGTCTAGGCTGAGTATACGTGTACAGGTGTGTGATAGTATTAATACCTACAGTTTCGGGCAAAGGGAGCGCACTCAACTAAAGGCTAAATATCAATCTCTGTACCGACATTTGCCTGTTTCCGAGCATAGCTAAAATCAAATCTCTAACGCCATAAACTTCAACCAGATCCTGGTTTAAATCCAAATGAAGCTCAATAAGAAAGGCACAACGTGGTCAACGTAACACCCTTGCGCTGTTATGTTAACGTGGTCAACGTAACACCCTTGCGCTGTTATGTTAACGTGGTCAACGTAAAACCCTTGCGCTGTTATGTTAACGTGGTCAACGTAACACCCTTGCGCTGTTATGTTAACGTGGTCAACGTAAAACCATTGCGCTGTTATGTTAACGTGGTCAACGTAAAACCCTTGCGCTGTTATGTTAACGTGGTCAACGTAAAACCTGTGCGCTGGTATGTTAACGTGGTCAACGTAAATCCCTTGCGCTGTTATGTTAACGTGGTCAACGTAAAATCCTTGCGCTGTTATGTTAACGTGGTCAACGTAAAACCCTTGCGCTGTTATGTTTATTTTTTAGCTCATACTATTACCTCTTTTTTTCATTTTTTTTCATTCAACTTGTGTGTGGCTTTTATGTAATATTGTTTGTTTACATGTTTACAGGCGTATTCGCTTTTATCATATTTTTCGTTATCTCGCACGTTGGCAACGAACAGATTTGCTAATCGAACGTAGGGTATTCTACCATTAAAGGGGCGTATCGATGGCTAATACCATTTAATATTTTTAAAAATAAAATTTTATGTGAAGTATTCATAACATATTTACTGCACACCTAGGTCTCTTTTTTATATTCAAACAGTAAAATATTTGGTTTTATAATTATAAAAAAGTTGTCACCGTGACACTTTTTGCGAGCGCGGGAAATTAAGTAGTAGTAACAAAATCGATATGAATGAAATGTACATGTATATGAAGTACCGCAACACGCATGCGCGCTATAAATAAATGTAGTCTAGAGTAGGAAAGTTTCCATTTAAGTGCGCGATTTTGTAGGCGTGAATTCGAATCCTGCTGGAGCCGGGTATCGAAATTTTTGGCTTTTATATATTTTTTGCTACTAGAAAAATATATTGGTGACAATTGTACGTGTTGCTTTAATATGCGTCCATATTTACGGGAAATACAGTCGATATGCCCTTTTAAAGGGACATAATCACATATTTTAGTGTTGTTGTTTTTTAAGAAATATCGTAAAGTGTCTAAACGTCAGTAACTAAAATATATGTACTAACAAACCCATATGTACTCTGTCAAAGAAGATTTAAAAGAAAAAAAATGTATGTACTGTGACTCAAACCCAGGACTGCCGGGTCAAAATTCTGACACGCTTACCACTAGACCAAAAAACTTTCATACATCGGAATGAAAGTGTTGGCGCTGTGTAAGTGATACATTTGTTTTGCAAAATACCAACGAAAAGCATAACCAACGCTTTTTAATGTGTGTTTGTCATTCAATAGATGTTTGTTGATGAACGGCACATTATGTCGAATTTATTTCTGAGTCAGGGGTGTCGTTTTGCTCCTTTTAATACAATATTCTTCAATTTATGGATTCTATAAAAAAATAATTTAAAGTGTGTATGTCCGATATTACAGCATATTTAGTGGCATAAATACAGTTAACCAAATAAAGTTAATTAACATATATTTCTATTTAAAATGGAATAACAAGTTAGAATAAAACACTGCGCTTAAATAAGCCAGTTTTTATTTACCAAATAGTTTTACAGACGGAAACTCAAATACCTGTTAATACGTTTAGTTGACAACACTAATTAACGATGCAAAAAATCGACACTAATAAAAGATGATTTATTCCATATTGGAGTGTTTCCTTCGACATTTTTAAGATTTTCTGTTTGCTTTAAAGTTTTATTGTCACTAATGTGCTTTCTGAAAATTTATGATATGAAAGATCGTACATACACACTGTAAATTGTCAATCTGCCATCTGTGAAAAGGGTCCCTTTAAGAAAGTAGATAAATTACCCAGAACACGTTGCGCGAACGTATAAAGTTCAGTTTTTGACCGGTGTGTGCGCAATGTAACTAACCTGTCTGCTGACACACGACGTCTCCCACAGCACGTCATTACTGGTTCCCACAGTGGTCTGCCTTATATCGCAAACCTGAATGGGCAAATTAATTAAAAACTTAGTTTTGATTAATCGTTGTTTATCGGCCAATCAACGGCGACTTGGAGTTCTAATGCGTAGTAATTAAACCACGAGGGCGTTAGCCAGAGTGGTTTAATAGACCCGCATCAGAACGACAAAGAGCTGTTAATTGGCCGATAAACAACGATAATGGGAAATTTATTTTGATTCTAACATAATTTGACATACATTTTTGCAATTGTAATTGAACTACTTTTTTACTATACTCCACTCAGAATCGGAACTTCTTTTTGCGTTGTTTAATGGGTAATTTAACAACGATAATTTTGTTCTTTGTCTTTAGAAAAATTAGCGACTATCATGGGAGGCTGTATATTGAAATGCATATGTGATAATGTATGTCTGTAAATACGGTTATACGAATACATGTACATTACATATAGAACTCTATGAAGTAGTAGTAGAAGAAGTAGTAGTAGAAGTAGTAGTACTAGTAGTAGTAGTAGTAGTAGTAGTATACATAAAAGTCGATGATAAAACCGTACCTCGTTGCGGCTGCAGATTCGTATTTTATCGCAGTCGTCGGTTGTCAGTTGCTGATAGCAGTCAAAACATATTGGACCCCTTGTACCGGACGTAAGCTCTGCAAACTCTGCAAGGTGGCAATAAAAAAAGACCGTGCAAACGGTCCATCGTGTAATTAAGAAGTAAATTATCATTTGTGTTTAAAAATCATTTAAGAATGTATTGGCATCCTTATTAGAGAAATTTGTATTTCATTTTGTTAAAATGTAATATACATGTAACCTATAGTTTCGGCTTTTTACAAATCGTGGTTTCTATTTAATCCTTATTAGAATCATGTGTGTGTTGTTTAGAGCTCTTCAGTTGTATATAAGCTTAAAACGCAACCAAGCACTAAAGCGTCTAGGCGGGTCGTTCTACATTGCGACGTATTATAATCTTTTTTTGCTATATGTTGTCAATATCACTTTACAGACATTTACCGTAACTATGGTTTTCTAAATACGCCAATCAATGTAATTTCGCTCCTGAAAATGTTTTGAATATAGCATCTACATTTTTAGCCGGAAATGAGTAACGATAGCATACTGACTGTCATGGCCGCAACCGCCGCTGTTGCACATGCTTCCGGTACAGCACACGGAGCAGACGATCGGCATCCCGGTGTCTTCGGCGTCGGCGGCGGACGGAACTTCCGGTGAAGAAATCTCAGCCGCCAGAGGGACGCTGCCGACGTCCCGCTTTGAGGGGGTGATACATTGCTGTAATCAAAGTAGATCTATTAGGAAAATACAAACCAGAGTTTCCAAATTCACACGACAATCAATCTCGTTTTATATTCATTTTCACTACGATACGATACGTTTACTGGGATATAGGGAAGAATGGACCTTGAAACAGCACTGAGGTCATTTTGCCTATTACACGATGAATCTAGGTCCATAATCCTGAAATATCTATAGTTCGTATAGAAAGAAATTGACTTAAGTTCCAATATTCGCACATTTCGAAAACTATATATCTTGGTGAATCCTTTTCCAGTTAACAATAGTTTGTTTTGTTTGTTTGGATTTTTCAGTCATATAACGGCTGTCACACTCACACTTTTCCTGTGTAAGCTGGTTTACCAGTACTAAGTGCACATACTTATGCCAGTAACTGACAACTGCCCTACTTGGATCAGAGGTAGAGGGAGAATGGCCGTAGAAATAATGTCAAGACCAATCCCAACACAAGTTATGTAGCCGAGCTGGGAATCGAACCCGCGATCCTCGGATTTGTAGTCCAGCGCTCTACCAACTGAGCTAGCCGGCCCGGCTTTAACAATAGTTGCTAATATAAGCAATACATCATGAACACCAAGGAAAACCCTGTCGCAAATGGAATAAGACCTATTTTAAATTAATGAAAAGATTTTACGTAAGATGTTTCTGCGTACGGCCCCTGATGTAAAACTAAAATGTCGCCCATGTTGGCATCATACCTTTGAACTAAGATCTTAAGATGTTAACTAAGATTTTAAGATGTAAGCTATAAACTGACTGAGTGCGTTTTCACTAGGACTTCTCCTAAGATTGTTATGTAAATTAACTCAAATACGTCGTACGATGGACGAAAAAATGTCGCCCATGTTGGTATCACACCTTACTGTCGCGACACCCCAGATTGTACCTCAGCGACCCAATCGGCGTGACGTAACCGTCCACGTAACATTGCTGAAGTATAATTAAAGAGACTTGTTCACATATTTTAGTATTTTTGAAAAATGTCATTTGATGTCATAAAGACGTTCGCAACATTTTTTCCATTTTCTTACAAATTTGCACAAACATGTGTCAATGTATCGTAGATCTAAAACAGTCTTAAAAATATGGGTCACAGGCCTTGTTCCGGAAATATTGGGATTTAAATACCGTACCTGTCGAAGCCGTAGTTTTAGTTTATATGACTAGCAATGTTCAATTATATAAAGCGTTCATATTCAAACAAGGGCGGAGATTTTTTGAATGCATCTTTTTTAATGTGTCGTTTGGCAATTTACAAGTGCAGTTAAATGATAAAATGCGCTTTATCTATTATAGTTATTTATTGACTGAAATTAGTATTTTGTCATCTATATACAGTAAAGAAATAATTAAGCACAACAAAGGAGAAATTAACGCAATTATTTTCTTTTTTGTTGCGAACGTCTTTAACTGCAAAAACTACAGCAGTTGGACTATCCAAAAACAAATTTTATATTTAAAAAATATGCCATTGCCGGGACTCGAACATACCAACGCCGGGATCAAAAATAAATTTATTTCCAGAAATGTAACGTAGAATGTTAACTGTTTCTACAGAATGATGTGAACTACATATCCAAAGTGAACATCCACGTTACATTTCTGGATATATAGTTCACTTAGAAAATGTAGTTATTATAACATTAACGTAACATTTCTGTAAATATAGTTAACACCAAGGTAACATATCTGCAAATATAGTCAACATTCTCATATCTCCAGAAACATTGAAAACATTCTCATAACATATCTGTCAATATAGTCAACAGTGTCATAACATTTCTGTCGATATAGTCAAAATTGCCATAACATTTATGTCACTATAGTCAACATTCTCATAACATTTCTGTCAACATAGTCAACATTCTCATAACATTTCTGTCAACATAGTCAACATTCTCATAACATTGCTGTCAACATAGTCAACATTCACATAACATTGCTGTCAACATAGTCAACAATCCCATAACATTTCTGTCAATATAGTCAACATTCTCATAACATTTCTGTCAATATAGTCAACATTCTCACAACATTGCTGTCAACATAGTCAACATTCTCATAACATTGCTGTCAACATAGTCAACATACTCATAACATTGCTGTCAATATAGTCAACATTCTCATAACATTGCTGTCAACATAGTCAACATTCTCATAACATTTCTGTCAATATAGTCAACATTCTCATAACATTGCTGTCAATATAGTCAACATTCTCATAGCATTGCTGTCAATATAGTCAACAACTATAGTCAACAATCTCATAACATTGCTGTCAATATAGTCTACAATCTCATAACATTGCTGTCACCATAGTCAACATTGTCATAACATTGCTGTCAATATAGTCAACATTCTCATAACATTTCTGTCAATATAGTCAACATTCTCATAACATTTCTGTCAACATAGTCAACATTCTCATAACATTGCTGTTAATATAGTCAACATTCTCATAACATGGCTGTCAATATAGTCAACATTCTCATAACATTGCTGTCAACATAGTCAACATTCTCATAACATTTCTGTCAACATAGTCAACATTCTCATAACATTGCTGTCAATATAGTCAACATTCTCATAACATTGCTGTCAATATAGTCAACATTCTCATAACATTGCTGTCAACATAGTAAACATTCTCATAACATTTCTGTCAACATAGTCAACATTCTCATAACATTGCTGTCAGATAATCCACAATTTTATAAGGATGTGTTTAATACTATTGATGATTTTAGAAATGAGGATTACGTAATTTGTGGTGATTTTAACCTTGTCCTTGATAACAAATTAGACTATAGTAATATAAATCCAACAACTATAATATAAATGCAAGAAATATTATTCTACAAGAAATTGCAAAGAGAAATTTAATTGATACTTTTAGGGCATTGCATGAAGATAAAATTAGATACACATGGAGGCGTACCAATCCTCTACAACAAGCACGATTAGATTTCTTTTTGACTACCCAAAATATGGGTAACTTCTTAAAATCATCCAATATAAAACCTAGTATTAAATCAGATCACTCAATTATAGATATTTCATTCGAATTCAACAAAATTGAGCATGCGAAAGGGTTGTGGAAATTTAATAATTCTCTTTTACACGACATTGAATACTTAAATTGTATAAATAATAAAATTGAAGAAATTAAATTACAATATTGCTTGCCAGTCTACAATTTAGAAAATATTCACAATATATGTAACAGTGAGCTTTTGTTTACAATAAATGACCAACTCTTTTTAGAAACTTTATTAATGGAAATAAGAGGAAAAACTATTGCTTATGCAAGTTATAGAAACAAATTAAGTATTTCAAACGAGCAAAGATTATTAAAGGAAATCGAACACATTGAACAAAATCTAAACGAATCTAACAAAGAAACTCTTGTACAGTTAAATATAGAGCTTGATAATATTAGAAACACAAAACTAAAAGGTCACATCATAAGGTCGAAAGGCCAGTGGATAGAACAAGGAGAGAAAACAACCAGTTATGTTTGTTCTTTAGAAAAGCATAACATTGCTGTCAATATAGTCAACATTCTCATAACATTGCTGTCAATATAGTCAACATTCTCATAACATTGCTGTCAACATAGTCAACATTCTCATAACATTGCAGTCAATATAGTCAACATTCTCATAACATTTCTGTCAATATAGTCAACATTCTCATAACATTGCTATCAATATAGTCAACATTCTCATAACATAGCTGTCAATATAGTCAACATTCTCATAACATTGCTGTCAACAAAGTCAACATTCTCATAACATTGCTGTCAATATAGTCAACATTCTCATAACATTACTGTCAATATAGGCAACATAATCATAACATTGCTATCAACATAGTCAACATTCTCATAACATTGTTGTCAACAAAGTCAACATTCTCATAACATTGCTGTCAATATAGTCAACATTCTCATAACATTGCTGTCAATATAGTCAACATTCTCATAACATTGCTGTCAACATAGTTAACATTCTAATAACATTGCTGTCAACAAAGTCAACATTCTCATAACATTGCTGTCAATATAGTCAACATTCTCATACCATTGCTGTCAATATAGTCAACATTCTCATAACATTGCTGAAACATAGTCAACATTCTCATAACATTGCTGTCAACATAGTCAACATTCTCACAACATTGCTCTCAACATAGTCAACATTCTAATAACATTTCTGTCAACATAGTCAACATTCTCATAACATTGCTGTCAATATAGTCAACCATCTCATAACATTGCTGTCAATATAGTCAACTTACTCATAACATTGCTGTCAACATAGTCAACATTCTCATAACATTTCTGTCAATATAGTCAACATTCTCATAACATTGCTGTCAACATAGTCAACATTCTCATAACATTGCTGTCAACATAGTCAACATTCTCATAACATTGCTGTCAACAAAGTCAACATTCTCATAACATTGCTATCAATAAAGTCAACATTCTCAAAACATTGCTGTCAACATAGTCAACATTCTCATAACATTGCTGTCAATATAGTCAACATTCTCATAACATTGCTGTCAATATAGTCAACATTCTCATAACATTGATGTCAACATAGTCAACGTTCTCATAACATTGCTGTCAATATAGGCATCATTCTCATAACATTGCTGTCAATATAGTCAACATTCTCATAACATTTCTGTCAATATAGTCAACATTCTCATAACATTGCTGTCAATATAGTCAACATTCTCATAACATTGCTGTCAACATTCTCATAACATTGCTGTCAACATAGTCAACATTCTCATAACATTGCTGTCAACATAGTCAACATTCTCATAACATTGCTGTCAATATAGTCAACATTCTCATAACATTGCTGTCAATATAGTCAACATTCTCATAACATTGCTGTCAATATAGTCAACATTCTCATAACATTGCTATCAAAATAGTCAACATTCTCATAACATTGCTGTCAATATAGTCAACATTCTCATAACATTGCTGTCAATATAGTCAACATTCTCACAACATTGCTGTCACCATAGTCAACATTCTCATAACAATGCTGTCAACATAGTCAATATTCTCATAACATTTCTGTCAACATAGTCAACATTCTCATAACATTGCTGTCAACATAGTCAACATTCTCATAACATTGCTGTCAATATAGTCAACATTCTCATAACATTTCTGTCAACATAGTCAACATTCTCATAACATTTCTGTCAACATAGTCAACATTCTCATAACATTGCTGTCAATATAGTCAACATTCTCATAACATTGCTGTCAATATAGTCAACATTCTCATAACATTGCTGTCAACATAGTCAACCTTCTCATCACATTTCTGTCAATATAGTCAACATTATCATAACATTGCTGTCAATATAGTCAACATTCTCATAACATTGCTGTCAATATAGTCAACATTATGATAACATGCTGTCAATATAGTCAACATTCTCATAACATTACTGTCAATATAGTCAACATTCTCATAACATTGCTGTCAACATAGTCAACATTCTCATAACATTGCTGTCAACAAAATCAACATTCTCATAACATTCCTGTCAATATAGTCAACATTCTCATAACATTGCTGTCAATATAGTCAACATTCTCATAACATTGCTGTCAACATAGTCAACATATCCATAACATTGCTGTCAACAAAGTCAACATTCTCATAACATTGCTGTCAATATAGTCAACATTCTCATAACATTGCTGTCAATATAGTCAACATTCTCATAACATTGCTGAAACATAGTCAACATTCTCATAACATTGCTGTCAACATAGTCAACATTCTTATAACATTGCTCTCAACATAGTCAACATTCTCATAACATTTCTGTCAACATAGTCAACATTCTCATAACATTGCTGTCAATATAGTCAACAATCTCATAACATTGCTGTCAATATAGTCAACTTACTCATAACATTGCTGTCAACATAGTCAACATTCTCATAACATTTCTGTCAATATTGAAATATTCTCATAACATTGCTGTCAACATAGTCAACATTCACATAACATTGCTGTCAACATAGTCAACATTCTCATAACATTGCTGTCAATATAGTCAACCATCTCATAACATTGCTGTCAATATAGTCAACTTACTCATAACATTGCTGTCAACATAGTCAACATTCTCATAACATTTCTGTCAATATAGTCAACATTCTCATAACATTGCTGTCAACATAGTCAACATTCTCATAACATTGCTGTCAACATAGTCAACATTCTCATAACATTGCTGTCAACAAAGTCAACATTCTCATAACATTGCTATCAATAAAGTCAACATTCTCAAAACATTGCTGTCAACATAGTCAACATTCTCATAACATTGCTGTCAATATAGTCAACATTCTCATAACATTGCTGTCAATATAGTCAACATTCTCATAACATTGATGTCAACATAGTCAACGTTCTCATAACATTGCTGTCAATATAGGCATCATTCTCATAACATTGCTGTCAATATAGTCAACATTCTCATAACATTTCTGTCAATATAGTCAACATTCTCATAACATTGCTGTCAATATAGTCAACATTCTCATAACATTGCTGTCAACATTCTCATAACATTGCTGTCAACATAGTCAACATTCTCATAACATTGCTGTCAACATAGTCAACATTCTCATAACATTGCTGTCAATATAGTCAACATTCTCATAACATTGCTGTCAATATAGTCAACATTCTCATAACATTGCTGTCAATATAGTCAACATTCTCATAACATTGCTATCAAAATAGTCAACATTCTCATAACATTGCTGTCAATATAGTCAACATTCTCACAACATTGCTGTCACCATAGTCAACATTCTCATAACAATGCTGTCAACATAGTCAACATTCTCATAACATTTCTGTCAACATAGTCAACATTCTCATAACATTGCTGTCAACATAGTCAACATTATCATAACATTGCTGTCAATATAGTCAACATTCTCATAACATTTCTGTCAACATAGTCAACATTCTCATAACATTTCTGTCAACATAGTCAACATTCTCATAACATTGCTGTCAATATAGTCAACATTCTCATAACATTGCTGTCAATATAGTCAACATTCTCATAACATTGCTGTCAACATAGTCAACCTTCTCATAACATTGCTGTCAACATAGTCAACCTTCTCATCACATTTCTGTCAATATAGTCAACATTATCATAACATTGCTGTCAATATAGTCAACATTCTCATAACATTGCTGTCAATATAGTCAACATTCTCATAAAATTGCTGTCAACATAGTCAACATTCTCATAACATTGCTGTCAACATAGTCAACATTCTCATAACATTGCTGTCAACATAGTCAACATTCTCATAACATTGCTGTGAACATAGTCAACATTCTCATAACATTGCTGTCAATATAGTCAACATTCTCATAACATTGCTGTCAACATAGTCAACATTCTCATAACATTGCTGTCAACATAGTCAACATTCTCATAACATTGCTGTCAACATAGTCAACATTCTCATAACATTGCTGTCAACATAGTCAACATTATGATAACATGCTGTCAATATAGTCAACATTCTCATAACATTACTGTCAATATAGTCAACATTCTCATAACATTGCTGTCAACATAGTCAACATTCTCATAACATTGCTGTCAACAAAATCAACATTCTCATAACATTCCTGTCAATATAGTCAACATTCTCATAACATTGCTGTCAATATAGTCAACATTCTCATAACATTGCTGTCAACATAGTCAACATATCCATAACATTGCTGTCAACAAAGTCAACATTCTCATAACATTGCTGTCAATATAGTCAACATTCTCATAACATTGCTGTCAATATAGTCAACATTCTCATAACATTGCTGAAACATAGTCAACATTCTCATAACATTGCTGTCAACATAGTCAACATTCTTATAACATTGCTCTCAACATAGTCAACATTCTCATAACATTTCTGTCAACATAGTCAACATTCTCATAACATTGCTGTCAATATAGTCAACAATCTCATAACATTGCTGTCAATATAGTCAACTTACTCATAACATTGCTGTCAACATAGTCAACATTCTCATAACATTTCTGTCAATATTGAAATATTCTCATAACATTGCTGTCAACATAGTCAACATTCACATAACATTGCTGTCAACATAGTCAACATTCTCATAACATTGCTGTCAATATAGTCAACATTCTCATAACATTGCTATCAATATAGTCAACATTCTCATAACATTGCTGTCAACATAGTCAACATTCTCATCACATTGCTGTCAATATAGTCAACATTCTCAGAACATTGCTGTCAATATAGTCAACATTCTCATAACATTGCTGTCAACATAGTCAACATTCTCATAACATTGCTGTCAATATAGTCAACATTCTCATAACATTGCTGTCAACATTCTCATAAAATTGCTGTCAACATAGTCAACATTCTCATAACATTGCTGTCAACATAGTCAACAACTATAGTCAACAATCTCATAACATTGCTGTCAATATAGTCAACATTCTCATAACATTGCTGTCAATATAGTCAACATTCTCATAACATTTCTGTCAATATAGTCAACATTCTCGTAACATTGCTGTCAACATAGTCAACAACTATAGTCAACAATCTCATAACATTGCTGTCAATATAGTCAACATTGTCATAACATTGCTGTCAATATAGTCAACATTCTCATAACATTTCTGTCAATATAGTCAACATTCTGATAACATTGCTGTCAACATAGTCAACATTCTCATAACATTTCTGTCACTATAGTCAACATTCTCATAACATTTCTGTCAATATAGTCATCATTCTCATAACATTGCTGTCAATATAGTCAACATTCTCATATCATTTCTGTCAATATAGTCAACATTCTTATAACATTGCTGTCAACATAGTCAACATTCTCATAACATTGCTGTCAATATAGTCAACATTCTCATAACATTGCTGTCAACATAGTCAACATTCTCATAACATTTCTGTCACTATAGTCAACATTCTCATAACATTTCTGTCAATATAGTCATCATTCTCATAACATTGCTGTCAATATAGTCAACATTCTCATATCATTTCTGTCAATATAGTCAACATTCTTATAACATTGCTGTCAACATAGTCAACATTCTCATAACATTGCTGTCAACATAGTCAACATTCTCATAACATTTCTGTCAATATAGTCAACATTCTTATAACATTGCTGTCAACATAGTCAACATTCTCATAACATTGCTGTCAATATAGTCAACATTCTCATAACATTGCTGTCAATATAGTCAACATTGTCATAACATTTCTGTCAATATAGTCAACATTCTCATAACATTTCTGTCAATATAGTCAACATTCTCATAACATTGCTGTCAACATAGTCAACATTCTCATAACATTGCTGTCAATATAGTCAACATTCTCATAACATTGCTGTCAACATAGTCAACATTCTCATAACATTGCTGTCAACATAGTCAACATTCTCATACCATTGCTGTCAACATAGTCAACATTCTCATTCCATTGCTGTCAACATAGTCAACATTCTCATAACATTGCTGTCAACATAGTCAACATTTTCATAACATTGCTGTCAACATAGTCACCATTCTCATAACATTTCTGTCAATATAGTCAACATTCTCATAACATTGCTGTTAACATAGTCAACATTCTCATAACATTTCTGTCAATATAGTCAACATTCTCATAACATTGCTGTCAATATAGTCAACATTCTCATAACATTGCTGTCAATATAGTCAACATTCTCATAACATTTCTGTCAATATAGTCAACATTCTCATAACATTGCTGTCAATATAGTCAACATTGTCATAACATTGCTGTCAATATAGTCAACATTCTCATAACATTTCTGTCAATATAGTCAACATTGTCATAACATTGCTGTCAATATAGTCAACATTGTCATAACATTGCTGTCAATATAGTCAATATTCTCATAACATTGCTGTCAATATAGTCAACATTCGCATAACATTGCTGTCAACATAGTCAACATTCTCATAACATTTCTGTCAACATAGTCAACATTCTCATAACATTGCTGTCAACATAGTCAACATTCTCATAACATTGCCGTCAACATAGTCAACAACTATAGTCAACATTCTCATAACATTGCTGTCAATAAGGTCAACATTCTCATCCATGTAGCATTTCTGGAAATAAACTTAACATTAACGTAGCAAATTTGGAAAACTTAACAGCCATGTTGCATATTTGAAAATAAAGTTAACGTACACTTTCTGGAAATAAATTTAAAAAATGTTGCATTTCTGGAAATGAACTTAACGGAAAGTAGCATTTCTGGAAATAAACTTAACAAAATGTAGCATTTCTGGAAATAAACTTAACAAAATGTAGCATCTCCGGAAATAAAGTGAACAACCTGGTACTGTAATGTTTATATTTAACATCTAAATAATATTTCTTTAAATGTTGCTAACAAGTAAGTAATATTTGTTTAAATATCTGTAACATTCATGTAACATGTCTGTAAAATATAGACTAGTTAACAACAACGAGAAATTAAAAACAAAAATCTTACATACACGTAGAGAATACACGATGAAACTGAATTGACTCGACAGAGACAAGCCACGTGATACTTGCCTCGTGACTCCCACACATAGTCACATGTTCGCACATGTGAGGTGACGCGGACTGGGTGCAAGCGAGACAGTAATGAAACGTATCTGAAATGATAAACTATTAATAATATCTAAGAAGATATTTCTATGGTAGCTTACTTTTGACATGTGAGAAATGTGTGTTATCTTCTTATTGCGTGTTTTATTGCCCACGTGACTTCGAAAGCATCATTCAGTATACAGTAATCACATGGGTGTTTGGGGAACAGTCAAAACTGTTGGCCCAAGGTGGAGGGATGCCTGTTTGAAATGTTTCCCGAGGCCGCTAGGCCGAGGGAAACAGGTCAAACTGTCATCCCGACACCGTTTTATTTCTGGTTTATTACCTGATATTTTTTTATATAAGGTACTGATTTTATAACGTTCCTCGTCGACAATGAGTCCCTGTTTTCCAGGATAATATGAAGGTCTTCCTCGGTAATATACTCGAAACGAGCCATGTTTACGTCTGCTGCAGGAATGATCAACTCGCGCAAACGCTTAGACGCTTGAAAAATTTCGTCAATTTCCGTAGATGTACACTGTACTGAGTATCGGAAAAATCAGTATTTTCCGCCGGTCACGAAGAGTAACCGAAGACTGCCGAAATATTGAGGTTCCGTCTATAAAAAAAAATTTGAGGAAACACCGTCGCGTGCGGACTACAGTCAAAACTAATTCGCGGGTAATAGTTCCTATCTACCGCATGTACCGGGAACAGTCGTAATCAATAATGTAATAGTGAAAAATGACTATGTAGCATTTATATAGGTAATCAGGTAATACTATTCACGTTTGATGCCTGCGTGCAGACGAAATGGATGGGTGCTTGGCTGTTCCCGGTAGAAACGGGGTGTAGAGAATTTGCTGCCTCGCCAAATTCAATGGATGATGTTCACAGCTCTGGAAATAACCGGTCGCGACCGAAGACAGGCCATACAGGACACGAGCAATGCAGCGGAGAAAGCATCCAGTTGGATTTGGCTCCGTCGACTTCGTTATAGCTGGAGTAAGCTACCAATGTGCAGTGCTTGATCAACACTGTAGACCCACCATATTGGAGTGAGATGGGTTTAAAGGGGCGAAACACCTGATGATGTATGGTACTCAGCTGAGGTTGTCTGATAGCTGACAACACATTTCGACGATTTTATAATATGCTTTTCAGGTAAATATAGAGTTTTTACTGGTGAAATGAAATTTGATATTTCTACTGTTGGAACAGTGAAAATATAAAATTTCATATTTTCACTGCAGTAAAAATATAACATGAAACGGACTATTTTTTTTATCTATAGCATAGTTCTAACAGTAGGTATTTACCTCCCTTGGCAAACGTATATGCATGTACAGTATTTGCATACATATGTTTACAAACAACAAGCAGACTCCACTCGTGAAATAAAATTTAATCATTCACCGAAATCAACTAATATCCTCTGTATCCTGCACAAAACACGCAATCAACATTAAACATACAGCAAACGCAATCGACCATGTATTTGAACTTAAAAAGCATTAGTTAGTTACTGCTTAATATTGCTTTTATGTACATGTATAAAGGATCACCGTTATTTGGACTTAATGGCGACCCTGGGTTTGCATGAGTCGTTGTTGCTGTTACTCCCGTTGTTGCTGCTGTTGTTGTCACGTGACCAGTGGTGGAATGCTGGACAGTTGTTTGTGTCACGGGTACTGCGGTCGTGTGCCCAGGCGCATGCGTGGAATGTGTAGTTAGCGTTGTATGCGCATGCGTTGTAAGGGTGATATATAAAATGTAAATGTACTGGTGACTACAACATTTTTGGAAACAGCATTGATGTGGAAGAGTGATCGGAAAAGTAGCTCTAATAAGTTTCAGACATAGGTATAGCTCGGACACATTAACCTGACACTGGCCTTTAAATGTATTACAAATCCGTTACGATGAATGTATTTGTTTCCGTGCAGGAAACGTGTTAAATCAATAAAGGAGTATTCCACTGAAACTACAGTGTTGGTTTCATTAATCTTGTGAAACATGTGCACGAACAAAAACAAGTATAACATTTACTATAGGAAACAATTCGAGCGCGTAATTTATGCTGAGTTTGTGAGTGTGAGGGTAATGTGTCCGAGCCATATATTCACATGGCGATATTCGGAAAGTAATTAACAGTTTATTAACATGCTGCTAAAATAGATAATAAATTTGGCTGTACCTTAAATGTAAAGAAAGTACCAAAAAAAACACGACTGTTAAGTCAAGGAGAGCCAAAAACCTCAACATAAATTATAATGATATAAATAGACATGGCAGAAATATAAAACTATTATAAATCATAAGTAGCAATAGTAATAATTATGATCATATGAAAAGACACTAAGCGGATGAAAAACAGTGATAATAGCTATTATATTATATAGATACAGCATAACAACGCAATAAATAACAGAAAACATTTTTAATATACAACTTTTTCTATCACACACCAACTCATTCAATAAACGGGAGAGAGAAAATGCGCTTAAAGGGGCGGCCTACTGGTATCGTAAATTTAAGTGAACACGAAAGAGGACCCTCTCTTAATAATAAGATAATTTTGTTAATTTTGTGCTTTTGAATTAAGAAAAGCAATATACCATAATAAAGCATAGTCTGCAGTATTAAAAATGCTGCATAAAATAAACGCTGCCAATACATAATGAGGTTAACTCACGTATGGTGGTCTGGCAGCCCGGTCCTGTGAACCCCGCATTGCAGTCGCAGCGATAGAATGGGAATATGGACGTCCGTACGCACGTGCCCTTGTTGTGGCAGTGGTGGTTGGGGTGTTGGCAAGCGTCCTCTGAAGTGAAAACTCTATATAACAGTCGGAGTTGAATTATATCATATTCTTTAGCTTAACATTGACTAGCGCAGTATAACATACATATAACAGTATGCGTTACATTCACCGACACAATGTGCCATACATGATTCGTATGCTAAAATATGCAAACTAACATCCAACACACTTAAAGTTTACCGACGCATTTTTTCTAATATATAACAGTCGTCTGCGCAATATACCATTTAGCAGCGCAACAAACACATCACAATCTTAGTAGTAAGCTGAACAGTGTGCCATATAATTAACCATCAGTAATGCCACGATCTGTTACTTTTGATTTGTCATCAGAAAACGAAAAAAGAACGGCGTCTGTGTAGGAGTACCAGAAACGTTTGACAGGGGAGATAACTTCGAATTGTAATCAATGGCAATCACATTGAGAAGCCTGATTTCTGCGCAGCAACGTATGAGGAGAAATAACTTTAAATGTTTGGCACGGGAGATCATTTTGAAAGTCTAATTTTTGTGCGCACTAATGGATGACAAGGTAGATAAATTCGGGATATTATTTGAGAAGCCTGATGTGTGTGCATTATGAGTTTGACATTCCGAAGGATTCCGGGTCCCGGGGTAATAGACTTTAGTCGCATTTTAGATCCCGGTAATACAGGCCCCCGGGCCATTTGATAGACATGACGCATCTCCCACTGAGGGGAATTTAAACAAATATGCTTGTGTCTAGGGTGGGGAATTAGACACCAAAAAATAAAAATGGTCAAATTCCCCTGGGTCAGCCTGTCGCCTCCCCCTCTGGGACAAAATATTGATAGGTGCTAAAATTCATGCACTACTTCTATAGTGTCATACATTAAATGATGGTGAAAGAGCATCCAACGGAAAATACTTGTATGGTATCATCAAACTTGTGCAACACGTGCACACACGAAATCGAGTAAAAATACAGGAAACAATTCGAGCGCGTAATGTATATTGAGCGCACAAGTGTTAGGGTAATGTGTCCGAGCTATACATATCCACTACTACATGGTCGAGGATCCTTGCAAGATTATAAGGAAGATATCTTCGAATTTGTTGCAAGGAAGAGCATTTTGAGCAGCAACGCATGACACGGGAGATCACTTTGAGCAGCAACGCATGACACGGGATATCACTTTGAGCAGCAACGCATGACACGGGAGATCACTTTGAGCAGCAACGCATGACACGGGAGATCACTTTGAGCAGCAACGCATGACACGGGAGATCACTTTGATGATGTTTTAATGGTACGTACGGTCGCACTGGTACATATGCTGTGCGCCTCGGTAGATGACGCCGTAATAGCCCGGATCACACTCGCAGTAGTAGTACGGATAGGCTTGGAAGGGCAGGCAGCGGCCGTGTGGGGCGCACTTGTCAATGTCGCAGGCGTGGACTGGTATATAAATAAAAATGCTGATCGCGTAGAAAAACTGTTGGCGAGAAGAAAGAGCCAAAATCAAGGGAAATAGAGTGCAAAAATTTTCTAAACGGAAAGGACACGTTTGTTTAAATAAAATAAAATTTATGCAGTGTCATTTTTAGACAATACAAATCAAACTACTTGTTGGTATACTCCGTACTTTCAACTACCGAATGCAAACGCAATATAATGCATAACAGTCAACGTGTCGACTAATCCTGAACGGGCTAAAATAGCCGATGGACCGTATAATTTTGGGGGTATCGATTGTAAGTGTTTTGTAGCCAGCAAAGTAAAAAATAGGTCCCGCGATTCAATCTCTCGAAATCGCACAACTAAAGACCGTTGGCTTCCGCCAACAGTCTAAAAAGTACAATTAGGATGTAGACTCAAGAGGAGGTGGGTTTAATAGTGTGGAGTATGCATCGCTATTACAACATGGTGCACTGTGTATTTTAAATAAAAAAGTACATTTGATGCGTGTCGTGGGAAAAAAGGGCTTTATGCATATGCGTAAAGTGTCGTCTCGGATTAGCATGTGCGGACTGCTAATCCAGGACGACACATTCTGTTTTATGGTATTCTGTTTCATGGAAGTCTCTTCTTAACATAAATCCACTGTAGGCGGAAAGTGTCGTCCCGGTTTAGCATATGCAGACTGCACAGGCTGATCCGGGACGACACTTTACGCACGTGCATTAAGCACGGCTTTCCCACGACACGACTCATTTATTCTTACGTATGGGGTAGCATATTTTAGCCAGATTTTCTCTAACCTGGCAGGGGTATATCCATTCTATAAAAAGCTAGGTAGATACATATCCGTGCTATATAGCGTTTATATGACACATTGCAAGCCAATTATGGCGCTTTTGCTATACTCTCGGGTGTATTGTGGCAAAATTTAATTCCGGAAATATTTAATAAACATACAGTACTGTTAAAATAAATATTGTTCTTCAAGCAAACGTGTCTTGATGAATATATGAGGCTCTTCGTGGGAAAACCGGACTTAATGCATATGCGTAAAGTGTCGTCCCGGATTAGCCTGTGCAGTCCGCACAGGCTAATCCAGGACGGCACTTTCCGCCTACAGTGGATTTATGTTTAGAAGAGACTTCATTGAAACAGAAAGTACCATAAAAGCGAAAAGTGCCGTCCTGGATTAGCCTGTGCGGACTTCACAGGCTTATTCGGGACGACACTTTACGCACATGCATTAAGTCCGGTTTTCCCACGATGCGCCTCATTTGTTTGTTTAGATTTATGCGCATTGTACTCTTTTTGCAGCTGTTTTATTCATTCGTTCAGGCTTCCATGGTACGATTTTGAAATTGTTTCCAGAAGGCATGATTCCAGATTACAAAAGTCAATGATACAACAGCGTGACCGAATAGTACAAAATGAGGAATAACGCACAGTCGCAGCCGAGCATATGGTCGACGTTGTC
The DNA here is from genome assembly GCA_027627225.1 of Congeria kusceri. Lineage (NCBI taxonomy): Eukaryota > Metazoa > Mollusca > Bivalvia > Myida > Dreissenidae > Congeria > Congeria kusceri. The sequence goes on from CM051026.1 coordinate 41,043,203, forward strand.
TGATGCAGATGTACCGAAGTAGCCGCCGTTGCACGTGCAGTAGTACCGCGTGTCTGTGTCCGTGCGGTGACACGTGCCTTGTTGACCGCAGGGGGTGTTACCGCATACGTCATCTGGAAATACCGTTGTTTGAATTTATAGAATAATTATGAAATAATTTTAGATTTATAGTTGTTTATATGTCAATAAACGATGATTCGGAGTTCTGATGCGTAGGAATTAAACCACGAGAGCGTTAGCCCGAGTTGTTTAAAAGCAACGCATCAGAACGACAATGAGTTGTTTATTGGCCGATAAACAACGATAACGCGAAAATTAGGTCCATTCTAACATGATTTGACATATATTTTTGCAATTGTAATCGGAACTTCTTTTTGCGTTGTTTATGGGTAGTTAAACAGCGATTGTTTTGTTCTTTGTCTATAGAAAAGTTAGCGAGTATCATGTTAGAATAACTGTAAAATAAGTATATTTCGCGGTGGTCTTATAACGTAGCGCGAATTTAAAGGGGCCTGTTCACAGATTGACGAATTGACAATTTTCAAACATTGTGTCACATATTCCAAAACTAAAAGAACAGTGTATACAAAGGAGTGAAATAACACCACTGACCTTAAAATATACTGAACTACCGTTTCGTTAATGAGAAATCATACGTTAAAATGGATACAATTATAAAGCGTTTGTAATACTAAACGATGTATAAATTTGGAGTGTTTCTGTTGTTTTCGTTGAAATTGCTAAAATGCGTGAATTACTTATTTAAAGTAAAACAAATACATAATTAAGTATTAAGACGGAATGGCCGAGGGTAATGAGTTAGACTTTTGATCCGGTGGTCTGAGGTTCGAACCCTGGTGGCAGTAACTATTTTCCTTCTTTTTTTATGTTCTTGTTAAAGTTTTATTTCATATGCTTTGAGTTGACAAGTTAAGACGTTTAATGGCATATTTCAAAAATACAAACAAAAAATCTGTGAACACGTCCCTTTAAGACTAAGACCCGGCGTACATCTTCCTTTGGCATAATTACTAAAGACATATAGATAGAAATGAAAAATGCGAATTTAAGACGGCAATAATTAGCCGTTTTTCAAGAATGCGCAAAATTTAGACACCGCGAATAAAAATGATTTTACAATACATGTTTTTTTGAGGGACGTTCAAAATGTAATGGCATTATTCCGCTGTCTTCCCACTATACTTACTAACAGGGGCATAACAGAATATATCGGATTAGATTGGTCGTTGAAACCGTACTGACGGACAGACAGACAGACAGACAGACAGACAGACAGACATAATAGTTTATTAACGTCTCACTTTTGTACATAGAACAAGGACTATAACAATATAAAAACGTACTTGACATATCCGTTATACAGGATATGTGTCATTACAATTTTCTAATCTGCCACTTAAGTGGCTACGAGGGTCGTTACAGATCATTTCGGTCAATGCTGGTATAAAAGTACTAGTCATGTGCATAAATACATACAAAAAAGGCGTACCTAGAATAGACGTTTCCACAAAATGGCAATCGTATGGAAATGAATCTAGTATTTTACCTAAAACATTAACCTATACTTTTACACACATGAACATGTGGTAAAGCTTGCGACGCGTTTGTAGTCGGTTTAAAAGCTCTTGCGAGCTTATGTTGTTTTGTTATTTGTCTTGCCGACTTTAAATAAATGTTATCTCATCTCATCTTATAATCGATGAATGAAAGTTAATCCTTTATCAATAGCTTTGGAGGAGATAAAATGTGAGCGGCCCAAAATGGAAAGGTCTATTTCAAGCATTTCAACCGAAAAAATTATCAGGCGTGTCGTGGGAAAATCGGGCTTAATGCATGTGCTTAAAATGTCGTCCCAGATTAGCCTGTGCAGTCCGCACAGGCTAATACGGGACGGCACTTTCAGCCTACAGTGGATTTATGTTTAGAAGATACTTCCTTGAAACAGATAATACCATAAAAGCGGAAAGTGCCGTCCTGGATTAGCCTAAGCGGAGTGCACATGCTAATCCGGGACGACACGTTATGCACATGCATTAAGCCAGTTTTTTCCACGACACGCCTCACTTATCTAATAAAATCATTGGTCAATGTGAAAGGGACTGAATTGTTTGCTGGATCCAAATTTATTCGACATTTTACGAAGCATTGTGACTATATAGTAGTAATTATCAAATCTGCGCACATATATTCTTAACATAACTCTATTATGCACCGAATGCTTTGACTTCTTCAATTACATGCAGTTCAGAAGTCGGTGACATAGTAGTATGTAGTTGGCATGATCTAGGTCACACACGCGGCTTTATCTCTGTCAACTCGGCAAACAATTTGCAACTCGTATGTCGGTTTGATGGTCACATTTCATTGTCCGTGTCCACTTTGTACAGCTTATTAGGGATACTTTTAGGCTCATGTACAGGTCATTGCGCAGCCAAACTTACTCATGTACAGGTCATTGGGCAGCCAAACTTACTCATGTACAGGTCATTGCGCAGCCAAACTTACTCATGTACAGGTCATTGGGCAGCCAAACTTACTCATGTACAGGTCATTGCGCAGCCAAACTTACTCATGTACAGGTCATTGCGCAGCCAAACTTACTAATGTACAGGTCATTGCGCAGCCAAACTTACTCATGTACAGGTCATTGCGCAGCCAAACTTACTCATGTACAGGTCATTGGGCAGCCAAACTTACTCATGTACAGGTCATTGGGCAGCCAAACTTACTCATGTACAGGTCATTGGGCAGCCAAACTTAAGGGGCACATAAGTTAATGGTGTATAATGTGTACACTATTAAATCGCAAGAATATACATATATCAACAGTTAGCGTCAAAGACCTTACAACGTAAAGCAGCTGTCCAGAAATATGTTACCAAACAATAAAACTTGACAGAAATCGTTTCTCCTGGACATCTTACCGATCAAAATACCAAAGAAAACGTTAACATCGTTGCAATACTGACGTTCTGTTATTTTTATCGTCTATTTCATGTATGCCGAAGTGCGATAACTGGTGATGATGAGTAAATCAGCATAAATGCACATTATTGTATATTCCGTTCGTAGCGAGCGTTATCGAACATAGAAAGTATAAAATGCCTTTCATAAATAAGAAACAGATTTCAGAAGAATAAACACCATTGAGTTTAACGTTCATATTGGCATATTACGATGTATTGAACTAAATTACATGGACAGCGGCTTAACGGTACACGACACGATATTTCTAAGGCGTTTGATAGTTGGTTGTAAGGAAGTTGGAAGTTAATCCTTTAATAATAGCTGGGGAAGAGTTTAAAATGTTCGTGGCAAAACCCGAAACAGACTTTTACTAGTAGTAAATAGTTTAGTAAATATCAGATACAAACACTTTAAGCTGGAAAGGCCTATGTAAGAACGGAGACTTACTTTCGCATAGCGTCCCGTTAAATCCAGCTGGACAGATGCATTTATATGTTTCTGGGTGTCCCGTCGTCTCACAGTATCCGTCATGTTGACAGTGCAAGTGTGCAGCGCATTTTTCTGCATAAACGAAACATTTTGCATATATTTCGGTCTAATTATTATGCATCATAAGAGTCGCAGATGGTGTCCGCCTAACGATCGGGTGGTCGTGAATCCGATCTCTACTCGGTAAGCGTTCCAATTATCGTTCTCAAAAGACACCAAGTACAGGTTCTACACAGGGAACAGACTCGAAAGTGTCTCAATAAGCCTCTTTATTTCGACACAATTGAGCTTAAATAAATAGGTTTAAACTTAACTTATGATAACACACATTCAGCTTCTGGTGGTTTATCGTATAAAAAAATAGCCTTTTCTTACATTTCTTACAAATGTTGAGCTTAAATACCAACTAAATCAGTACAGTTTGTATACCCTTTAACAATAAGTATTATCTAGCTAATAACCAATAAACACGAGGGGCGTAAAGAAGTGATTTCATACAAATGTTGAGCTTAAATACCAACTAAATCAGTACAGTTTGTATACCCTTTAACAATAAGTATTATCTAGCTAATAACCAATAAACACGAGGGGCGTAAAGAAGTGATTCCCTTTTCTGGGCTACACGTTTACACTGCTCGCGTGTGTTTTGTAAACAAACAATCGATGCACAGTTCTCTGCCTGTACTTACTTTGAAATGATTAAAATACTAGTAAACCATTAGTTATTTTAATGATCCAGACTATCTAAATTGCGTATGTTTGACCCAATATTTGGAGGTTTGTTGTGGCTTATTTTATTATACTTGAAATTCCTTTCTCATCTCAGCTTGTTACTGATAATTTCGGTTGATATTCCTGACGGGAATACTTGAATAGCAATATATGTGCAAGAATTACTAATACATAAACATACCTACGGAGTCCGGTTTGGGCCATTTAAAATTTCGCTCTGTACAAGACGGCGACGATGCGACAACGCGACATTTTAAGTATTAAAATCTGCAGATCTCGCACTTCAAAACACGTGCACACACGAAATTGGACGATAATTATTGCTGTGTACCAGACCGCGATGATGCGACAATATGCGACGATGCGAGATTTGGCCGATAATTATCGCTGTGTACAATTCATAGACATGCGAAATTTGGACGCTTATTACCTTCCAAATTTCGCGTGTCTTTGAAATTTCTCAGTGCGAGCTCTGCAAATTATAAAAGTTAACATGTCGCATCGTCGCGGTAAATTTAAAGCACAGTGGGAAATTTTAACTGGTGGAAACAGGATTCCGTACATACATGTAAAATTTAAAGCACAGGGAGAAATGTTAACTGGTGGAAACAGGATTCCGTACATACCTCTGCATTCGTATTGAGTGTGGTTCTGTAGTCTAATACAGTCCTCGTGACTTTGGCAAGGACTCGGGTTACACGGGTCAAGGTGCGGGTCTGGAACTGACGTATATATGATGACGTCGTAAAATGTACACCTGCATATTTATCATCGCTATTTAAAAAGTTCAACATCAGTTATACATGTACATAATGTATTGCCTATAAACATCATTAGCGGTTTAAAACGGGGCGGAAGCGGCGAACGCCCCGTCTAAAATTATTCAGCAGGGTTTCTCGCAGGCATGTAACGCTTCAAAGCATTAGTCGTTTGCCGACATGCTTATATACTGCCAACATGCCTTTATTTTCAAAGCGACAAGCCTTAATCCATTTACCTTATTACACAGCAGATCTTAATAGATGCCATTCGATGGGCCATAAACGAACGCCGTATTGATCGATAAGATCACTTTTCCAACAGTGTGATTGACAAGGAACTTAACAGTGTAGTCCTGTCCACAACGATCTCATTAGCCAATCAAATACGGCGATTTTAAGGGCGGAGATTGTACCTTACTTGCAACTAAAACCGTGTTTGACAACAAATACTTGTACTAGCGCTTGCCAGGAGATTTTAAAACATTTGATTATTATATTTACCTTTCAATTTTATCCCCCTAATACCCCAATCCGTTTCACAAATTGACAATTAAAAAATATTACAACGAATAATGTAATATACAGCATTGTTTACAAACACAATTTGATGCCGTCAAACTTCATTTTGTTCAAATATACATTAAATATGCAATTAAGCACGTGACCAGTCCATGCACGTTTATCTTTCGACGCAAACAAGCTTTTCACCTGGAGATACATGATCGTACTGTATATCGATTAAGAACCGCCTATTCAAGTATTTAATAACCAAGGTTAACTTTTTCTGTTTTTAATGTCCGCATATAGTATAACTGATAACGACTGATGTTTTTTTTTCGAATTCGAAAACAAAATTTATGAAATACAAAGTTTTTGAAACAACTAGCGGTCATGACATAATTTCAAGGCGGATAAAGCTAGGCTTTTCTAGTGGGGTTGAGCATTGCCGCTGTTTTCAGGCAAATTGGGTCGAGCATTGCGGCCGATTAGGTCGCCGCCGGGATTTAGAGCATTGCGGCCGCATTCGGACAGGTGGTGTCGAGCATTTTGGCCGATTTGGGGTAGGTGGGGTCGAGCATTGCGGTCGATTAGGTCCCCGCCGGGATTAAGAGCATTGCGGCCGAATTCGAACAGGTGGGGTCAAGCATTTTGGCCGATCTGGGGTAGGTGGGGTCGAGCATTTTGGCCGATCTGAAGTAGGTGGGGTCGAGCATTGCGGCCGATTTCGGGCAGGTGGGGTCGAGCGTAACGGCCGATTTCGGGGAGGTTGTGGCAGACGATGCGGCTGATTTTGAGAATGTGTGTAAAACCGGAGCGGCCGATTTCGTGGGGGGGGGGGGGGGGTAAGGGGTGGCGGATTTGAACGATCTCTGATCACGGGGTGGGTGGATTGTTTGCGTCGGAGGAGTATCGCGAATGCCGACATGCCGTCAAAATATCCTGCGGGAAGCCTTCTACATAATGTATTACCTATAAACATCATTAGCGGGTTAAAACGCGCGGAAGCGGCGAACGCCCCCTCTAAAATTAGTCAGCATTATATTTTTAAACCTCACGATCAGTTAAACCGATGCATTTCAATGTCAATGACGTGTTCTTTAGTCAATATATGGTAGTTATTAAACCGAACTGTGGTATGTTCGTTACATTGGTCCTTTTTGCCGATATTGCACCTTTCCGATATATATCCCAACATATAAGATAGACCATAAGCAGTTTCTTGGCAGTTGTGGCAGTTAGAGACATATTTCCAACCTTTCTAACCCCAAAATCCTGTTTCCCCGCCTGAACAGAACCATGTACATTCTTGACATTATAAAAACAAAATCAGCTACTTTAACAATGAAAAAAAAGGAATTTTCAATCAGTTCATAGCCCTGTTTATTATGCAAAAATAGGGCATCCACAAGGCATTGTTTTTAGTTTGGTCAAACGATTCAGAACTGTTATATTGCATGTGTATGTGGTTTGTCATTTGTCTTCTTGATAAAATGAGGTTAAACTTTAGATTTAAGTCCTTATTGTCTGATTTGCCACGAAATTAAACTATGCACATGTACAAAAACTTCTAGCTTTTCTGACCTCCGTAAAAGGGCTACCTGACACGAATAGTATCTGCACTTCTTCTATTTTTCTGTGACGTCATAGGCGGAATTAGAGGGGACGGAAACGGCGTAGGCCCCCCCCCGCCCCTCTAAAATTCGAAAAATTAAACCTCAAGATAACCTAAACTTATGCCTTTCGTTGCCAATGACGTGTTCTTCTATCAATGTAATGTAATAATCGAACCCGTTATGTGGTATTTTCGATAAATATATATTTTTTGTCGATATTGCACATTTCCGATATATGTCCGAAAATGTATAACACGCAAATATGTTTCTTGGCAATTACTGAATGTTTTCTACCCCCCCCCCCCCCCCTCTAACTCAAACCCTGTAGCCGCACATGGACGTGGTATGAAAATACGTAACAATTTATAATTCGGCCCACGTATAAACACGATACTTACTTTCACATAGCGGCCCGTTGAATCCGGCTGGGCAGATGCATTGGTATGTTTCTGGGTGTCCCGTCGTCACACAGTGTCCGCCATGTTGACAGTGCAAGTGTACAGCGCATGTGTCTGCGTAAACGAAACATTGCATATACTTCGGTCTAATTCTGCTATACCATAAGGCTCGCAGAGGTGTCATGGATATGGTGTCCGCCTTGCGATCCGGAGGTCGTGAATTCGAGCCCTACTCGGGGAGCGTTCAAATGATCTTCCTCAAAAGACACAAAGTACTGGTTCTACCCAGGAAAAATACTCGAAAGTGTTTTGATAAGCCTCTGTATTTCGACACAATCGAACCTAAATAAATATGTTTATACTCATTAATTGTACTAAAAACATTCGAATTCTGGTAGTTCATGTTATATAACAAATATTATAACATGATACTCGCTAATTTTTCTGTAGACAAAGAACACAATTATCGTTGTTAAACTACCCATAAACAACGCAAAAAGTAGTAACGATTTTGAGCGGACCATAGTAAAAAGTTTTCCAATTACAATAGCAAAAATATATGCCTAATCATGTTAGAATCGAAATAATTTTCGCAATATCGCTGTTTATCGACCAATAAACAACTCTTTGTCGTTCTGATTCGTGGCTATTTAACAACTCTTGCTAACGCCCTCGTGGTTAACTTCCTTCTCATCAGTTCTCCAAACCGTTGTTTATTGGCTTATAAACAACGATAAATCACAAATTATTTCATAAGCCTTCTCACATTTGATGCACTTAGAAAATACGCGTATGTTTAATATTATGGCACACACAGTCAGAAGTAAAACAATAAAACATAGGTGCCACCAACTAAATCATTCCAGTTGTATACACTTTAAAAAATATTCTTTTAGATCTATCTAATTACCAATAAATAAAGGGGCGTTAAGAAGTAATTCCTTTGTTTGGGCTACAAATTTACCCTAGCTTACATGTGTATAATTACAACTTTTTTTGGTATTTTCACGTCAACGCTACATTCTGATTGGATAATCCGCCCACATGACCTTTCATTCATAATCAGATGAACCGGCCGGGTATGCAAATTACCTCGTAGTTATTCATGACCGTACTACTTTTCCATTCTCTATTTGCGAAATAACGTCATTGTTTTGCGCGAACCTTCATGATGCTTTTTTCGTTCACTATTTGCGAAATGGCGTCATTGTTTTGCGCGAACGTTGACGATGTATACACTATCGTTCTTAAACAAAATGCCTGATTTATCGGTTGCTGGTGTTTCAGACGATGAAATTCTTAACGCATAACGAAATTTGAATAGTTTTAGCAGAAAGTCCACACCATAATGATCCACAGCGATTTGAAATATCTGACGAGATATTAGAAATGCCGTTCGACGAAAATGAAACTGAAACTAAAATGGGAATTCCTACGCACGAGACTTCACGTCAGTTGCGGCAGTTAACAGTACAGGTAATATACTCTTTTTGTTGTAATTATAAGGATTGAATAAAAATTTTCTTCATGTCATCGGTGTATGAACGGTCGGGGAAGTGACGACTAATTTGCATAAACGCCGACGGCGACATGTGTTTAGTAAATGAATACGATACACAGTGCTCTACGACTACATATACAAACTTTGAAAAAAAAGCAATACTGGTAAACCATTAGTTACTTACAATGATTCTGAAAATCTAAATTACCAAACACTTTGATTGTCTCAACAGAAGTATGTTTGAGCTTATTGTAGCTTCTACTCCTGCAAGTTCGCGTCCGTTATGCGCATAACTAATATACAGCATAACTCAGACAGCGTTTTTCGTCTATATAAACTTGGTGCCCTAAAAGGTGCCATTCCCAATCCAATTTACCTATAAATTTTCCCAGTTTGATGATAAAAAATCCCAAATATCTGGGAAACTTATCCAAACGGATCCCCAACAGATTCACGATATACATGTATGTAACTATATTTAACTTTAATTTGACCCCCTGAAAACAAGTACAAGTGAAAGAATCAATGAAAAGTAGTTTTATATTTTATTTATTGTAACTTATTGTTTCTACATTGTTTTTGGCAGTTTTTACTGATAGTGATAAAAGTCCCAATGTGGTTGAAAAAGATGCTAATTTTCCCAGTTTGACTGGTACTGGTACAGTTCCAAAGTAGTGAGGAAAAACGTTGACTTATTGAACGGATTTGTAATATATTCATGGATAAAGGTCAGTATAATGTCAATGTGACCGAGAAATACTCATAAGGGCGTTAAATGTTTATCTGAAATAATGCCTAAACACATACCTCTACATTCGTAGTGGGTCTGATCGGGCTGTATAACACATACCTCGTGACGTTGGCACGCATTCGGGTTACACGGGTCATGACGCTATCTGCAACTGACTTGTTTACGATGACGTCATGACATGTACGAGTACATATTGATACAGTAATCACCATCCACTAATTTCAACACCAGTTATACATGTACGTACTGCCTAAAATGTAAATGACCGTGAGTTTAACTATCTTTATTTACGTTGTCAACTTGACATGTATTTACGTATTAATGTTTTATTTGTCGTAAAACAAATTGCGTAAAGCCGTCATACACCCGAGCATAGTAACGTGTTGTTAATTAAATGCATATTTTCAATACGTTAATAGAAATAAATTCTAAACATACGGTAGATTACAGAGATAATCTGAACTATTTTGGAACTCGATGAGCAATTCCTGTTAATACTTTTAGAGCAATACGTACTGCGTTCCCAGATCTGGATTTTAACCACCCATAACACCAATTACAATGTAACATATTACTAAAACGTCAAGGGAGACGTACATAGTCAGTATTTAGCACCATTGTTGATATGAGGCGTGTCGTGGGAAACCCGTGCTTAATGTATGTGCGTAAAGTGTCGTCCCGTATTAGCCTGTGCAATTTGCCACTTTTATGGCATTTTCTGTTTCAAGGAAGTCTCTTCTAAACATAAATCCACTGTTGGCGGAAAGTGTCGTCCCGGATAAGCCTGTGTGCGCTGCACTGGCTGATCCCGGACGACACTTTACGCACATGCATTAAGCCCGGGTTTCCCACGACACGCTTTAATTCTGTATTTACTTTCATTGTCTTGGTGATATAAAAAAAACGGGAGACCCCCTCCCCCAATATCCGTTAGTTAAACATGTTTTCTTTAAAATAAGAATACATTATACTAGCATACGGGGACTTTAATAAACTGTTATAAACGTAGTTTTATCCCATCATCATGCACCTATCAATGTTTTCCCCCAGGGGGGCAAGCGGCGGGCATATAGGGGACTTTAGACTGCAAGCGTTTCCCGACAGGCAGGAATTTGATAAGCCGAATGATTCTGGTTCCCGGGGAAATAGTCTTTGGTCGGAATTTAGATCCCGGTAATATACGCCCGGGGCCATTTGATAGATATATAGCATCTCCCACTGAGGGGATTTAGTCACATATGCTTAGCTCTAGAGTGGGGAATTAGACCCCCAAAAATAACATTGGTCAAATTCCCATAGGTCTGCCCGCCGTTTCCCCACCCCCACCCCCCACCCCCGGGGGGAAAATATTGATAGGTGCATCACGCCTGCATTGACGACATAACACACCGTGGGATAAACTAGCTTAGCTCTTTTCCACAGTGTGCAATACAGCAAATACGCGCAGTATAATGACGTCATTTTGTTGATTTTCTTGACGTCATTTTGTGCTTATCGTGATATATTACAAGTTTACCTACAATGTTTATAACAACATTTCCAACATTAACGTATTCACTTCATTCCTGATATCATAAGACTCTCTACCAGCAGCAACATCAGGGGCGTAGCTTGGGTTCAACACATGTATAGGCACAATAGGCGGATCTACAAAATGACCCTGTAAGCCATAATTTGGGCCAGGAGTGTGTATACTCGTATGTGGCTACATACAACTAACTTCAGCTAAACCCGGATTCTACCAAATCATTGTAAAATGTGCGTGTGTTTTCATGTTATTTATTTCATTACAATTTCCTTTGGTCTCATCATTTTACAGTGTTCTGATTGGCTGAAATGCATCATGTGACAGGCATTTATTTTTCAATGAAGCTGATTGCCTCAATTAATTTTCATGAGGGACTACTTTTTATTGTTGTTTACATGCAGTGCTTGTCACAAAAACACACACACACACAAATAGAAATAGAGTTTAACAGATTTATTCACATTTATACATAGCATTGTCAAAAAAAAAGAATTAATAATACATTAATTAATTAATTAATTAATTAATTAATAATAAAGTATAAACAATGTAAAATGTATGTTGCTTGTTTCTTTTTGCCGATTTGATGAGCATTATGCATGAAAGAAAAGAAAGAACATCGAGAGAAAATTCAACACACACATAAAAAGTACTTTTTGGATAAAAATATTTAATATTTATAAATAAATTTATATTTATCAAAAGAGGAAAAAACATGAAATTTAGCAAGCACAAACATAAAAATGCACAATTTTACAGATTAGGGCAAATAACAGTATAGAAACAACAGGTTTCAGGCAAATAACAGACATCCAGTTGAACAAACGTCTCACATTTTTTTGACAAGGAAGCCACCGGAAAACCAAGCGAGCATGGCATGCAGTCATCCCGTGGAGCTTGCAAAAGAATACCACAAGAACACCTCGAAAAATGTGCTTGCTGCATCAAATTGTCACCTATGGAGCTGAATGTCCCATTTATCATTGTACAAATCCCATTTCCATGTACGCAAATGACTCGCCAGCTGCGAAGCTCTAAACACTCTGCGAAGTAGGCTCACGTTGGTCAATTAAGCATAAGTCAAGGATGATTTGCACAAAATTCACCCGTTTATTTTCCCCAACATTTATCCATTTACATTGCACGACATTGGTATATCTTGTAAATCCAGTTTGTGGCGAATCGTTATTACACACAGTGGCGAATCGTTATCACCTTCTGGCGAATCGTCATTAAACTGTGGCGAATCGATATGTGGCGAATCTTTATTGTGGTGAATCGTTACTTATTCTATCATTTGGGGCCTGGAGTTTCATCAGCAGCTGAAGCAAAAAAAAAAGGTTAAAAATGAAAGAATTGTCATTTTTGGGGCCTGGAGTTTCATCAGCAGCTGAAGCAAAAAAAAAAAGTTAAAAATGAAAGAATTGTCATTTACTAGTAGCGTTGACTTAAACAATTAAAACTGTCTTCATATTTATAGTTTTATGCAAAAAAGATGCATAACAATTGACATTTTTAATTTGTGTCACACAGGTGATGAAAAGCATAGGTATAGATCTACGGTATAGTATATATTTTCGGCAGATGACACACAATTCCAAGGATTTAATATTTTGATCAGTAGTAAAATAATAAAAGTCGTCTACCTTTTTCTGGTCCTAATTTTGTATCCACACTGTAAGTTATATTTTGCCGAATTTCTTACACAAAACGTTTCAACACGAAGTGCACAAAAATGTGGTGTTTTTAAATATTTGCTCAACACACAGTTTTAACATGCATGCCATAATGGGTGTAAACATCGACTAACATCGAGGGCCTAACGGGTCGTTTAAATGAAGCATTGCGTTTAAAATGTAAAAATAAACATTAATTATTTAAATATATTTTACGCCTAAACTACGGTTCCAACACACACGTATATGGGCGTTTACAAAATTGCAACTATCTGAAAACAACTTTCGACTCGTTTAGCCTTCAGTCGTAAATCTAAACTGGAACGCGTTTTCAATATTTCCGTCTCTTGCTACATGTACATTATGGATACAAAACACCTTGTTCAAAATTGCTCTTACGAAATATCAATCAAAATAAAAGTAAATCAAAGGTAAATTGTATCACTAGAGCTACTGTATTATTTAAGATACCGCTGCGATGCACCATTTACACAACGCTACTGCAGTGCAAGGGGCGGAGCCTACGAATCATACTTCAAAATCCCAAAATAATTTACTCTTTTAAAGTAAAAATTTAAGGTATACACACAATTGTAATTATAATTGTAATTATAAGAATTGAAACGCTCTTTTCGGCGCTTCATCGATGTATGAAGGTCAGTTTTTTTTGTATTTAATTTGTACATAAAGCCTTCGGCTTTATGCAATTAGATACCACAAAACTGACCTTCATACATCGATGAAGCACCGAAAAGAGCGTTTCAATTCTTAATTGACGTAATCGACTCGTTAAACAATGAAGTATCAACACAGCCAAGAAGATCCCCTCTTGTTTTATTGCATTTTTGGCATATTTAAATTTTTACTCTCTGGAAAAAATGTCTAGGCACGTGCCTATAGTGCCTAAAGGAAGCTACGCCCCTGAACATAGACATTTAGCCGGACTACGTAAAACCTCTTAAGGTAGCACTTTACAGTTTAAGCCAAAAATTCGAATTGGCAGGGACGAATATTCTAATATATAGGCATATAGTGATACTGAGCAGCATTTTGAGTGTTTAAGAAGTTGTAAATATCAGAATCAAGGGCTGGAGGTTTGAATTGCATGCTTAGTGAATTCGAAAATATGCCCTATTTAAAGCCAGTGTATGTGTTGAGCCACCTTGCACATAAAATTCGTACATGAGGATTCCTAGCTCTGAACGCCATTTTGGCAGGATATTTAAAAAGGCGTACATACACGGGAATTTATTGGAAAATCTGAATGGTTGACCCCCAGTTTACTCAGTTGTAAGCAAGTATCTGGTAAGTTACGCAGACAGGCATGCAGTGTTTGAGGTGCTCGCATTTGCAGGAAAGTTGCAAATCGATGTTGAAATTCACTGAAATGGTCGCGAAAACTGGTGACATTTGAACCTCAAAATAGGGCTGATCATGCATCTTAAAATTATAGTGGAACTGTGTGCATCATAATTTTCTCTACATTTTTGTAAAGCCACAGCCACAACAATATTGAAGTGATGTTTGATTTGTTTTCAGGTGTTGACATTATCAGTGTGTGGAAGACGGCTCGAACCCAAACCCCACCAGGCCGAGTCCGAAGCCCGAGAAACTAAACACAATCAACCTCCGCGCAGAGATTTGACTGGTTCCGAGCGCAGAGATTTGACTGGTTCCGAGCATAGCTAAATTTAACAGTTACTGTTAAGGTCTAATTACCCCAAAACGGAAGTCACATCCTCAGGGTTACATGCTGTCAGTTAGATAATAAGCACATGTGGTTGAGTGCAGGATGCATATAATTTGTAAAATACAGTTTAAATGATATGTTTGGTATCATTTTAAAGGTATATATGTAAGCAATAAGAAAAAAGGCTGTTTTGTGCACTACTTTTTGTCTAGTGGTTCCCAGCTTCATAACTTTTGGCCCATGTATTCATGCGTAAAATGGCAGCCTCCATGCCCGTTAAAACCGGTGTGGTTTTTCTAAGGTAAATATTTTGAGTTACAACATATAGAATTTTTTGACATGCTGTTTTTTAAAAGGTTATGTCCTCATCTTTCCAACAATGTATGGTGATATATTGGAAAGTAGCTTGGTCATGGTGAAAAGTGAGATCAAATTTTGAATATTTTATATGTAACAAAGAAGGAACTTATTTGCGCATGCGTAACCTTTAAGAACTTCACCTAATATTAGTCGTCTGCAAAGATTTTGAAAATGGACTCTTACAAACACACTGTACTGGAAAGAATAACTGCAAGATGCCACCTTGACCCAATTTAGGGCTGTATTTTATGGGATGGTTGCTCTAGGGGGCATTAGGGGGTAAATATGGGAAAATTAAAGCAAAATGTCCACCAGAGTGGCAATCCGAGACCCATTGTGTTCATCGTGTTGTTTTTCTGTTTCATTTTGACATTAATTTGCACTAGTTTCAACAATTCTCTCATTTATGTCATAATACCTTGTGTTGTAATCCTGAATATTTAGTTTAAGAACCTGTAACTGACAATAATGCCCGCAAAGGTCGTGTCCGCACTGGCCGATGCTTTGGCCATGATGACCGTCCGACCTGCCTACTTTGAATAATACCAATTTTCATAATTTGCAAAGTTAACAGATCCTATTTAGTTCATATGTTATTTTGTAATTGTAGTTCAATCAGGCTTTCAGCTGAAAAATACATGAAATGCATGCATAAAACACTTAAGCCGCTCACGCCAACATAGACAACACCTAATGGAGATAGTGGCATCAAAATTTAAATCACCATCACAGTTTGGTTTAATTTGAGTATGTTTTTTAAATGCAGTGTTGAAAAGAACCAGGACCTCAGCTGGAACCATCAACTCATTGGTATACAAGTCTCGGTGAAGTGACGAGTCATCAAAACTACTTTACTTGTCAACTACACTGGAGCGTTGGGGCGGGGCCGTAAAGCTGACACAGTCGTGTCCGTACCATCGGTGTTTTTTAAGGTTAGTACATGATTATTGTCATGTATTCTACTATTTAATGACTTCTTTTCCAGCCTGGCATTCTTCTTATCAACACCAGTAGGAAAAGCAAGAGTTTAACCCTTGTTGGGACTCTCAAACCCGTTTTAGAACTGAACTGTTCGCACATGAGCTCGACAATCTGAAGCCGGCATAGCGACTAGCCTTATCGCAGTAGTAAAACTATTGTATATGTACACTTATTGTATCTAAGTTACACTAGTAATCACAATATTGAGTAAACATGCACAGAAAACCTTTTTATGTTCACAGATTACTCGGCAGAGAGTACCTGGAACAGATTGAAGATTGCAGGCGGCTGACCTCACCCACAGGTTCAGGTGTGACAGAAGACTGTTAATTAATATCTCGCATTGACATTTTGGGGTCAAATTCTTTTTACGTTGTGTGACAGGAGGTTAAATCTGTTGATTGTTATGTAAACAAACCCTTTTCTGGGGTCAAATGGCATCTGAAATGCTACATTTGTATGGATTTTACCCCCAAAAATGCAGAAACTTAAAAAAAAAAATTTGATTTCACTTCTTACTTTATATATTATATCTGCTTTGCCTATTAAAACTCAAACTTATGCTTAATTCTGAGTTAAAATCATGTTTTCCAGATGTACCCAAGTACATTTTTTTCCGTCTAAATTTTTGCCTCAAAACGCCATTATATGTGACATTTTCAATTTTATTTTTTTCCAATAAATCTTTAAACCAGTGCAATAGGACTTCATGTTCTTTCTCGAAATAGATCAGATTGATGAAAATTGTGGTTTGTATTCAAATTTGAAAGGGTTGGGTTCTCTTAACGGCTAGGGGAGGTAACCGCTGCGAGTATTTTGAAACACAATGTCAGACACCAGGATCTGGACCATGTACACCACTTGTTCAAAACATAATATACACAGTTCAACAATTATTATTATATTATTTTATTATTTTGTAAAACATGATATTACATCTACATATTGCAGTAATAAGTCCATTATTGATTAAACAAAAGCCAAACTAGCATAAAATATGTATATGGTGTGTTACAAATTTTGTCAGACACCCACATTTTTATCAGACATGTTCGTCTGGTTTCGCATTGTCTGTAATAGCCCTTTATGTCATCAACTAATTTTCTACGTTGCTATGACAACTTACTGCACACGCACGCGTTCAATACACACTGCACGTGCCCACTGGGCTGGCAGGGCTCGAGCTTGCAGTCTGCGATGCTGCGGCATTGCTCTGCAGTTACGAGTGTCACTGAAACAGAGTGGGGCGCCTGTGTCCAATTTCTCAAATGTTCTTAAGAATAACAAGCTTAGGCCATACCAATTTGATTCTATGTTTAGAGTCCTCGGGCTGGTAGGTTTTCGGAGGCCTGAACGAAACAAAAAAACAATGTTGACAATGTGAAAGTTTAGAAAGCGTTTACAAAACTTGGGTAAAATGACTTTTATGTGTTTTACCAATATTTATAAAAATAGTGTGCAACTACTAAATTTACACAGGTAAAATACTGTGTTAAAGTAGGTTCTCAGTATGAAGATGATGTATAACAGTTTTGCGTGTAAACGTTTGCTTTAGCTTTAGCTTGGACCACTGCCATGAATAAGTTGTGAAAGAATTTTTTTGTTTATCGACTCGTTGTTTGTTTTTCCTGCCTGGTTGGTAGGTTTCGAAAAATCACAGGGACGCTAAACATAAAATCACATTTGTATGGCCTTAGGTCGATTATTTCATCAATAAAAAACATTATTTTAAAACTGAGGTTACAGCACAAAACGTGTGTTGTGCTTGTATGACATATAGATTTGATACAGAATATAATGTGTCTTTACAATAGTATTTTGATACCCTTTATTGCAATATGAAAATAGCCAGCTTAAGCGAATCCTGTTACAACGAACTTAGTTTGTTTTTTTTGAAATCGGGGCCTGTTTTGCGCGTTATTTAAGGGTGCTCTAGATAACTGTTGGTGTAGACGGAAAGTGAGTATAAATGAACACTCAAGCCAGATTTTATGGGGGTACATGAACACTCAAGCCAGATTGCATGGTGGTAAATGTACACTCAAGCCAGATTTTATGGAGGTACATGTTCACTCAAGCCAGATTTTAGGGGGTACATGATCACTCAATCCAGATTTTATGGGGGTACATCCACACTCAAGCCAGATTTTATGGTGGTACATGTACACTCAAGCCAGATTTTATGGGGGTACATGAACACTTACGCTAGATTGTATGGGGGTACACGTACACTCAAGCCAGATTGTATAGGGGTACATGTACACTCAAGCCAGATTGTATGGGGGTACATGTACACTCAGACCAGATTGTATGGGGGTACATGATCACTCAAGCCAGATTTTATGGTGGTACATGTACACTCTAGCCAGATTTTATGGGGGGTACATGAACACTCAAATCAGATTTTATGGGGGTACATGTACACTCAAACCAGATTTTATGGTGGTGCACGTACATTCAAGCCAAATTGTATGAGGGTACATGTACACTCAAGCCAGATTTTATGGGGGTACATGTACACTCAAGCCAGATTGTATGGGGATAAATTAACACTCAAGCCAGATTGTATGGGGGTACATGAACACTCAAACCCATTTTATGGAGGTACATGTACACTCAACCATGATTTTATGGGGTTACATGAACACTAAAGCCATATTTTATGGGGGTACATGAACACTCAAGCCATATTTTATGGGGGTACATGTACACTCAAACCAGATTTTATGGAGGTACATGAACACTTAAGCCAGATTTTATGGGGGTACATGTACACTCGAACCAGATTTTATGGGGGTACATCCACACACAAACCAGATTGTATCGGGGTATATGAACACTCAAGCCAGATTTTATGGGGCCACATGTACACTCAAGCCAGATTCTATGGGGGTACATGAACTTTCAAGCCAGATTTGTATGGGGGGGGGGGTAAATGTACACTCAAACTATATTTTATGGGGGTACATATACATTCAAGCCAGATTGTTTGCAGGGAGGGGGATAAATGTACACTCAAACCAGATTTTATGGGGTTAAATGTACACTCAAGCCAGATTTTATCAGGGGTTGGGGTGGTCAATGTACACTCAAACCAGATATTTTTGATTTTTTTTTTTTTCGGGGGGGGGGGAGGGGGTAAATGATCACTCAGTCCAATATTAATTAGTGGTAAATGCAGTTTCATGGGTTGCTTTTACTGAGGGCAAAACAATGCAATAAAGTGACCTTCAATATTGTCGTTAAGGTTTCAAAAATACAACTGTTTAACTTTAAATACAGAGTTTCTACATATTCACAACTTGGACAAAAAAATGGATATCCTTAAATGTTAGCCTGTGTTTTTCATAAATACCTGTGTACACAAAAATAATCCAACACTGTTCGTATTAAAAGGGACTTTGTCAACAAAAAGGGCCTAAAAGGGGTAATGTGTGGTTTTTTAAATCTCAAATTAATATATTAATCATGGCTTATAATAACGATTAAAAGAAGGTATATATAATGGGAAAAGAGTTTTCACATTCTGAGATAACAATCCATGTGTAATATGCGTCGTGTTTGTTTGGCCCGTTTCCTATTTATATTTTGACGTCAGAATTGTGAGTATTGTGTATAACGATAGTTGACACACATTTTTGTTACAGAGCAGAATAGCGCAGTTGGTTAAAGCACTGTCTACTGTCATTTCTTTCGTAAGGCCCCTATGTCGTGAGTTCGATACCAGCTTGGGGTTCTAATTTTGTTCAAACATTTGTGCTGATTTCTTTTTATCAAATATCTCATTATGTATTATATTACGTTTTCTGTATTACAGCCCATTTCTCTCATCTAATATTATTTACCGGTATAGTGCAATAGGAAACAAATTTTCCGTTGATATAGTCCCTTTAACATTTGCATCCTGGTCTTAATTTCTTCTGTTTGTATGTTGTGACTTTCCGTGCACGCACCTTATCTTGTCATTTGTATTTCAATAATAAATAAACCACAATTTAAACCTGAACATCATCAGTGAATAAATATAGATCGTATTTAATCATTTCAACGCATAACGTAAATTATGTAAAAAAAAATTATGGAAACGCGTGACGGCATTATACATGTATTTGCGAATTAGAAATTTGCCAACTGCGGTTACACAATAAATACATGTACATTCAATATTTATATTCTTAAATGGACTTGAGAACAGATTTTCGGAAATTTATAACAATTACAACAAACAACAAAGACTTAACCAGCTGCAATTATCTCCATTTGTAAAGGTACAAATGAACGGACCGAAATAGCCGATGAAGCGTATAAATTTGGGGGTATCGATTGTTAGTGCTTCGTAGCCTGCAAAGAAAAAAAGAGGGTCAAGTGATTAAATCTCTCTAAATCGCCCTACTAAAGATCGTTGGCTCCCTAGTCTAAAAACTCTGTTAAGCCGCGAGGCTGATCAACTATTCCACAAGGTCTTTTCGACAAAATAATATCAATTTTAGGCAGTCAAAATATGGTTGAAAACAGCAGCATTAAATGAAACTTACTTGTTGAGAAAATCCAATTTAACCCAATAATCTTTACAATGTTAAAGAGCGGCATTTTGTTAGAGTTGTGACCGATTCGGTAATCACAGAAAATTAAATATCTGTCGCCAAATTTGAGCCCCACTTATCTGGTGACCCTTGCATATCAACGTCGTGTCAAACAATTGACATTTTGTCAACCTCGTATACTAATTTAGAAGGGGCCGATTTAAAGGTGCCCAGTCCAAATTTCAATAGCAGGTACGTGTATAATTAACGTTCACATGTTTCTAGGAATTTTAAATACTTGTTAACAATGCGCACTATCCGCTTTGTGTAGGCACATGTATCTGCAAATTCCGGTCTTCGTAAACATTTAGTAGTTTAGAAAAGAAAGAAATTTACGAAATTATAAAGTTAATTAGCGTGTTTTGTGCTTTGATGCAATATTTTCATTTAATTTAACTTAAAGGGACTATGTCAACGAAAAATTGGCTTCCTATTGCACTATAAATTATATTAGTTGATATAAATGCGCTTTACTAAGACATGTACATGAAATAAGTACAACATAATATAATAAACAATATGATATTCGATAAAAACAAATTAGAAAAAATAGCTGAAAAAGCTAAAACCCCAGGCAGGTATCGAACTCACGACTTAGGAGTCATACGAAGAAATTGCAGTAGACAGAGCTTTAACCAACTGCGCTATTCTGCTTTGTAATGAATTGACAGTAAACTATGGTTATACAAAATGCTCACAATTCTGACGTCAAAATGTAACCATGAAAAGGGCCAAGCAAACACAACCCATATTATAAATTGATTTTTTATATCAGAATGCGTACACTCTTTTCCCATTATATATACCCTGTTTTGACCGTTATTATAAGCCAGTATTAATATCTAAATTTCAGATTTTTAAAAAGAAATTGCCCCCTCAAAGCCCTTTTCGATGACGTAGTCCCTTGAACGTGATGCGTTTTTAGCTAAGCACACGTTAGTATACTTTTTAATTACAGTAAATGGAGCGTTTTCATACACATCGGTATCAACTGTATCGGCTTATAAACGAGTATATAACGGTTTATGTATTTCCAAATAATTAGGCAAAGACATAATAATAATAATAGTTTTTTTTATTCATTGCCAATCCGTTGAGATTGTACAGATCCTGAGACATATTTCTCTTATTTTATCAACGTAATTATGTTATGATGTGGTAAAACATTCATGAATATAGTCTACATTGTATAGGTGGAAGCTGTGGCTCTATTCCAGAAACATTGTAAGTTTATTTTAAAAGAATTAGTTCCAATTTTTGAAAGCTATTATTTTGTATATTCATCATTTAAATGTACGAATTTCTTTACAGCTGTGTGCATTGTGCATGCAGAACAGGCATGTATGCGTGCATGGGCGGAATTCTGTTAATGGGTGTAAGGTTTGGGTCACAGACGAATCCCTTACCAAACTTGTTCTTTATAAAAATGGCCGTACAAAGTGAAAAAAAAGTTATACATTTGCCGAGGTGATCCCCGTGGAGTGACGATGTTTTATTTAGACCTCTATATGGTGTGATGGTGCCGCATTTCTTAAAGAAACATATCTATGATAGGTATATAAAAATTGTATATACATATCACAGATATGTTTCTTTAACAAATGCGGCACCATCACACCATATAGAGGTCTAAATAAAACATCGTCACTCCACGGGGATCACCTCTGCAATCTTCGACAAACATCGTAAGAACGCAATGAGCACATTTGATTCAGGGGCGTATACCGAGGTCGAATTTGAATATACGCACTCAGAAATGCTGCGAATCTCCAAGGTAGGTGTCGAAAATATAGTATTTGAAAAATAAAACTTATTGAATATCGGAGGAAACATATTAGTTTTAACAACGATCATTGCATTCATAATGTCTTACGCCCAATTAGTGCTGATATCCCTATATATAATAACTATCTTAACTATGTTTTAAGTGTTTTGTTAGTTTTGACACCTTTCATATTCGTTTAAGTGGCACACTTAAAAAAAAATATTACAAACAAAAGCTGTCAGAGGACAGCGCGCTCGAATATTCAAAGTGTATCAGTTGGTGCATTTTTTTAAGTGGAAGGGCTGATCGAGTTATGGCAATTATTACACCAGATGCTGAAGTTGATGACAATGTTAAATTTCAAGTTGCAAGGGAAATCCTTATGCAGTTTTGAAGTTAAAAGGCTTTTGTGACTTAACATATTCTGAAAATCTAAGCAAAAGGGGGAGACATAACTAAGTCAAAATATAAAACTGAGTTGTGGAGATTGTTTCACCAGATGCTGGAGTTGATGACAACGGTATATTCTACGTTTCTTAAAAAAACACTTATTAATGTATTTTTCAAGTTATCAGACTTTCGACCCAAAACTTAAAAATGAACATCAAGTGAATAAGGGGCATAACTCTGTCAAAATAGAAATCAAATTGATGGGAATGGTTGCTCCTGATGCATGAGTTGATGACAAAGGTATATTCCAAGTTTCAAGTGAATAACGTATTTAATTTTAAAGTTATAATACTTTTGAGTTTAAACCATAACATGAAAATCTAAGTGAAAAGGGGGCATAACTCTATCAAAATTACAAATAGGATTTTATGCAAATTGTTGCATCTGATACTGGAATTGATTACAATGGTATATTACGAGTTTCAAGTGAATAACTTATGCAGTTTTGAAGTAACAAAACTTTAGAAAAAAACTTTAACTAATTCTGATGGGACGCCGATGCTGCGTCGAGAAGGAAAGCTCACCGAATAATTGAGCTAAACACACTTTAGTATAGAGGTATGTGTCTGTGACGCGACCGCTCTTTATATAATAAGTGTTAGTCTTATTTATAAGACGTGCAACAAATTTAGTGTAACATGTATATTTATATAGGGCTAAATTCGTTGCAACTGCAGGCGTATATTGCTCATTTAAAATGTAGCTAAATATACGCCCAGCGCTAACAAGTTATGCTATAATTAGTGTATGCCTAGTTACGCTCCTGGTCCGAACATTCCGCCTTGTTGCACCGAATCGATTTCGGCGTAAAGATAATGTTTTTAGTTCCGTTAACAAGTTATGCTATATTATGAGTGTATGCCTAGTTACACTCCTGGGCCGAACATTCTGCCATCGAAACACACGAATATCACACAAACACCCTATAGGTAAAGACGTGAAGTAACATTCCATATTAAGATATCTCCAAACACGCGTGCTTAACTTTAATCGTCCCATGTGCCAAAACACTGCCGTTTTTGTACTGAATCGAACTCTATCATACAAATAAGTGCATAACGGACAACAAAGTTTTGTGACTGACTTGACGCTTTGGCTGTTACATTACCGCTGATAGAACACTTATTTCTGAAATTGGTGCCCCAGATACAGGACTAGAACAAGCATTGATAGTGCTATGACCTAGTCTATTGCTAATAAATCACTTTATTTATCTTATTACAATGTACGTTGAGTACGAATGTAAATCATTGTTTATTACATCATTATTAATTGCCATGTAAATAGTAATCAATATATTGATATTTTCTAAGCTTATTATTAATAAATTCATCATATAAGGATGATAACCTTCATTGTAATTTACAATAATATCTCCAATATTTCGCGGTATTATATATTTTTTCCGCCATTTTGCATGTTTACTATTATGACGTCACTCAATGAGAAGTCCTCATGAGGTCATCTTACTACGAGTATACATAGGGCCGAACTGTCGTTTGGCTTCAGTAAAATTACAATAAATAATTATTTAACATGAACTTTGTTTTATTATATTTTGGGTAGATTGCACTTAACCGGTACGCCGCCATCTTGGATTCGAATTTCGAGCACCTGCTCGTCGTTAGCAACGCAAACATAACGCCGCCATTTTTTTGTAAACAACGTAGCGGTTTTCGCATTTCGATCACATTTAAATAGCAAAAAGATAAAATAATTCAATAAAGCGGGGGTGTGGGGGCGGCATCCCTCATAAACAAAAACATCAAATAAATAATATAAAATCCTACCTTAATCATCGAATAGATCAGCACTAGCATTCAAGTCCGCTACTGCCGCTAATGGTTTTCGCTGCTGACACTGGTAGACGCGCTTTATCAGGTTCAAAAATGAACCGAACTTGTCATCAGAATCTGTTATATACTTCTCTCTCACACAATACTCGACCAAATACGTGTCGTAGTGCTGTGTTTGTGTCCCTGTCTTTGGCAGTGACCTTTTTACAGCATTCCAGGTTGACTCAGTGAGGTTGGTACAAGCCCCTGTTTCACTATTATTGAATTCAACGCTGTGGTTGACAGTTAGATGAATGTACCCTTCCGCCTGTAGTGATGAATAGGCCTTCCAACAGTCACTCAATATTGTGGTACCAGGCCTCACAAACTTTTTGATTATTGGTATGAGTGTTGCTGCTGACCTATCCTCTACTATTTGAAAAAAAAAACACCTCTTTGACTCCCTCTCTATTCCGCCTAACACCCAAACACCGTCAACTCTCCTGCCTCTGTGGTATTTCCTCTTTCCAAACTTACTTTCATCTATTTCTACTGTTTTTCCAGGCCCTCCAATCAGTTCACTGTCCTGCTCCAAGACCTCTGAGCAAACCTCCCTTGCGAAATTCTTCCAGTCCACCACCGCATGTTTGCTTCCAATCTTCAGTTCCCTTTCGATGTAGTCTCCTGGTAGGTTGTACACCCAGTAGTATGTTAATTTCAATGCCTGTTCTAACAGCAAATGGGTTCCAGAAAACCAGGAACCTTCCCTAATGCTGATCTTGTTGCAGGTCCTGCTAGTATGCCGCCACACTAGGCCGTCTTAAGAGTAAGAACTACCCTTGACTAATCTTACAGAACCTTCCAAACACTTACAACAAACTCCACTGAAGTCCCCTAACAGTCCTTCTCTTTTTAACCACTCAATTAACACATTTTTATCCTACACAACTCGTACAAATCACATAAACAAACGGCATGACAGAAATGACAATTGACATAAAACAGCTGTATTTTTGTTTACAAAAATGACGCGTTCTGCATATCATTAACTCTTGACCAATCAGAATGCAATAATTGATCGCATGGCAGAATGGGAAATGTCACGTGACCAAAACGTCACGATGTTGGAATTCCATTGATAAGACGGAAGAAGGGGTTTGTTTTTGTTTTCATTCGATTTCTTATTTATAACCTTGGTTTAAAACCCAAGGTTCTTAACCTAATTTTGGACGAGGAGTTCGAAAATGGCCTTATTTTTCCATGTTATTGCCTTTTTAAGGAAATCGGCGCTCTCGCGCGCGCCTCTTATTAATGGCGCCGAAGGCGCCTTTTAGCGCGCACAGCGCGCCTAACAACGCAACTTGTCACATAATTTCCCGTACTTTTCTGCGTACCGGTAAAGTTCAATCGCCCCTTATATTTTTGCACAGATCTTTAACGTTTTTTGTGGTTTTGGCACCGTTCGAAGGCCACCAGACGGACCGGCACTACAATATGCAACGCATCAATAGATCTAGAATCTAGATTATAATGTGTTTAGATTAAATTTAAGAATTTGAGATTGAACTATAATGCGAATTAAAAACTTAATAGAGTTGGGCGTAAGTCGAACAATGTCAGCTTCGAACTAATAAAGCCTCCGATTTTGCACTGAGCATAAATATATCCAAATTTCATCTTAGTTCAAATTTTACCATTCAACAAGATAAGTAAACATTGCGTATTTGCAAACTAGGATGTCGCTTAAGTTACACATTAAAGATTAATGCACCTATAAATATTTTGCCCCAGGGGGGGAGCGGCGGGCAACCCGAGGGGAATTAGACTTATTTTACTTTGGGGGGTCTAATTCCCCACCCTAGAGCAAAGCATTTTTGTCTAAATCCCCTCAATGGGGGATGCTTAATTGGTGTATCCAATGGTCCAGGGGCCAATATAACCAGGATCTAAATCCGAACAAAGTCTATTTCCCGGGACCCGGAATCATGCGGCGTGTCAAATTCCCGCCTAGCGGGAATTGCTTTCAGTCTAAAGTCTCGTATATGCTCGCCGCTACCCCCCTGGGGAAAAATATTGATAGGTGCATAACTAAGATAAGTGATCCCATTTCGTTCAATATGGCATATAACTGGTCGTATTTAGTAATGCAAACTTAGGTACGTGCTTTGCTGAATGTGTTCTCTGTTTGCTCAGTTCCAATTTCTCTTCCTATTTCCTCTCTTAGTTTTGAAAATGTATATACCGTATTGATGTTCATTGTACGGAATCATGTTTCGGCCAATTAAATTTCGCCCTGTACTTGACCGCGACGATGCGACATTTTAACTTGTACAATCTACAAATCTCGCACTGAGAAATTGTGTAGACACACGAAATTTCTATTATAATTATTACGGAATCCTATTTCTGCAAGTTTAATTTGCGCTCTGTACAAGACGAGACGGCGACGATGCGACAACGCGACATTTTATTTGTTATTTTCTGCAGATCTCGCACTTTGAAAACGTGGACACACGAAATTTAGATGATTATTATCTTCCAAATTTCGTGTGTCTATGAAATTGCAAACAGCGATAATTATCGTCCAGATCTCGCGTTGTCGCATCGTCGTATCTTCGCGGTCTTACACATAGCGATATAATTGCCCAAATGTCGCATCGTCGCATCGTCGCGGTCTGACACACAGTGATAATTATCGCCCAACTGTCGCATTGTCGTATTTTCGCCTCCTGATTAATTTTTGGTAGGATGAAATTTCATTGATGTATTACGGGTAGAGACACTGGCTACATGTGACATTTCCCGCCCTCGCAAATTAAAGAATATGATTGACAGTTTTTTTTTCTTTGGTGTACATGACTGTTTACTCTGACACATTCTTTTGGTGTGCTGGTATAAAACAATGACGGTTCGTATACAACAATTTATTTAATGCTAAGTAGTGAAATATAGAATAATATCACGTTTTACCGCAAAAACACACCTATCTGGTTTATTTTGTGCACCTGTTTGAATGATGATGCACACACATTAACTCATGGTCTCTGGTGGACAGAAGGCCCCGAGTTTAGACAAGACCAGTGTGAGGCATATCAAATATACATGGTACTTTGGGACTTTTTTGTACGTTTTGGTCATGGTAAGTTTTTACACAGTTCCCGAGATTTTCAAGGCAATCATCACGACGTGAAAAGTGCCCTTTCCAAATTAAAGCCGCAGTCCATAGAATATAATTTAATACATCTTAAATTGGCATTAGTTCTAATGAACGTTCATAACATTTATTCGACTAAAAACTGTTTCTTATTTGCGAAAGGCATTTTATAATGTCTATGTTCGAAAACGCTTGGTACGAACGGAATATATATAGGATCTGACAAGAGTCATTTCATACCATATTTTATTAGACGAGTTCAGGAATTCTGTTAGTAAGCAATCCTTTGGACGAGTTTAATAAAATATAGTTTGAAATGACAACGAGTGTCAGATCTTTTCTATCACATGTATGCTTTTAAACGAAATAAAAACCTTCTAATTTTACCAAAATAAGTTGGTAAATCCTCAAAGTTGTGTACTGACGTGACGTCATTTCATGTTGACTACGTCATTTCACCAAAATAACGTCGTGCGATTGGTCAATCAAAGAATGTGTAGCCAATCAAAACGCTCAAAATGTTATCTTACATATGTTTAAAATAAAACTATTCGTAATGGCTGTATTACACGGAAAACAAGGTAGGGCATGTGATAAACACTAATGTATAATGCTGATTTACCCCAGTGGCATCACCAGCTATCGCATACATATAACTAGTTTCCAAAATGTTATTATTTTACCAATTTGAATGCGTTTTTGTGTGTGTATTTTGATCGTTTGATGTCCATTAGAAACGATTTCAGCGGAGTTGTATTTTTATTAACATATTTCTGCTGCTTTAAAAGTCGTGTGTGATCAATACCCAATAGGCTATAGTTATACCAACTATTCACCAATTGTATTTTTAACAAAACGAAAGTAAAACGCATGGAGAAAAATATCCAAAACAAGGAAAGACGGTATTCTTCTATTTATTTTCTGATTATAATTTGTGGCGTTTTTTCCTTATTTAGATGAGACATATAAATGGCTACTTCACAATTCTAAATATGTAACTTTGTTTTTCACGAGTGTGGCAATACAACATCACAAATCAGATGGATATTCAAATTTAAAGTTTCACTTTTAAACAGTATGTTCATACCATACTTATTGATTTTTGACTTGTATGTAAACAAATCATTGATACTATTGAAAAGATACAAATATCATCAGATATTTGTGAATACAAAGATTTTTTGGTCACATTTGAACTATTATAATACGGTGCATTACATTTTTCACAATTTACCATTTTATCGCGCTTATATTTCACAAAATGAAAAGGCCTAGGCCTGTTTACAATTTTTTGGGGAAAAAGCCCTGAAATTATCATGTTTTAAATTATTGTTGAGGTTTCAATTAACCGCCAAATCATTGTACCCATTTCATTTGACTATCTTAATGAACGGCACATTTCAAATATATTTCTATAACATGAGCGACTCTCCGAATATTTAAAACATATGAAAGATTTACATATTTGAAAATATACCTATAAATAAAACAAATTCACAAAACTCTTTATTCATTTAAGTGTTTTGACGGGATTAGTTCAAGCGCTCAATCCGGGTTCTCAAAAATACTTCCGGTTCGACATTTTGTGACAAAATTAGGTCATTGACAGCGTGAGGTAAGCTTGTTTTGAAGTGTTCTTAAAGGCGACTTCATCACAAGTAGAAATTAGTCACACTTTCACTGATTTCTGACTCTGTAAGAAAACGGAAATTCCTTCCACATCCGTTTCCCGTTTGAAATTTTCAGGTGCATTTCCGCTTCCGACCAAAACATTTGCCCATGCGAATGTTGTTTGTACATTTTTTTTAACCTAGACGTAAAAATGGTAGCTATTTTATTTATATTCAAGTTTGTGGTCATATTGGACATGTGTTGCCCAGTTATTACGCTTGTAACCATAATCTTAGAAATTTAATTTGGTTCGCGAAATTACGTTGCAATTTCATAAATGTTGGACGTCTTTTAGATGATTCGATCCCAAAAAATTTCTACCCAAATATGACGACATTGCATTTCTACTCCAAAATGGTTTGGCCCAAGACATTTTACATGAACTTTTCGTGGATATTTAATTATTTTTAAATCTTTTATTAACATAATTTAGTGTTTTTTTTCACTAATTTGAATATTGAGCGTTACCAACAGCCTTGCTATTAGTCTAGCCCTTTATCGACACGGTAAGAGCGTCCCCATCTTACACATATGACCCGGGATCAATTCCTTGCAGGCGCTCAGAACTTTTTCACGTTATTTCTGATGTAATGCATATGCAAGTCTCAGAATGACAGGTGTGCCTGGCTTTTGAAAATAAAGTGAAAATAATAGGCCAGTTCATTTAAACACTCCTTCATTTTTCAAAGCTTTGATAAAAAAGAAAACAAACACCATAATTCAAAATAAATTTAATAAGCAATAAGCCCATAACGTAAACAATTATGCCTATAATATATGGCTTGCAGCACAATTAAGCCACTATAATTGATTTTTAGCTCGACTATTTGAAGAATAGATGAGCTTTCCTACTACCCCCGGCGTCCGATTCTGAATTTGGTTAATTTTTTTTTCAAAAGTCTTGTAACTTCAAAACTACATAAGTTATTCACTTGAAACTTGGAATATACCTTTGTCATCAACTCCAGTGTCGGGGGCACGTTCCCCATAACTCTGTTTTGTATTTTGACAGAGTTATGCCCCTTTTTCACATAGATTTTCTGGTTAAAGTTTCTATTCCAAGGTTTTGTAACTTCAAAACTACATAAGTTTTTCACTTGAAACTTGGACCTAACCTTTGTCATCAACTCCAGTATTAAGGGCAACATTCTCCATAACTCTGTGTTGTATTTGACAGAGTTATGCCCCGTTTTCACTTAGATTTTTCTGGTTAAAGTTAATATTCAAAAGTTGTGTAGCTTCAATACTACAAAAGCTATTCACTTGAAATTTGGAATATACCTTTGTCATCAACTCCAGTATCAGGGTGAACATTCCCCATAACTCTATTTTGTATTTTGATAGAGTTATGTCCATTTTTCACCTAGATTTTCTGTTTAAAGTTTATATTCAACAGTTTTGTAATTTCAAAACTACATAAGTATTCACTTGAAACTTGGAACTAACCTTTATCGTCAACTCTAGTACCAGGGACAACATTACCCATAACTATGTTTTGTATTTTGACGGAGTTATGCCCCCCTTTCACTTAGATTTTATGTTGAAAGTTTATATTGAAAAGTTTGGTAACTTCAAAACTACATAAGTTATTCACTTGAAACATGGAACTAACATTTGTCATCAACTCTAGTATCAGGGCAACATTACCCATAACTCTGTTTTGTATTTTGACAGATTTATGCCCCTTTTTTTTAGAATTTCTCGTTAAAGTTTATATTCAAACGTTTTGTAACTTCATAACTACACAAGTTATTCACTTAAAACTTGGACCTAACCTTTGTCATCAACTCCAGTATTAAGGGCAACATTCCCCATAACTCTGTTTTGTATTCGACAGAGTTATGCCCCTTTTTCACATAGATTTTTCTGGTTAAAGTTTCTATTCAAAGGTTTTGTAACTTCAAAACTACATAAGTTTTTCACTTGAATTTTGGAACTAACCTTTGTCATCAACTCCAGTGTCAGGGGCAACATTCCCCATAACTCTGTTTTGTATTTTGACAGATTTATGCCCCTTTTTCACTTAGAATTTCTGGTTAAAGTTTATATTCAAACGTTTTGTAACTTCATAACTACACAAGTTATTCACTTGAAACTTGGACCTAACCTTTGTCATCAACTCCAGTATTAAGGGCAACATTCTCCATAACTCTGTTTTGTATTTGACAGAGTTATGCCCCTTTTTCACATAGATTTTTCTGGTTAAAGTTAATATTCAAAAGTTGTGTAGCTTCAATACTACCAAGCTATTCACTTGTAATTTGGAATATACCTTTGTCATCAACTCCAGTATCAGGATGAACATTCCCCATAACTAGATTTTGTATTTTGATAGAGTTATGTCCTTTTTTTACATAGATTTTCTGTTTAAAGTTTATATTCAACAGTTTGTAACTTCAAAACTACATAAGTTATTCACTTGAAATTTGGAACTAACCTTTATCATCAACTCTAGTACCAGGGACAACATTAACCATAACTATGTTTTGTATTTTGACGGAGTTATGCCCCCCTTTCACTAAGATTTTATGCTGAAAGTTTATATTGAAAAGTTTGGTAACTTCAAAACTACATAAGTTATTCACTTGAAACTTGGAACTAACATTTGTCATCAACTCTAGTATCAGGGCAACATTACCCATAACTATGTTTTGTATTTTGACAGAGTTACGCCCCTTTTTCACTTAGATTTTCTGGTTAAAGTTTATATTCATAAGTTTTGTTACTTCAAAACTATGTAAGTTATTCACTTGAAACGTGGAACTAACCTTTGTCATCAACTCTAGTATCAAGGGCAACATTCCCCATCACGCTGTTTTGTATTTGACAGAGTTATGCCCCTTTTTCACATAGATTTTCTGGTTAAAGTTAATATTCAAAAGTTTTGAAACTTCAATACAACAAAAGCTATTCACTTGAAACTTGGAATATACCTTTGTCATCAACTCCAGTGTCAGGGTGAAAATTCCCCATAACTCTATTTTGTATTTTGATAGAGTTATGTCCCTTTTTCACCTAGATTTTCTGTTTAAAGTTTATATTCAACAGTTTTGTAACTTCAAAACTACATAAGTTATTCACTTGAACTTGGAACTAACCTTTATCATCAACTCTAGTACCAGGGGCAACATTACCCATAACTATGTTTTGTTTTTTGACAGAGTTATGCACCCTTTTCACTTAGATTTCTGTTTAAAGTTTATATTCAAAAGTTTTGTAACTTCAAAACTACATAAGCTATTCACTTGAAACTTGGAACTTACCTTTGTCATCAATTCTAGTATCAGGGGCAACATTACCCATAACTATGTTTTGCATTTTGACAGAGTTATGCCCCTTTTTCACTTAGATTTTCTGGTTAAAGTTTATATTCAAAAGTTTTGTTACTTCAAAACTACACAAGTTATTCACTTGAAACTTTGAACTAACCTTTGTCATCACCCTTAGTATCAGGGGCAACATTAATTTACCCATAACTCTGTTTTGTATTTTGACAGAGTTAGCCCACTTTTTACACAGACTTCGTGGTTTTAAGTTTTTGTTCCAAAAATGTATAAACTATACAAGGCTTCATTTAAAAATATTGTATTTTAACAAATGTATGCCCCTTTCACAATCCAAAATATGTACCCAGGCCTTTTTCTGAACTTTTTGGGAAAATGTACCAGGTTTGAAATTGGGAATTTCTCAACGTAAAATGTGGCAAATTGGGAAAGGAATGTACAAATAAATCTTGTTGTCATTATCAAAATCCATCGATCAGTTGATTAAATTTCAATTTATATCTAAATTTCATTGGGATTTTTAATGTTTTTATTCTTAAAATATTTTTTGATGTAATTTTCTTCAAGACTGTTATAAATGTCAAACTAAATTTTGTAGTGGAGGGGAATTTATTTTTTCAATTGGGAAAAAACAACCATATTTTGCATTGGGAATGGGTGAGATATTCTGACCCAGGAGGCTTATAGAAAAAGGCCTGGTACCAACTGAAATACTTCGAATAGTCGAGCGCGCTGTCCTCTGACAGCTCTTGTATTAGTATGTATGGGTATGTAACCATATTTTCAGATCAACTGGTGTAATTCAGAGCCGGTATGTCACTTGTGGACCTGGGGAAGCGATTACTTGAGGCATCAAAGCGCGGAGACACTGAGGAAGTGCGCACCCTGATGTCCAATGGGGCACCCTTCACCACAGACTGGGTAGGTTGCAAAGTTGTCATACTAATAACTATCATACAAACCCACATGGGCCATTTACTGGGGGTTAGAACAAGGTTGGTGCCTAGACATACAACTTAATGGCAAAATGTTTCAATTTTGCAACAATACCTAGGGCCCCCCACAAAAAAAATAGTCCTGTTTCTGGTCTCCCGACTGACCCTTTACTTTTGCTGCCGATCCTACATAGTATTGGTCCAAAAATAATAAAGACTGAAAAAAACTGCTACCGTGTACAACACAAACCATTCTCCCATAAAAAAAAAAATGAAAGAAAATTAGAAAAAATCCCTACCTACTGACCCTTATTTTTGGGGCAGGAGACCAGAAACTGAACTCTTTTTTTTGGCCCTACAGGTCATTTTGAAATAATTGTATTATATATTCTAAAAATCTTAATTAGCCCTTTTGTATTTTGACTTCTGGTAATGCTTACATAGTAGAAGTTTCATAATCTGACAAGCGGATGTAATTCAAAATATAAACCAATGGGACAGTTTTGATAGTGATCTGAATCTTAACAGGGCTTGATTAGATTAGATTTTGCTGTACTAGCAAGTAGCATTGTTCATGCGATGGTATGTTGATCATCAAATAATGTCTAAGAAACTATTTTGTCTTCAGCTTGGGACGTCGCCCCTACATTTCTCAGCACAGTATGGTCACCTGAGTACGGCAGAAGTCTTGCTGCGGGCAGGGATTAGCAGAGATGCAAGAACCAAAGTAGGACTTTATCAGTGTTATAAATTATAACTGCTGTCTTTCTCCTCCTTGCTAAAAAATAGTTGTCCAGATTGATGACTTGGTGCATAACAAACGTGATACATGTACTATGAGTTAGCAAGGAATTTTTGTTAGTTTGCTAATTGTGTAATGTATATTTATGAGTGGTGGCAAAATCAATTAATATATTGGTCATTCCTCCATTTTTGTGAAATGATAATGGCCTTTTGTCCGAACAGTATTTATGTAGTAAATTGGGCAAAATTCCCCTTGTGTAATCTTATGCACCTTATGCAATGAACTGCTTTTGACAATGTATACATAAATTAAAATATACTAGAACTATGAATTCTGCACACAATAATCAAAGTCATATAGATCTACATTTTTCTGGATAACATACAATTTGTTTATAATTTAATGCTTACACAAGTTTATGGTAGTTATGTTTGTTAACAACTAAGGTGCAAACATACTTTTTGTTAGCACCTTAATACCCATTATGCAATAAAGAACCCTGGTTACTGATCCACCGAAGGACTTAAAAAAAATTAATTCTGTTTCTGGTCTCCCTATCTACCCTTTACTTTGGCCGCCTACCCTACATATTTTTGGTCCAAAAAATTGTTTATTTTCTTTAATTTTCTTTCCACCGATACATTTTCTTTTTGCTCATTTTATTGAACAAGATTTTAAGGGAATTTTTGGGCTTCAAAGGTACTTCAGTGGAACTAATTACTTTCATCTTTATTTTGTTTTAAATTTCTTTCAGAAGTATTGTTTTTAGAAAAGCTGGGCATTGCCTTTAAATTGATACATGGTTGTTTACCATCTGGTAGTTTTTCAACTTTTAACAGGCAGTTATGTTTGCATTTTGGTCGATCAGTTTCGTTTGGGATAAAGGTTTTGCAATCTGTCAAGTCATAACTCATTTGTATTGTATGTCCCATCTGAATAGACACCTATATGGAACACACATCATCCCCTCATCATAAAAAAAATCCCTACCTACCCTTATTTTTGGGGGGGCCAGAAACAGGACTACATGTATTTTTTATTTGGCCTAAACAGCAACACAGGCTAAAGCCAATAAGGGGACGATCAATGTTATGACCTATTCTCTATAGTATATACATGTAGAGTGTTGTTGTTATTCTCTTGGGTCTCTATAGTGCCAAGGTATATGTAAAGACACTATTCTTCTGTTTTCTTATTGTGTAAATCAATTGACATGTGCTCATTTAATAGTTCTCTTGTCAGGGGTTTCAGTAGATATTAAAACCAGGGGTCAAATGACCTCTGAATTGAAATTTTGAGGGGCCAAAATGCAAATGTCAGGGGTCAAAAGGCTGAAGTTACATGATATTTCGTTTCAGTAAGTTTGTTAAATGTTCCACAAATGGTAATTCCTGTTAGTTCACTTAATGTAAGGAACTTGGAACAATTTGCAAAAACCAACACACCATACATGTAAATATGATAACAAATATTTTTTCTAATGCTTTTGAAGTTGGCAAAAGGAAACAATTGCATCAAAATGATGCAAGTCAGATCATTTGCTAGAGTCACAAATGTGTTATTTGCAATTTGACTGTATCAAAAGCAGGACTCTGCTTCAATTGATATCACTGCTTGTTATAAAAACGTCATATCATTAAGTTTAAAACAATTGAACTAAAGTTCACTATTGAATAACATAATGAGCATTTAAATATCTCTGGCACTGATATTTCAGGTGGACAGAACGCCTCTGCATGTGTAAATATCTCTGGCACTGATATTTCAGGTGGACAGAACGCCTCTGCATGTGTAAATATCTCTGGCACTGATATTTCAGGTGGACAGAATGCCTCTGCATGTGTAAATATCTCTGGCACTGATATTTCAGGTGGACAGAACGCCTCTGCATGTGGCAGCACAGGAAGGCCATGCTGAAATCGTCACATTGCTGCTACAACACGCTGCTGATATTGACGCCAAAGACATGGTAGGAAAGTCCTGTTTTTGCCTTAGAGTATAGCACAAGGGAAGCCAATGTTTTACTCGCTGCTGCAGAGTCAGAATGATTGATAAGTGTATTTTGTATTATATTACAAGGAATGGAAGCTGGTGCTTGCCACGAAATCCCAGGGAGTCACTCCAAGTGCATGTACTAGGGAAAGATCTAGAATCAAGAAAAGTACAGGGTGCTGCTAAACAGGAGCAAGGTGGAAAGCCAGTCCAGTTATTTTCTAATAATTTGCTAAAACCAGGTTTTTAATGAGTCTTGTGCTTCTAATTAAAGTTTTTACACATAGTTCAATAATTTGTCATTGAATAGCTGCAAAAATATATGAAATTCCAAAAGATATTTGACATTTCTGTCTTGACCAGCCCAGAGGGGCAGCAGGGGGAGCCAAAAAGGGGCAGGGTGCAGCTGGTTTGCTCTGGATCCTTCCCTAGTGTACCGTTGATGGTTGATGACGAGTGACTCATCTGGGTCCTTCCCTAGTGTACCGTTGATGGTTGATGACGAGTGACTCATCTGGGTCCTTCCCTAGTGTACCATTGATGGTTGATGACGAGTGACGCAGAGTAAATACTCAGTGATATATCGTGCAGTACACAGGTCTACACCATGTCGACTTGGCTTTGGCTCGATTGCCTAAATGCCGCAAAGTGTGTTGGTTTCATGTGAGCCATACAGTACTTAATCCCATCATTGTGTCTGCATTTACGAAATAAACCCTCATGGAATAAACTTTG
Organism: Congeria kusceri; assembly: GCA_027627225.1. Classification (NCBI taxonomy): domain Eukaryota; kingdom Metazoa; phylum Mollusca; class Bivalvia; order Myida; family Dreissenidae; genus Congeria; species Congeria kusceri. The sequence continues at coordinate 41,080,261 of CM051026.1, forward strand.
CTTTATTTCAACACTGTGGTGATAAAGCCAACACGTGCAGTATAATGACGTCATCTTGTTATTTTCGCGACGTCATTTTATGTTTTTCGTAATATTTAGTGTGTTTTCTTTCGTTAATTTTCAAAATAAAGACACATGATGGGATAAATAGAAAAAAATACTAGGTAAGTATTGAATAAAGATAAGTTTATTTGCTCGGCACGAAAACTTGAACCACTCGCCAAGGCACGTGGTTCAGTTTTTCTAAGCCTCGCTAAATAAATTGCCTTTATTCAACAATAACCTAGTATTCTCTATGTATATAACACAGATCAAACATATTTTGCAATTTATCAAGTACGGCTGATCAAGTCAGACATGACTCACAGTAGATGGATGTACGTTGCGAAAACCATCACAATATAATTTTGTGGCTGGTATCAGCCACCACTCGGAGTAACAATGCAAAGATACGCCAAGTATTGACTCCAATCAACAGTTCTAACTTTGTGATGACGAGTAAAATATATGTTTCTTGTGAGATGTACTGTATAGCCAGTGTTTTTTTCATCTGTGGTGGAAAGGTGGCGGGGCCCTTCAGATGGGCATTTTTTACAGCAAAAGTGGATTTTTTTTAAAAGAAAAACATTATAACATGTTAATATTCTACATTGTAATAAAGCATTAATGAATTGTTTTGCTAGAAAAGATAACTAAGATTATGCAAATTCTTGGTCAGAAGTAACATTGCTGGGACTGTGTACGAAAATTCCTCTTTCTAACGGAGCAAGGTTTTTACAAGTCTACACCTAGCTGTTATTTATCAATTTAAATTTGCGAAGCCATAGCAGCACCACTTTGCATGCCAATTAGCAAGTTGTGTAATGGCTTCAATATACAGTATCGTGTCATAAATTAACGCCTCCATCAATAAACGTAAACTGTTATTACAGATACGAATATGAACAAGTCTCTACCGTATTGATAATTTTTACAACATTACTGATGCAGTATTTGCGGCCAGATTTCAAACCCTGAAAGAGTCCGAAAACATAGATTAAATATGGTAGGCATTGTTACAAAATCAAGTAACGATCATAAACTGTTGTTCAGCTGTTGTAACTCGTGTTGCTGTGTTCAGTTGAAGATGACTCCACTCCATTGGGCAACAGAGAATGGAACATAATTGGCCACCTTAATGTTACAAAGGATTATCTGTTTCTATTTCACATGTAAAGTGGTGATATAGATGTGATGAGGATTAGCTTAAAACATTGATGTCAGTTGTAACTTATTCTCGATGTTTGCTTTCTGTGTTGAAGATGATCCCACTCCACTACTTTACTAAAGAATGGAGCATATATACAGCTTTAGAACATTGGTGTTAGTTGTAATTTATTGTTAATGTTTGTTTTCTTTGTTCAGTTGAAGATGACCCCACTGCACTGGGCCACAGAGAAGGGACACATAGACGTAGTGGAGACTTTACTCAAGAATGGAGCAGACATGCAGCTAGAGAACAAGTTTGAGAAAACCCCCCTGGATATTGCTATCACCAATGGGAGACCGGATATCGTACAGACCATTCAGATGGCACAGGTATAGAGAATACAAGGTTAGTGTTTAATAAAGATAGGAGGTTTATTTAGTGTGGCTTAGAAAACCTGAATCACAAGCCTTGGCAAGTGGTTTATGTTTTTTTATTACACCTCATGTGACCACTCTGTGTATTTTGTCCATAGACAAAAAGTTATATCCCAGGGTAATATTTTGTCATATCACCCTCGCACGGAGCTAAAAATAGAACAGCGATTTTTTTTCAAAACAAAACAAAATTGAACGATTATGCAACTATTACCTTCAAAGTGCTGACGTCGATCCACGGCATTTTACAACTAATATCCAGCTACAAGCATTTGCAATTCCTTTTTGTATCCACAAAGCTTTTAATAACATTTTTAATTACATTGTTTCACGTGAACCGTGCTAACCAAAAACGCGATGTGTTTTCGAAATCGCCTGGTAAGAATGTATCTTTAAATTCGTATTTTGTTTCCAAACGTATCCTAATTTCAATTTTCAATATTGGCGTCCAAAATAATTTTATACATCACCGATGCATGGTTTCTTTAGTTGTGTGTTTAAACACGACACAACACAACCCTATGTAATAACATCAGTCCATTGAAAACTGGTTTGTGTGGTCACTGCACAATTTGTTTAGAGAATATGCCACACATTTATCCGTTATGTGATCTGAATATCCATTTTTATCCTGTTTCTACCTGCAACATTGACCTAATAAAGGGGTGACCGTATAAATTTTCCTATCTCCAGTCAACAGGAAGTGGCAAGGTTTATCCAGTTAGTAGTGTATTCCTATGCGTTGAATATAGCGTTATTGATTTCAACCGTTTACATTAGATCTACGGTACTGTAGGGTGTGGTATTTTACAAATTTCATCTGCTAAGGTTAAGACTCAATCTATTAGAAAAATAATGGAACAAAACAAAAAAATATACAAAATAAAATTAAACTAAAAAAAAATAAAAAAAAAATAAAAAAAATGACAGAAAGTAATTTCAATTTGATCTGGTTGGAATTGGATGAATCTGAACAGGCTGAAATGGAAAACCTAGAAACAAATTCTGGAAAAACAGAAGATTTGGATTGTCCAATGCCTGAAATGATTGAGTTAAGTGCAAATGAAATAAAATAATTATTTGAAGTTGAGCTCACTGAATTTGACACTGTAAACAAACATAAACTTGACAATAACACAAACGCACTGAACACTACTAAAAGCAGTGATTTCTTTGAGAATCTAACTCTTGATGAAGTAAAAAAGCAAATTAAACAGTCAGAAAACCAAAATACTCTAAAAAAGACTTTAAATTTAAACAAATTCAGACCATTTCTGTGCACCAAAAATGAAAGCAAGGACATTCATGAAATTGCCCCGGAATGACTTGATGAATACCTTGCGAATTACATTCTGTCTGTTAAGAAGTGTGATCGAACAGAATATGAACCCACTACAATAAGAAATATGATTTCGAGTATTGAAAGAAAATTAAAACGACATAAAAGGAATCGAACCACTTCCAACTTACGAGAGATGCGCTCAGGGCAAAACAAAGAAGTTTTAAAAAGATGGGAAAGGGAAATAAACCCAATGCTGCAAGTCCTATTTCAGACAACGAAGTTAATATCTTGTATGAAATGGAGTTATTTGGTGGAAAAACACCAAAATCTTTGAACACTCTCTGGTTCAATAATTGCACTTTCCTGGGGCTGCGAGGCACAACAGAAAACTACAAAATAAGGTATAATACAAATGATGCAAATAATTATATAATATAATAAAAAATGTTATGTTCACCGCCATCTTGCAAAGCTCCAATGAAATAACAGTTAACAACGTATGCAATAAATGCTATGTGCGAGCCATCATATGCAAATTTTCTGCCGAGACTTGAACTCGGACCTCCTTGTCTTCACAGACGGGTGTTCTACATTGAACTACAGAAACTACTTTACAGTATGATAACTATGCACAAGTCAACCAGCTCTTTAATTTGTTACATTCATATTTTTTTCTATATTTTGACTAACATACTAATCTTTTTTTATAATTTATAATGCCAAAATTTCACATAATTATATTTTCTAGCATTGAAATGCAAATTTAAAACACAATCAGGTCCGAAAATAATAAAAGATGTTCAAATTCTAATATAATACTTTTTTTCAGATGGGGTGACATAACCTTGAACCGTGACTCAAATGGGCAGGAATACTTGCAAATAAATGAAAGACAAACCAAAACTCGCACCAGCGATAGTCTGTCCGATATTGGAGCACTGAAGCCGAAGGTTTGGGCTACTGAAGACAGAGACCGGTGCCCAGTGCAGATATTCAAGCTTTATGAAATGTGGTGACCACCAGGATTTTCAGAACCAGAACACCCATTTTATCTAGCTCCGAGAACGTGTGCCATAAATTCCCCTTCTGACCAATGGTGTACACGAAATCCAGTAGGAGAAAAAAAACTTGGACAGATAATGAAGACCATGTGCTTGGCAGCCGGCCTTGACAACAACAAAAGGCTGACTAATCATGCAACAAGAAAAACAATTGTGTCAAAGCTAAGAGATAGTGGAGTAGCTCCCACTGATATAATGCAGATTAGTGGACATAAGAATATGCAATCTGTTCTAAACTATTCCACAATGTCAGAAAATAAACACAAGGAAATATCCTCTATCCTAACTGGCAAAACAACAAAATGAATCACTTCTACGTTTGAGGTCACATACATGGGCACTCACAGAAATTGCACCAAATGTATCCACACGAGTAACGGCACCTCCTCCTCCCCTTCAGTCTTCATCAAGTTCATGTGGCGAAATTAGTTTCCCCACCCACCCACCAAACACTAGTCACATCGTGGAATCGTCAACACTAAATAACACACATATATCCATTGCAAGTGCTCAAAGTCACCAGTTGCAGTCACTGTTTGCAGGTGCAAACGTCTCCATTCAAAATTTCAACTTTTACATGCGTTAAATGTTTAAATATCCACATCACCTAATGAGCTCTTCGCACTCACATGTGCACACTGACCGTGACACTGCATCGCATCCCAATGTGTGGTAATATTTCCATGTCGTAAAATGTAGGAATTGTCGATTTGTAGTTGTTGTTTTTAAATTATATTATTAAAGTGTTATTCTTTGTTGCATAACACATTGTTAAAATTGTCAATAAAGTTTGATGAATTAAGAACTATTTTTTTGTGTAATACTTTTTTCGTTTCGAAGGCGGTTCTAAGGTCGAATGCTCTTAAAGGCACAGTTTGCAAGAAATAACAATAAATAATTAATAAGGATTATGTTTGATTCGTTCGAATTGAGTAGAAACAGGATAAATAGAATACATGGCAGGTGCGGGGAAGGAGAACGTTTATCCAGTTCGGCCCGAAAATGAAAATAGGGCTCGCTAAAGCTCGCCCTATTTTCATTTTCTAAGCCTCACCAGATAAACTTTCTCCATCCGGGCACCAACCATGTATTCTCTATAACACTTTCAATCAACTGTATATTATTCCTTTTTGAATCGCCCATATTTCTCCTTGTTTATAACTGATTTAATCTAACACGCTGTAGAAACTTCGTATCGATCATGCCATCATTAAAATTGACACTTATAAATACAGCAGTACACACTCAATGGTCATGCCAGTAAAAGGTTAAGGTCATGTCTGCGAAGTATTGGAAAGTATTGAAGGTTGATTCTGCAATGTTTTAACTAAATAACTATGGTTTTGTGAAATGGTAATGTCAAGCTTCGGTTTACGTAGCATTTATTACTACAGTAGTGTCTACATTACAGTAAAGTAATGGTGAAACAAAATCACAAAGCTTATCATTTCAAAGTGTTATACAGATTGCTCGGTGTAATAAAATAAATAACACATGATTGAGAGGGTGATATAAATAATATCAACCCTTGAAAAGTCATATCAACCTCGGCTACCGCCTCGTTTGATATAACATTTCTCGGGTTGATATTATTTTTTATCATACCACTATGCTGATATCGGCCTGATACAAAGGTGCCTGATATATATTTTTATATCAGGTCACTATCGTTTATATCAGTAAATATTTGGAGGTACGTCATATTATTCGGAATCAACTATAAAGTCAACAGTTTCAGTAAAAATGAATCAGATTCAACAAAACAAACAATTTGATACCAAGAACGTATATAGTTTATTAGTTTTAATCGTCATAAATCACAAAAACTTTTTTTTAAATATTCACATAAACCCGCACTTTGGTAGTGAGATGACGTCATCTATGGAACACAATAAATCGTCCATACACATTTATTTCAATACATTCATAATAAATGCACTAAAAGTCACTACAAAGCATCAGTTTATGTTGAACCAAAAACATTATTACCAAAAATTGAACACAGCATAGTCAAATACTGTCAATATTGACATGATCTTGGAAATGTCAATTTCAATACATAACTCCAAAATGGCGTCTCCAAACAATTTGGCGTTATGTGTTCTCTGATAAAATTAGTCGTTGCAATCCATTTCAGTTCGCATTTTCAGTATTTTATGAATAAACATGCGTGTAATCTATGTATTCGTAGTGAAAACAGTTCACTTATCATTACGAAATGTTAATAATAAGGTATTATCCAGTCAACGTTTAGAAATCCAAAACTACATGTACGTGAACGTGTAAAAGGCGGCTCAGCAAAATAAGCGCCGCCCTTTGTTTTTAAATATATAAAAATCAGCTCGTTTGGTGATATTTTACGAAAAATGTGGTATGATAAATGGAAAATCAGGTTACTGCCTGGTCTTGTGTAATATATCAGGTTCGGCACGAATAAAATAACGGCTCGGCAAGCCTCGCCGTTATGTGATTCTAAGCCTCACCTGATATATTACACAAGACTAGGCAGTAACCTGTTATTCTCTATATATCACCCTCTCATCGATGTGTTATTTATATAATACCCCCACAAAGTTTAGGGGGGGTATATAGGAGTGGGCTTGTTGGTCCATCGGTCTGTTGGTTTTTGGTTTCCGGATTATAACTCAAGAAAGGCTTGACATATTCAAACAATTTTTGGTACACGTGTAACATCATAAAATACAGGTTAAGTTGGATGTTGGTCACAAACCACTAAATTTTGACAGAGTTATGGCCCCTTTTCGACTTCAAATTCCCTGAAAACATGTTTTCTGGATGATAACTCAAGAAAGGTTTAACATATTTATCAAATTTTTGGTACACATGTGTAACATCATAGAATACAGGTCAAGTTCGATGTTGGTTACAAACCACTGAATTTTGACAGAGTTATGGCCCCTTTTTGACTTAAAATTCCCTAAAAACATGATTTCTGGACGATAACTCAAGAAGGGCCTGATATATTCAAATAATTCTTGGTATACACGCGTAGCATCATAAAATACGGGTCAAGTTCGACAGTGGTTACAAACCACTAAATTTTGACAGAGTTATGGCCCTTTATTTGACTTAAATTCCTTAAAAACATGGTTTCCTGATGAGTATTCAACAATCGCTCGACTTATTAAAATAATTATTGACCCACATGTGTAGCATCATAAAATACAGGTCCAGCTCAACTTTGGTTACAAACCACTAAATGTTGACAGAGTTATGGCTCCTATTGAAATTAAATTTTTCCAAATACTTTGTTGACCATTCACGTATTAAAGAATTCTCTCTCTGTTTATTTTTTTCGAATGGATGCCTTAGTTTTGTGGCAAGGCCATATTGTTGGGGTATATCCGTCACTCATGTGACAATTCTAGTTGTGCTGAGCAAATAAACTTTAATATTTATTCAACACTTACCTGGTATTCTATTTATCCCATCATTTTCTGTCTTTATTTTTAGAATAAACGAAAGAAAGTCACTTAACAGATTGATGCATTGACAGAATCGTTGCATTTCTAGTGGAATACAGAAAGACACCCATTATAATGACGTCATTGTGTTTATTTTTGTGACGTCATTTTATGTTTATTGTGTTGTTAAGTGACTTCACTAAAAATCACTAACAATGAGTAACATACTGAAGGTTGCAAATGAAACTATCTGTTATAGAATTGTGTAGCAAAAACCACATTTTAACGCTAACTTCTTCATACTCATTTCAGCACACGGCAGTTGGTAACATGGAGCCGACAGAGACGGTTACCGTGGAAACCACGGAGGTGGCTCAGGACGATATCATCTCCGGTACGGAGACGATACTTGAAGGCCAGACACTGTCACAAGATTCAGATGAGGCTCATCTTCTACTTCGGGATGTTAAGTCTGAAGGAGGTATATAATTTTTGGAAATACCGACAACAGCCCTCCCGGACATTAGCCCCCTCGTAAGTTTAACGATCCGGACAATAGCCCGCTCGATAAATTATATGAAAACAATCTCAATTTGTGTTTGTGACAATTACATCAAAAAAATGGCTTTTGTCCGGAAGAGGTATGTCCGGATTCCCTGTCAGGAATGTGATGGTTCCTCTTGCAACTGATTTATTCCTTTTGAATGCATCAATTTAACGAGCCAATTTGAAGCCCAAATCAGCCACATTACCCCATCTCCGAAATATATACTAAATGCAACAGCGCCTCTGAACAAACCACATTTAACTTTTTGGACAACCCTTTTATTGTTAAGTCACAACTGTTTACTGATGACTGGGATGAAGAAGGCAAAGCACCTTCGTACTTGCAACATTTAACATTTTAGATTACCCTGTCATTGTTCACTTAACTGTTTACAGATGACTCTGCAGAAGAAGGCAACAGCACCTCTGTGTTAGCTACTCTAGCAGCCCTGGCTGAGGCAACTGCGCAGAATTCTAACGCAAGTAAGTAAAGCATGTATGGCTTTAATTTTGTAGTATGTGTGTGTGGTGAATGTTTATCAAGTGTTCTGGCATTCTCTCCCATTATGCCATCGCCCCCTAAAGACCGTTCCCATTCCACCCATTTCACCCAACCTCACTTTGACCTTGATCTAATTATGCCCCCCATCGAAGATGGCGGAGTATATTGGTTTGCTAATGTCGGTCGTAGGTCTGTCGGTAGACCACTTTTGTTTCCGCTCTGTACGTTGAACAGTTTTCATCCAATCTTCACCAAACTTCATGAAAATGTTTGTGGGCGTAATACCTAGGTCAAGTTCGATAATCAGTCAAATCATCCCAGGAATTATTGAGTTATGGCCCTTGAATTATCTAAAATCGGCCTTTATAGCCGTTTCCGATCTTTAAGTCCAACCGTTTTCATCAGATCTTTACCAAACTTTATGAAAATGTTTGTTTAATAATATCTAGGTCAATTTCGATAATCAGGTCTTGTATGGACTTAAAATAACTTATTGTCCTGTCTGTAGGAGGTTCTGTTTCATCTAGCACCAACATCGCTTACTACAAGCACAGTTGTTGCTTATTACCAGTCCCAATCCACCCATATTACTTTGACCTTGACCTAATTAAATTTGGACTTGGAATAATTCATTGTCCTGTCCGTCCGTACAAGGTTTACTAGATTTTATCATTTCGTCTTGCACCTACACCCCTTACTACAACACAAGGATATTTACACAGTTGTTGCTTATGACCATTCCCAATCCACCTGTATCACCGAACCTCACTTTGACCTTGACCTAATTGGGACTTAGAATAATTTAAATGGGCTATTTCTTAATTAACTAGATTTTACCCTTGCATCTAGCACCAACACTGCTTACTACAACACTTGGATACTTATGCAGTGACCATTCCTAATCCACTAATATACCCAACCTCACTTTGACCTTGACCCTGACCTAATCTGGACCTTATAAATTACACGGGCTGTCCAGCACCAACAGGGGACATGTGTGTTTATCAAACACAGCGTCTTGTTTCGTAAGTGCTCTTCAAGTGTCCATTGTTTTATCATTAACACAAAATTCCATTTGCAGAGCATATTAACAAATACGCAAAAATAAAATTCCTTTGACTTCAGTACTTTGACCACTGAAATTCTATTTTGACCCTCGAAATTTTAAGCCAGGGGTCATTGGACTTCTAGTTTTCCAAATTTTCTGAAATCCACTTTTTACTTGTCTCTATTTCTGTAATACGTGCAGACACTGGGACCTCTGATGCTGTCAGCTGGTTGGAAAGTCAAGGAATTACTATGATATCAACATCAGATGGAAACATTATCACCTCCGCAGTGGAGAGTGGCCAGACCATCACACTTACAGGTAAGTTGTAAAACTTTAGCTGATTCTTAATATCCCAACTTTGGGACAAATTGAGGGATATACAGAATTCGCATATGCTGGTCTGTAAATCTGTTCACTTCAGCAAACCTTGATGGATTTTCAAGTGTTTCTTAACTTGAGCACATTTCTAAAAGGGAGTCATTATGTTACTCAAAACTTTGTTCACATGTGTCATAGCAGTATTGGGGGTGGGGGGTGGGGCAGGGGTATAGCTCCATTTCTTGAGATTGGGAGACTGGGATTGTGATTCAGGTTTTCTAAGCTACATAAACTAATCTTTATTTAACAAAAGACCTTGTATTTTATGTAAACATCATGAAGCAATTATACATCATTGGCATTATTAATATGCTATCTTATATATCAGTATTAATTACAGGCCTCCTAGTGGAACCATTAAAACCTTTATAAACCTTTATTTTTTGGAAAATCCTTTAAAACCTTTATTTTTTCCTGGAAAAACTGTAAAAAACCTGTAATTCACTCTCAAAACCTTTAGTTTTTTTCAATCAGTTTGCCGCATCGTTTAGTAGTAATGATTATGTAAACAGGCACATACAAGACTCATGCAAATGTTCTAACAAAATTTCATATCCATGTATACAGCTGAATGTTATGCGACTACAAGACAAAGCCTTGTGGACACTGCAGTGGAGCAACAGCAGTATCTCTGTAAATACCTTGAATATAATTGTAAATACTAAACAGTGTGGGTAAATTCATTACTTGGTGGATAGTTTAAGTAATCATTTAATACAGTACTTAAAATTGGACAAGGAAGACCCTCAGTTGCAGACTTTCCAAGGTCCAGAAAAAATGAATAGCTGGTTGCTGCAACCTGCTCCTTGTTGGTTTCCACTGCTGCCTCTCTGGGTTGGTCAGAGGGGAATAGTGAATATTCTTTTATTTCTTCAAAAATGTACACAATAGTAATTTAGTAAGTCAGTAGGAGGCCTCTTTTTGATTTAACGAGTGTGTAGTGATGCCCAGCAAAATGAATACCAAGTCTTGCAGCTTTGTTTACATTCGGAGCAAGAAAATTATACAGAAACTTTTGGCTTTGAAAGTGGCAGTAACCAGGTTGTGATACAGGCAAAATCATAGATATGTTAACCTAAACTACCTTGATGCTTAAATGTGTTTGTACAGTGTGGCTCCATTACTATTTTTAATTTCCATGTGTAAGAATTATTATTACTTCTTCATGTGCAGTACGCGTAAGTAACAATTCTGAGCACTGCCATTCACTTTGAATATGCCATAACAGTGATCCTTCTTTCCAATTGAAATGTTAAGGTACTAATTTAAGAAATTTGTAGCTAATGTAATATTAGTTACTCGTTAACTAATTATTGTTACCATGTTGAAGAACCTCATATATTATTGTTTGTGTCATTTATCTGGAGCTACTGTATGAAATAATGAAGTGATAATTGGAAGCTAAAATACAGGGTTGAGATTACCTCCTACAATGATGTTCCCACTAAGCGTTTTTTTTCTTACAGACTTACAGTTAAGGGCTTTTGATTTTTTTAGCAATTTGGTATAATATGAATGTTGGTATTGTACTTTTGTCTCTTGCTCAAAAACAGTTTTGACAATTGATTTGGTCTTGCCATTCTAGTGTTTTTTAGTTGGTACATATACATGTATCTGTCCTTATTTCATATCCATTACTTCCCAGAGTACATTATTGTGGAGTATCCATCGGTTTCACTGTGATTTGGTGTTGTTTTTTTTAATATCTCTGTCAATTCATTGCTATCATTTGCCCAAATGTATTACTAGGGGAGCGTCCATCAGTTTCAGTGAAATCCTTATTTGCAAATGACAAGAGCTGAAATTCCTGCAAAAACGTATAATTACAACAGATATTGTACATCCAAAAAGGAGAAATGTACAACTCCTTCCTAACTTTTTTTCCTGATCTTTTCCTTAATGTGATCATTTCCATATTGATTTTGACACTTTTCTATGTTTTATGAGTGTGCAGTGTTTATTTTGTCGTCACTATTGTTTTATTTACATTTGAACCACATTTAATTCATTTGAGTTGGACATTGAACGATAATAAGTTACTTTTTTTAAGAACAAGTAGAAAATTATCTTATGTCAGCATAATATTCATGTTGAATGTATGGTAATTTCGTCAAATAAGGTATGTTTCATGAAATATCCATGAATGGATGGTAATGGTAATGGATGATTGAATGTATGGTCATTTCGTCAAATAAGGTATGTTTCATGAAATATCCAAAATTAGATGAACAAAATTAGCCTTTATTTTCGCTTTCATTTTACCGAAATCTCCCTAAAAAGCCTTTATTTTCTCTTTAATTTTACCGAAATCTCCCTAAAAAGCCTTTATTTTTCAAAATTGGAACTTTTATAAAAACCTTTATTTTTATTGAGGTCTGCTAGGAGGCCTGTAATTATGATAATGATTGTTTTGCAGAGGCAGGGAAGATTGCGTTAAACATAATCAAACAGCAAGGTCTAAACACAGAAACTGCTGTGCTCCATACAGTGGATGGCAAAGATGCACAGGTGTGTATGACAAAATAATAATGTTTGAATGATAACATAGTAGTACTGCAAAGAATTTAAATGGTTGGATTTCGGGGGTGTTTTGAACTTCATATAATTAGGGGATGCCAAGTTTGAATAATCAAGACTGGGCTTATGCTACAAATTTGCTATCATGCTGCGATGATGATGGTAAGTTACTTTGCCCTTTTACTTGCCTTCACCTTTAACAGGTTGCCAAATTAGCCTTTGAAGTACCTTTAGACACAACTTCAATGTTTATTATAAAACTGCAATGAAACAGTTCAATATACATATGTGTCCTAAATCAATTTGTGCATCTGTGGAATGCCCCATGGACTGCTTATACAATCTGTTTGTAATCTCAATCCATAACCTTATAAAACTTGTATTTCAGAAGATAATCACATATGTAACAGAGACAGGTGAATTATCCACTGCAGATGGTCTGCAGATACAGTCTGTCACATCTCTGCCTGTTTATCAAGATGATGGTATGTATTTCAATTTTAAATGACATTGCTTTAAGTGTAGTATAATTGGTTAACTTTTGCGGAAAATTCCCTCCGTTCCAAGAACATCCTGCTGCCACTCTGGGCTGGTCAACACAGAAATGTTTAAAATATATTAAAATTCCACACATGTTTAAGAATATTCAATAACAAAAAAAAAACAATGTTTGAAAACCTGACTTACTGTCAAAAAGCATGGACTACCAATTTCTTACTCAATGTCAAAGTTGTGATCCAGCATTCCTCCTTATCCTTTTGAGCAGCACCCTGTACCGAGGTCTTTCCCTACAAATACGTTTACACCCTGTACCGAAGTCTTTCCCTACAAATACGTTGGCACCCTGTACCGAAGTCTTTCCCTACAGATACGTTGGCACCCTGTACCGAAGTCTTTCCCTACAGATACGTTGGCACCCTGTACCGAGGTCTTTCCCTACAGATACGTTGGCACCCTGTACCGAGGTCTTTCTCTACAGATACGTTGGCACCCTGTACCGAAGTCTTTCCCTACAGATACGTTGGCACCCTGTACCGAAGTCTTTCCCTACAGATACGTTGGCACCCTGTACCGAGGTCTTTCCCTACAGATACGTTGGCACCCTGTACCGAGGTCTTTCTCTACAGATATGTTGGCACCCTGTACCAAGGTCTTTCTCTACAGATACCAGCACCCTGTACCGAGGTCTTTCCCTACAGATACGTTGGCACCCTGTACCGAGGTCTTTCCCTACAGATACTTTGGCACCCTGTACCGAGGTCTTTCCCTACAGATACGTTGGCACCCTGTTCCGAAGTCTTTCCCTACAGATACTTTGGCACCCTGTACCGAGGTCTTTCCCTACAGATACGTTGGCACCCTGTACCGAGGTCTTTCCCTACAGATACGTTGGCACCCTGTACCGAGGTCTTTCTCTACAGATACGTTGGCACCCTGTACCGAGGTCTTTCCCTACATTTACGTTGATACCCTGTACCGAGGTATTTCCCTACAGATACGTTGGCATTCTGTACCGAGGTCTTTCCCTACAGATACGTTGGCACCCTGTACCGAGGTCTTTCTCTACAGATACGTTGGCACCCTGTACCGAGGTCTTTCCCTACAGATACGTTGGCACCCTGTACTGAGGTCTTTCGCTACAGATACGTTGGCACCGTGTTCCGAGGTCTTTCTCTACAGATACCAGCACCCTGTACCGAGGTCTTTCCCTACAGATACGTTGGCACCCTGTACCGAGGTCTTTCCCTACAGATACGTTGGCACCCTGTACCGAGGTCTTTCCCTACAGATACATTGGCACCCTGTACCGAGGTCTTTCCCTACAGATACGTTGGCACCCTGTACCGAGGTCTTTCTCTACAGATACCAGCACCCTGTACCGAGGTCTTTCCCTACAGATACGTTGGCACCCTGTACCGAGGTCTTTCCCTACAGATACCAGCACCTGTACCGAGGTCTTTCCCTACAGATACGTTGGCACCCTGTACCAAGGTCTTTCTCTACAGATACGTTGGCACCCTATACCGAGGTCTTTCCCTACAAATATGTTGGCACACTGTACCTAGGTCTTTCCCTACAAATACGTTGGCACCCTGTACCTAGGTCTTTCCCTACAAATACGTTGGCACCCTGTACCGAGGTCTTTCTCTACAAATACGTTGGCACCCTGTACCGAGGTCTTTCCCTACAAATACGTTGGCACCCTGTACTGAGGTCTTTCCCTACAGATACGTTGGTTACTCTCTTAACATCATCGACAGATAAACTTTGTTCCGCTCGTGGACAGTATTACCTTGCATGTAAAAAGTTACAAATTGTATCAAGTAAGTGTTTTTTTCACCTTTGGGGGAAAGGTGGCGGGGCCCTTCAGATTGGGAATTTTACGTCAAAAGGGGATTTTTAGAAAAGCATTATTACATGTTTATATTCTACTTTGTTATAAAACATATATTCATTAATTGTTTTGCTACAAATGATAACTTAGATTATGCGCTAACTTGGTTTTATGAAAAATTTGTTGTGAATGTTTATGAAAATTCTTCTTAGTTAAATTTTGTCAGGGTTTGGTCATTTAAAAAAAATAAAGATTACATTCTGAGGGGAATTTTAAGGTTAATATAGGGGAAAAAATTATAGTTTTTACGCTGGGGAATGAGGCCCAAATTGGCCCTAAAAACACTGCAAGTAATCTATTATAAACATGTTTGTGTAGTGTAATAGTTGTGGCATATACACGCTCTATTTCTGCATTAAAATTATGCTGAGCAACCTTACCAAACTGGTGGCAGTGGTCTCCCTTGTTGCACTTGGTGTTGAAAGGGAGATCACTGTACAGCATTTTGGGAATGTATTTGTGTCTATTGTGTGCTCCCATTTTTTCCATATTTGCCAATGTATTATATGCAACCAAAAATAAGTCGAACCTGAAAAACAACAGTCAAATGTTTGAAACAAAAATCTACACATCATCATCTTTCATTAAATATCCATCTTATTATTACTTTTATGGATAAATTACCATAACAAAGCTTCAGGTAGACTCCAAACATTATTTTTTTCACACATAGTTGTTCATAGACCTTTAATGTTAGACAAGCTCCAAACTACATAGAGCTTAGCTGTGAACTCTGAAACGTCAGTATGAAACTGTGTAAACGTCCTTCATATAGTATTGCCTTCTGCTGATCTCCAAAAAGTTTGAAGTTCTGCATTCAGTTATCAGAACTGTTAATTCACTTTCAGACCTTGAAGAGCCCAGTGCTAAGAGACGTCGTCTCGACCATGAAGAAGAAGACAGCATCGACCATGAAACAACAGAAATTGACGTAGACGCCATGCTGCAAAAGGTATTTCATCAGAGCTGTGTGTATCTATAAACAGTCTCTGGGAAAGTCTGTCAGACCTCGGACAATGCCAGTAAAACGGTACGAGGTCCAGTAAAAATGACCGGAATACTGAACAGTCTCTGGGAAAGTCTGTCAGACCTCGGACAATGCCAGTAAAACGGTACGAGGTCCAGTAAAAATGACCGGAATACTGAACAGTCTCTGGGAAGGTCTGTCAGACCTCGGACAATGCCAGTAAAACGGTACGAGGTCCAGTAAAAATGACCGGAATACTGAACAGTCTCTGGGAAAGTCTGTCAGACCTCGGACAATGCCGGTAAAACGGTACGAGGTCCAGTAAAAATGACCGGAATACTGAACAGTCTCTGGGAAAGTCTGTCAGACCTCGGACAATGCCAGTAAAACGGTACGAGGTCCAGTAAAAATGACCGGAATACTGAACAGTCTCTGGGAAAGTCTGTCAGACCTCGGACAATGCCAGTAAAACGGTACGAGGTCCAGTAAAAATGACCGGAATACTGAACAGTCTCTGGGAAAGTCTGTCAGACCTCGGACAATGCCAGTAAAATGGTACGAGGTCCAGTAAAAATGACCGGAATACTGAACAGTCTCTGGGAAAGTCTGTCAGACCTCGGACAATGCCAGTAAAACGGTACGAGGTCCAGTAAAAATGACCGGAATACTGAACAGTCTCTGGGAAAGTCTGTCAGACCTCGGACAATGCCAGTAAAATGGTACGAGGTCCAGTAAAAATGACCGGAATACTGAACAGTCTCTGGGAAAGCCTGTCAGACCTCGGACAATGCCAGTAAAACGGTACGAGGTCCAGTAAAAATGACCGGAACACTGGCCCTCCTGTCTGGTGAACAATTCGGGTCAAGTACCTACTTGCGAGCTATATGTTTTTGAGCGGCCAGTAAAATGGAGTTCGGGCCAGTAATAGATAAGTAATGACCAGACCTCATTGCCAGTAATGTATTTGGGACTTTCACGGAGACTGTATAAATCAGGTGTGTTGTGGGAAAATCGGGCGTAATGCATGTACGTTAAGTGTCGTCCCGGATTAGCCTGTGCAGTCCTCACATGCTAATCCAGGACGGCACCTTCCGCATTTATGATATTTTCTGTTTCAAGGAAGTCTCTTCTACACATAAATCCACTTTAGGCGGAAAGTGCCGTTCTGGATTAGCCTGTGCGGACTGCACAGGCTAATCCGGGATGACACTACGCGGATGCATTAAGCCCAGTTTTTCCATGATACGCCTCAGATGTTGGTTTAATGTAACCCTTGTTAATTTATTAAATCATTTGAAGGAGAAAGTCGGTACAGTTTTGCATAGATGAGTCCAGATATTCTGTGTAAATGTCGTAGTTCAAAGATAGTAGTTTACATCTTTAAATGTTTAAAATGCTCTTCATGAAGTGTGATTAAGATTCCCCCAATGATAGTAGATAAAAGTCCAGTGGATAGCTTGCTCTGAAAAGTGGAATTAATATCTCAGATTGTTAATAAGCAATAACTTGTAATAACTGTTAAATAGTTTAGAGCAAATTGATCTATGAGATTTGGTTGACAATACTTTTAGGCATTTGTTTTATGGAGATATCTTTGAAAACAACTGCCATTATGTGCTTGTCGGATATCAAACTATGTAGGCATGGTTATGAATAAATTTGTGACCCATCACTTGTGTGTATTATGTCAGCCATTAGTTGTGTATATTATGTCAGCCAGCAGTTGTGTGTATTATGTCAGCCATCAGTTGTGTGTATTATGTCAGCCATCAGTTGTGTGTACTATGTCAGCCATCAGTTGTGTGTACTATGTCAGCCATCAGTTGACTGTATTATGTAGGCCATCAACCATCAGTTGTGTGTATTATGTCAGCCATCAGTTGTGTGTATTATGTTAGCCATCAGTTGTGTGTATTATGTCAGCCATCAGTTGTGTGTACTATGTCAGCCATCAGTTGACTGTATTATGTAGGCCATCAACCATCAGTTGTGTGTATTATGTTGGGCATCAGTTTTGTATATTATTTCAGCCATCAGTTGTGAGTACCGGTATTATGTCGGCCATTTGTTGAATGCATTATGTCGGCCTTTAGTTATATGTATTATGTCAGCCATCAGTTGTGTGTATTATGTCAGCCATCAGTTGTGTGCATTATGTCAGCCATCAGTTGTGTGCATTATGTCAGCCATCAGTTGTTAGCATAATGTCAGCCATCAGTTGTATGTATTATGTCGGGCATCAGTTGTGTGCATTATGTCAGCCATCAGTCTTGTGTATTATGTCAGCAATCAGTTGTGTGTATTATGCCAGCCATCAGTCTTGTGTGTTATGTCAGCGATCAGTCTTGTGTATTATGTCAGCCATCAGTTGTGTGCATTATGTCAGCCATCAGTTGCATGTTTTATGTCAGCCATCAGTCTTGTGTATTATGTCAGCCATCATTTGTGTGTTTTATGTCAGCAATCAGTTGTGTGCATTATGTCAGCAATCAGTTGTGTGTATTATGCCAGCCATAAGTTGAGCATATTATGTCGGCCATCATTTGTGTGTTTTATGTCAGCAATCAGTTGTGTGTATTATGTCAGCCATCAGTTGTGTGTATTATGTCAGCCATCAGTTGTGTGTATTATGTCAGCCATCAGTTGTGTGTTTTATGTCAGCCATCAGTTGTGTGTTTTATGTCAGCAATCAGTTGTGTATATTATGTCAGCCATCAGTTGTGTGTATTATGTCAGCCATCAGTTGTGTGTTTTATGTCAGCCATCAGTTGTGTGTTTTATGTCAGCAATCAGTTGTGTGTATTATGTCAGCCATCAGTTGTGTGTATTATGTCAGCCATCAGTTGTGTGTATTATGTCAGCCATCAGTTGTGTGTATTATGTCAGCCATCAGTTGTGTGTTTTATGTCAGCAATCAGTTGTGTGTATTATGTCAGCCATCAGTTGTGTGTATTATGTCAGCCATCAGTTGTGTGTTTTATGTCAGCAATCAGTTGTGTGTATTATGTCAGCCATCAGTTGTGTGTATTATGTCAGCCATCAGTTGTGTGTTTTATGTCAGCAATCAGTTGTGTGTATTATGTCAGCCATCAGTTGTGTGTATTGTGCCAGCCATAAGTTGAGCATATTATGTCGGCCGTTAGTTGTATGTATTATGACAGCCATCAGTTGTGTATTATGTCAACCATCAGTTGTGTGTATTATGACAGCCTTCAGTTGTGTGTATTATGTCAGCCATCAGTGTTGTGTATTACAACAGCCATAATTTATATGTATTACATCAGCCATCAGTTGTGGGTATTATGTCAGCCATCAGTTGGGTTTATAAAGTCAGTGTACAGCAGTCCCAATTTTCATAATTTCACCTACAATGATAAAATCTATTTATCTAATTACGGTGTTGATTTCAGGGTACGGGGGATGCTACAGACTCCACGGAAGAGGAGTCAGATCAGAAGAAGCTAAGACGAGAGCTGGAACAGATACGTAGACAGGCAGAGCAATACAGGGAACAGCTGAAACAGAAGGATAAAGATCTAGAGGAGTACAAGAAAGCACTGGGGGAGGTGTCGGACAAGTCTGATAGCGAAAAGTGAAGTGTCTGACAAGTGTTATAGTGAAATGTGAAGCATCTGACAAGTGTAATAGCGAACAAGTGAAATGTAGGACAAGTGTGATAGTGAAAAGTGAAATGTAGGTTAAGTGTGATAGTGAAAAGTGAAATGTGACACTTTATTTTACAACTTAAAATTACTTTCGTGGGAATCAGCCTTCTTGAGTCGATCAAGTCTGATAGCAAAAAAGTAAGTGCCTGACTAGTCTGATAGCAAAAGTGACACGTCAAGTAACAACTTAAAATTGCTTACATCAGAATTAAATAGCTTACTTAAGTCGAACATGTCTTATAGCGTAGAGGGAAGTGTCAGAAATGTTATGATGAAAACTGATGTACTGTTAGTACTTTAATATGAATGAAAATACGAACCTCATATTGAATTTTGTGACATGGAAAAAGGTTAAATATTTTTATACTGCTTTTATGGGAATGAAAGGGGAAAAGCTGACAGCGAAGAGTTAACAATTATGAACTTGTTTGCTTTGATATATATATAAAAAAAAAAGCTGATGTTGAAACATGAAATGTGAAATGAAAAGGTTTAAATCTTTAGCTGCTATTACAGAATGAAATGGAAAATTTGATCGTGAAAAGTGGTTATCGTAAGTGTTTATTGTAATGTTAAATTCTTTAAAATTGCATTTACAGTAATGACATTACAAATTGGGACAGGGAAAAGTGAAATGCAGCGGGTGAAATTTACACCGTCTCAGCCCATTTCCTTCTTTTAATGGCAAAATTGATATACCAATCACTATAAAACATGCTGGTTCTGTTTAGAAATGAAGAGTTTTAAGTGGACCATTAGAAGACTTGTGGTTTCCCTCGCCTGAAATATTGGTGAAGCCTCACCCCTGGAATTTTGAAATGTTTATAATGTAATCTTAATAGACCTAAGTACTGTTTAAGGTGTAATCTTAATAGACCTAAGTACTGTTTAAGGTGTAATCTTAATAGTAGACCTAAGTACTAATAGACCTAAGTACTAGACCTACTGCTCTTATATGATTTAAAGGGGAAATCTTTTAGCGAAAAGTGAAAAGGGAATGTTAATTATGTTGCAAACTGATCTTCTGTTAAATAGAAATGAAAAGACAAATCTGATGATAAAAAGTGATATTTGAATAGGTTAAATCTTAAAACCTGCTTTTGTGGAAATGAAGGGGACAATCTGATAGTGAAAAACGAAGTGTCAGGCAAGTCTGATTGTGAAAATTGATGTGGTGCTCTTAAATGAGCATCTGCAAATTAATTAAATAGCTTACTGAAGTGTTACATTATGCTGATAGCAAAAGAAGTGTTATTAATGTTAAACGGTTATGTTGAAATCTTATTTTTATGGCCAAAGATGAATTTAAATGACAAAACGTTATGGATCGTGAGCAATGTACTAGTATATATTACACAAACAAGTATTAATTTGAACACAAAAATGTAAAAAAAGTTACAGTGTGAAATTACTAAATGTCTGTGATATATGAAATGATTATCACATTTTCCTCGAAGAGAGTCGTTTTTAAATTTCCCCCCAAATGTTACAGCGTTCAGTGACGTCAAAAGGTGTACTTACCAGTAAATGACATTTTGTTGTTAATTTATGTAAGGTGGCTTGAACTGAATATCGGACGGAATATCTTGTTATACATTAAAATGAAGTTGAAAAGAACAACAAAACATAACGACCTGGTAAATAATATTAACAGCTCATATATTATACAACGAATACGATTTTGTGAAATAAATTTTAAGTGAAAAAGTTCATCACAAATATTATACATGCATGTTATGTTAATTATATATTTTGCTTATTCATATATTTAATTAATTGATTGAGATAAATGTTTGTTAGTGGGATGCATTATGTTATTTTTAACCAAATATTAAAAGGCCTAGTTTATGGAATGCCTGGCCTCTCCATAGGGTATTCCACTCTGTGTATTGGTCCACCATAAAATCTCTTATCATTATCTGCAATCTTCTCTCGGCTAAATGAGCCATGACTGTGTGCAATGTTTCAATTGCAATAGTGTATTGATCTCAGCTGATAAGGGCCACCACACTGACCACAGCAGTGTGCCAATACACAGGGGTACATAGCCCCAGATTTGGGGGTGGGGGTCAAATAAAAGAGGATTTAACTAGGCCTTTTAATCAGCAGTCCAGAAAAATGTTAATAAAATAAAACTGCAGAAATCGTTTCAAATGGACATCTTAACGATCAAAATACAAACAACCGCATTGAAATCGGTTAAATAATAACGTTTTGGTAACTTTTTATCGTATAAGTTATCTGTATATGCAACAGCTGCCTCTGGAGTAAGTCAGCATGAACATACGTGTATATTCCATTCGTACCAAGCGTTTTCGAAGGTTAACGTTACAGTTGCTAGAAAACAACCACATGATTTATGTTCAGTAAATTAAGATAGAAGTGACCTATTTTATTTAACATTATTTGCATATGTGTCGGGTCAACAACTTGAAAACGGATTGCACATAACGTGGGGCCCAATGTCAAGCTAAATAGAAACATGGTTTCTGATGATTTAACTCCGGATATGTTTAAAAAATATATTCGTCGTCTCAGGTAATTTTTGAAAAAGGGAAATATATTCGTCGTCTCAGGTAAATTTGAAAAAGGGAAATATATTCGTCGTCTCAGGTAATTTTTGAAAAAGGGAAATATATTCGTCGTCTCAGGTAATTTTTGAAATAAGTAATGCAAATTTAACTTCTGATGTAAACATTTAAAACAGATGATTGTGTAACTTTGTTGGTTTTATAAACGATAATGCATGTCTGACTAGACCGGCAAGGCACACAATAGTCGCATACTAAATTTAAGAAATAATATTCCATTTATCGTTGGTTATCGGACAATAAACAACAATTTGGAATTCTGATGCATACGGAATTAAACCTAAAATGCAGAATCCGAAGTGGTTTAATAACCACGCATCAGAACGGCAAAGAGTTGTTTATTGGCCGATAAACAACGGTAATGCGAAAATTATATCAATTCCAACATAATCTGACAAATTGGTTTGCAATTATAATGAGAACTACATTTTACTATGCTCCGCTCAGAATCGGGACTACTTTTTGCGTTTTTTATTGGGTAGTTTAACAACGATAATTTTGTTCTTTGTATAAGGCAAATTAGCGAGTATCATGTTAGAATAATCTTTTTATCAGTGAAACTAATAGATGCTCTCCTAAAAGCACTTTATGGGGAAAGAAACGTTAAGGGAAGAAATATGTTTGTAAACTAAAATCACTGGAACAGTAAAGACTAAATCTGTCGTCAAACTGACTTCATGTAAGCATGAGACAAAAATACCAAACCAATATGCAGATGATACATATTGGTTAGAAGACCCTTAACTGATGTGAAAAAAGCATTAAAATACGGTTATCTCATCCTGAGATATTTTTAAGCATCAATAAACTATAATTGAATTCCATACAGTAACGAAACATTAAATACTATTTGAAACTTTATTTACAGAAGCAATTATATGCATCCCCGAACATGTTCGTGAAGCAAAAAAATAACGAGGCCGAAATGTGCCAACACTGTGTGCACGTCCCCTTGGCAGCAACGAGGCCGGAATGAGCCAACAATGTGTGCACGTCCTCTTGGCGGCAATGTGTGCACGTCCTCTTGGCGGCAATGTGTGCACGTCCTCTTGTCCTCTTGGCGGCAATGTGTGCACGTCCTCTTGGCAGCAATGTGTCATATAAAGTGGCATTGCATTCTAGTCATTTGTTGCTGATCAGTGAAAAAAACTGACAGGACAAAAATGACAATACGTACATTTCTTCATGTAGGATTCTGCACATGAAGGTTTGTTGAATTGAGTGATAAGTTCTTGAAATACCCTATTTTAAAATCAAAGGGCAGTAACTTTAAAACGTCGTCAGACCGGAACGACCTGAAAATATGCGCATGTCGTCTTGGTACATACTTGCGCATAATTCGAGTCATTACTTTATGAGATTTAGCGCGGAAACGATACACTATTTGTATAATTTGCGGGGAAATAAATGCGGCAGCCGGACAGACAGAGGAGCAGTCGAATTAAAATTAGGACCGAGAGACAAAGCGGCGACTTTATAACCCACTCATTCGGGTAGCATAATAAATCTATTCGGTTTCTTATCTACGAAGGTAAACATACAAGATAAAGAGAGTAACAAAGACAAACTATGTCACGGTTTTAATGGAATTAAGGCTTTTGTTTCTACTTAGAAATATCCAATTCTACATTTTGTAACAAGGTAAGATTCGGATCCGACAAGGAACAGGGTTCTACTTAAAAGGACAATGGAAGCGATCGGAGCATTTCCTCTACATTTCCTTATAAAGGACAATGGATGAGATCGGATCATTTCCTCTACATTTCTTTATACATTTGAAAATCCAGGATTTTATCATTGTAACGATTATACGTTTTTAAGTTTGGCCTTTCAGTTTGTTGTTATATATTTTAAAACATATTAATCATTATTTTTTCAAAGGACTTTTACATTACTCAGTACATATTTGTTTTCAATGGACATTTGACATCTCGGTATATAAATAAATATTTTTTTCAATTAGTGATTTCTCAGTATATACATTATTATTTTGACACCTCACATTTCTCAGTATATACATTATTTTTTTTTTCAAAAGACATTTAACGTTTCTCAGAATGGATCTTTTTTTTTTTTCAAAGGATATTTGACATTTCTGAGTATATACATTATTACTATGTAAATGGACATTTAACATTTCTCAGTATATAAATGATTATTTTTTAAATGGACATTTAACATTTCTCAGTACATAAATGATTATTTTTTAAATGGACATTTGACATTTCTTAGTATATGTATATTCATTATTATTTTGTCAATGGACGATTGACATTTCTCATCATATAAATTATTTTTTCAATGTACATTTGACATTTCTCAGTATATAATTTTTTTCAATGGACATTTGACATTTCTCACTATATAATTTTTTTCAATGGACATTTGACATTTCTCAGTATATAAATTATTTGTTTCAATGGTCATTTGACATTTCTCAGTATATATATTTTTTTCAATGGGCATTTATCCCCCCCCCATGGGAACTTCGGGAGCATATAGTAATCGCATCGTCCATCCATCTGTCTGTCCGTCCGTCTGTTCGTCCGACCGTCACGCTTCTTATGCGGATCATAACTCCATTAGTATTAAAGGGATTCAAACAAGCATAAAACTAGTCAGCACATCGTGTCTGGTTTAAGAACATTTTTGTAGGTCTAGTCAACGCTGCATTTGTCAACGGACAATGACAGTTAACATGGGAAACACTAAACTCTGAAAGAGTTAAAACGTTGAATGCGAGAGTGTACGAACTAGTCAGCTTATCGTGTCTGTTGTATATGAGTAAAGGGTTGTGTATATGTACCAGTAGTAACCACTGCCTTTGTCACCCCGGCGTTGAAAACTTGCAACGAGTGCTAGAGCCTTGGCTGCAACGTCTGAGAACTAGCTAGCTCAGATCGGATATGGTGTATGACTGCGTCTTACGTAGTAACCCATGAATATGTCATCAGGAACTGTCACTCACTGCGTAAACACTTTCAGAAATTGTTAAAGGGTTAAACCTCAAAGTGTAAAATTAGCGAGTTCATTTTGTCTCCATGGTATATATGTCTTAGCCGTTTGTACGTAGTCATAGCCGACTTTGTATTCTACAAATGTCAGTTGACATGGGAAACACTTTTAGCAGGAGTTATAGCGTTAAATGCCACAATATGTGAACTTAATCAGTGGTTTATATGAGTAAGGTTGCGCGTAGTCACCGCTGAATTTGTCATTGACAATGTCAGTTCAAGTGGTAAACACTTTTAGAAAGAACTTGAAACGCATTGTGTCTGGCTCAGTAAAGCGTTGAGTATATATAATGAACAACATGATTTATTCAATATACATCAGACATACAGTCCACGAGTATACATAAAAAGTACACAAATATATATAAATGCATGCATAGTGGTCATCTGTGTAATACTTATTCACGACTGAATTAAGCATAACTAAATTACAGGAGGTTGCGCATATAAATACAAATATTAACAATGCTATAGTCAATAAAAGCAAAATATCAATTTAAAGGAGTATTTAATAAATATACAAAGCAACATGCGGAGCGAGAAGTCAAGTGTGAATACATTTACGGTAATATTAATTGTAATAACATGTATATTGGTTTCGTTGAATAAACGCTTTATGGACATATATAGCTAAGTTTCTGTTAATAATTACATTGTCGGATTGCATTAATTCTATAAATTTTGGTACATTTGGTCTTTTCCAGTAATACTTCTTAATATATAATTTCCTAATATCATTATACAGTGAACATTCTAACAAAAAATGAAACTCATCTTCAAGAACATTGCAATGCTGACATGTTCTTTCATGAACAGGTATAGGTTAGGTGTATGCCATCTACCTGATTTGACTTCTAGCCTATGTGAAGAAACTCTCAATTTACAAAGATCAAATCTAAACTTATTAATACTGACATGTTTTTAATTCATGTTTTAAATAAGATTGAAATTCAAATTTACAAAACATATTGTTACTTTTTGCTCTAGATGAGATATTTAGTTCCGTCATCAAATTTTGTATAAATGCATCAGTTATTCTTGACTTTACTAATGACAAAAAGCACTTTTCATCCCCTACATTAGCCATACATAATGTAAACCTAAAGATTGCAACAAATTACATACAGATTTTGTCCATGAGTGGGCATTTGGCCTACTTAATAATTTGCTACACATATGCAAATAAATACACTAAACATATTTATGCTCTTCTAACTGAATGTTTAACCAGTACCTAAGAGCTACATTAACAGATCTTTTGGTTATCTAGGATGTTCTACCATATACAAACTTATTTAGGGTTTGAATTTTCACACCTAATATCTTTTTGCAAAAATTTAAATGAACTCTCTCTAGAGTCATAGACTCAGTTAAACCCCAAACCTCTGATCCATAATTTAAAATTGGTAAAACAAGCTGATTAAATAACTGTAACTTGGTATGTATAGAGATTAAAGGGAAATTAATTAAATATGAATTTAATTTAAAACCAGCTTTTGAAACCTGGCCTGCAAGTGTATCAAAAGTACTGGCAAATGATCCTCCTGTAGTGAATACAATTCCTAAATATGTAAAAGTTTTAACAATTTTCAATGCCTGGCCTTTATATAAAAAATAAGATTTCTCCTTAATTGGCCACCTTTTTCAAAAATCATTACGTTTGTTTTATTTGAGTTTATACAAAGCTTCCACTTATCACAGTATTCTTGTAACAAACACAAGCCTTTCGTCAATTCTTCCTCAGATTCAGAATAATTACAATATCATCTGCATTCAATAGCAAAAAAAATAATTTAACATACCAATATCAATACCATTAAAGCCATTTTACATATAATATTCCTCTAAATTATTCAAATAAATAGAAAATAAAAATGGTGATAATGATTCACCCTCTCTAACACCCAATAAACAAGAGAAATCTTCATTACTTATTGCATGACCTAACTTAGTTCTTCATTTAACATTTACATACATAGATTTAATAATATTAATCATATTTCCTCGAACGCTTACCTTCAACAATTTGTACCAAATGATATCTCGCACCAGGTAATCGAACGCTTTAGTAAAATAAAAAATACAGCGTATATGCTCTTTTTTTCATTTAATAAATAATTAATGAGACCATGTAATACAAAGATAGTATCAATAGTTCCCATATTTTGCCTGAATCCTGCCTGAGACTGTATATATACATGATAGTTTTCAGCCCAATTGTTGAATCTATTGTTAATGACTTTAGTAAATAATTTCCCAAATGTACTTAATAGTGTGATACCCCTGTAATTATTTACATCATCTCTATCGACTTTTTTATGTAAAGGAACAAAAAAAACCTCACACCAAATTCTTGGAAAAAGTCCACACTCAAACAATTTGTTAAACAAAGTATACACAACATTTAAAAAGCTACTTCTGTTAATACCAAATTTAAAAAACTCATTAAGCAGCTAATCAGGTCGAGGTGATTTACTATTATGTATCTGTTTGCAGGCTTTTACAATTTCCTAATCAGTAAATGATACATTTAATTCATTAAACATAATATTTAATTCACCATTTAAATATCTGTCCTGAAAGTACAAAACATCTTCATCAGGCTGGTAAAATGTAGAATTGGGGTCATTCAACGATTTAAAATAGTTCAAAAACTCCTTACTTGTTATGTTTTGCATTTTATCTCTAAAAGTAGTATTCCTTAACAATTTCCAATATGATGTTGCATTAGTAAGTCTAGCATTTTTTAATTTCTCTGTTTTATTTTTATCATAAACATATTTCTGTTTGCTAATAGTGCCGTAATAACAAATTTTAACTTCTACCATGTTGTTTTTTTTCATCGGGAGGAAAATTTCTGTACATATCCAACTTTTTATATTAACAATGTTGTAAATGTTTGCATTCATCATCAATATAAACAGCATTATTTTTATTAACAAAGCATACGTTATCAACACAACTCTTTTTGAATAATGGTGAGCTAATATTGTCAATAACATCACAAACTGTGTTTAAATAAGTATAATAATAATAATAATAATTATCGATATGTAAAATTATTATATATTAATAATATTTTTTTTTTTTAAATAAGTATCCAATTCATCATTGTTTTGAGTCTGATCAATATTGTCACAAAGTGTGTCAAGTGTCATTTTTATGTTTTCACAATTGTTTGCCTCAATTTAAACACTTCTTTCCATCATCCAACACTGTAAAAATATTAAATGAACAAGCACTAAGAGCATATCATCATCTTGTATCTATTTTTAGCCGTGTCAAATTAGATATCAAAACCAAACTAGCTCTATTTGATTCTTTAGTAACACCAATTATACTATATGGTTCTGAAGTATGGGGCATTTATGACAACCCTGATATTGATAAATTACATTACAAATTCTGCAAAAATATTCTTTGTGTAAAACAATCTACTTCTAACTATGCTGTACTCGGTGAATTGGGTAGATTCCCTTTAGCCGTTATATGCAAACTTAGGGCATTACGTTATTGGATGAAAATTGTAAATAACAATAACTCATTATTATACAAAGTGTTCATGGATCAGATCAATATATTAACTAATTTCAATTGTACGAACAACAAACTATGGTGCAAATCTTTGAAATCAACTTTAGACAACCTAGGTTTTGGCTTTATGCTTAATACAGCAGATATCACAGGTGACATTGCATACATGGTAACTCAAAGACTAAAAGATCAATTTGTACAAGAGTGGAATGATAAATTAGCATCACAGCCCAAAATGGAATTCTACTTAAAATTTAAAAAAAGCTTCGAATATGAAAAATACCTTGATTGCATTCCCATTGAAAAGGCCAGAATTCATATGAGCAAATTTCGATTAAGTTCTCATTGTCTTGAAATAGAAGTTGGCAGATATAATAGATTAACCCGACAAGAACGCAAGTGTAAACTTTGTAACCAAAATGTATGCGAATCAGAATATCACTTTTTACTGTGTTGTCCATTATATAACGAATTGCGTACAAAATATAATATCAGGACATCCTGGCCTAACATAAATAAATTCATTTCAATGATGTCTAGCATAAATGTTATAAAACTCAAAAACATGTCAAAATTTTTGGTAGAAGCTTTCAAACTTAGATGTGAGAATATAATCGTTTAGCTGCTTCATAATTGCTTGTTTACTAACAAAAACGTACTATATTGTAATATGTACTGTTACTGTTTGTTTATATGCAAATGTTTCTTGAATCTCATATGTATTCATCTTTAAATACGTTATAGTGTATGATTCCCTGTCTCGGCCATATTTTTTTGCATTTGTGTATATGTATTTGGCCAAAGGCAGTTTGCCGGATTGCCAATAAACTTTTGAATTTGAAAAATCATCCCATTTGGGCAATTTATTTACATCATTGTCAAATTGATTACTGTTACTGGAATTTGTGTTATCTGCTCATCAATTTATGTCAGACATTTAAAACTAAAACTTGCTACACAATTATCAGATAAAATATTAAGATCTAAAATTGCAAACGTTTGAAAATAGGGAAACATATTACAACATGTACTTTTACAAAGCACAATATCAATGTAATGGATATCACCACTGAACATGTTATCGTGTCAGTCAGCGCTTGAAAACACTAAAATCTAGATTTAAATTATAAATATCGAAGCAAAGAACTATCGATGTCATTTCGAAAAACATCTCCACGAGATATGTGGTGTGTATAAATCTCAGCAAATCTGCCTTTGCTTCCATCATACATTGTGTATTATCTTTAAATACGCGAGGCGACAGATATGCGATACTGAAGATTTGTAGCTTTACAGAAGTGTTTGTCAGACAATACGATTGAAACTGACTTTGTTTTATCAATGTTATTGATCATCATTTTGAAATACGAAAGATACGCAGTTTCATGAATCGCCGTAATTTCAATGGTTATTTTCCGGAAACATATTACGTTAATCCTAAAATATTTACACTTAAGGTCACTGTTGTAATGTAATATGTCTAAAACTAAAATCAAATTTATGAAACCATGTAAGTAGACAGGATTAAATACTATAGTTTATAATCCATAAATACTAAGCACAATGTCATATGCTGAAAGAATTTAAATGTAAAAAAAGTGTGATTTCAATTTGAAGATACGATTATATTTAAGCTGTTATTGTTATACGACCCCTGAGATTTTTTGCAGGGTGAATTACTAATGTGTTGGAGAAGAAATCGCTGCTAGAAAGGGTATGGTGGGAATACTGCTGGTTTTAACACAGGTATATATATTTATATGTCGTTGATTATTTTTAAAGGGGCGTATCGACGATATTTCGAATGCGTAAAGACATATATTAATATAAGACAATTTCCTACATTTCTCGGACATATTATTCTGTTATTAACACTATTTTGCTGGAATCGTGAAGAATATAGTACGTGCAAAGACAAAAATACGTTTTGGTGACATGGTTCCAGAGTAGGATTTGACGCCAATCTCATTAAAATCATCTCCAGTCTGACGCTACTATATTATACGCTGACTGGATCTGATGACTTTGCATTAGGGGTCACGTTTAGATTACCATTTTAGGAGCCAATCAAACTGTTGCCTTCAAAATCGTGCGGTATAACTTTTATATCACAAATACTTTGCACGAAATTAACCTGAACTTTGGATGTTTACTCGCCTAAGATACCATTATATATCCATTATTATCCCGGTGAAAATGAACAGTAAATGATTCATTCTCGAGGATCAGCTGGAAATGCATCATTTTTCAAAAACCGTGGCCAAACATTGCTGTGCAAAAGGCAATTTCATTGGGCGCAGCAGGGCTGATATTTTATTGTTCGGAAGGTCATTTAAAAGCGACCTGTTATACGATCTCTTCAGATCCCAACACTATTAGGATTTGATTTTAATGAGATTGGATTTGAGGCATACAAATTTGCGGTATTCAATGAAAACTTTCCCAATGCTCTTCAAAGTTTATCAATGTTGCGCATGCGCATAACGGTACGTCAGGATTATATCATTTATATAGATTTCACTACTACTATTAATTTTCCCGCGCCCGCGAAAGTGTCACTGGTGACAACTATCTATATAGTATATTAAAGTTATACACACGTGTCAAATGTCTATAGACGCTATGACATCATATTTAATGATGCTTTAATATAAATTCTCTGTCAATAAAGTTTTTTTTTTAATGTTACAGTCTATCTACCGTCTATACGCCCATATAAGAGGTTGGGAGAAATAAAACGCGCGCTACAACTACTCTTTAAAAGAGGTTATTTTCACATCAATCAATACATGACTGACATTTCGTTGATATTTCGTGTTTTTTTTTCTGAATTGTGGAAAATAATCATTTTACAATTTAAATCATTATATAATAAATGGGATCGTCAAACGGCAAATAAGCTATTTTGTATGATTATCTTAAAATAGAGGACATGTATGTAATAATTATGTAGCGCAAAAACGACAGTGTTTCTATTAAAAAGATATAGAGCTGAAATTGCCTCTTACCAGTTCCAAGCTGATAATGAAGGTTTACTTCATATTTCCGCATATTTCAGCAAATATGTAAGAATAAGCAAAACCGGTAACATGTCTACGGTGCCCCATAAGTGACCGGACATGCTTTTTTTTATTTCGTATTTACGAAATGTATTTCGTAAAAACGCAATAAGATGTCGTAAAAACGATATATTATTTCGTAAAAACGAAATGTTGTTACGTATTAACGTAATAATATTTCGTTTAAACGTAATAACATTTCGTTTAAACATAATTTTATTTCGTAATTACGAAATGAATTTTGTCAAAACGTAATATTTATTCGTAATTATGAAATGATATGACCTTTTACGAAATAAGATTAGTCCTTTAAGTTTATTGCGTTTTTACGAAATACTTTTCGTTTTTACGAAGCAATAATACGTTTTTTCGAAATAAACAAAACTATACTGTTTAAAAATAAAAGTGCATAATGTCACTTTAGATGCAACTTACATTTCAGTATTGTTTTTTAATTAAAGAATCAATCGGTATCGTCACGCCATGATTCGTTGACGAAACGATAAATCAAACCATCACTATATTTTGAAATAGTTCGTTTTAACGAAATAATATTATGTTTAAACGAAATGATATTACGTTTTTACAAAATAGTATTACGTGTTTACGAAATACTTTTTTATTTACGAAATAATATAACGTATTTTTTATAACAATCTATCACTATATTTCAGCACAAAGTTTGATCAAATTACCGCTATATTTCGTCGCTATGATTTATCAAGTATCAGTATATTTCATCAATATGATTAATTAACTTGTATCTGTATTTCACCGTTATGATTAAGAAACCTATCATCTTTACGATTAATTAACCTTTCCCTATATTTCAACATTATTATACATCAACCTTAAGCTACATTTCAGCATTACGGTACATCAGTCTATCGCTTAATTTCATCATAATGATTAATTAACCAAACACTATATTGCAACATTATGATTAATCAACTTATCACTGTATTTCAACACTATGATTAATCATACTGTTTCAGCATTATAATTAATCAACCTATCATACTGTTTCAGCATTATAATTAATCAACATATCATACTGTTTCAGCATTATAATTAATCAACCTATCATACTGTTTCAGCATTATGACTGCGGAGACGTTATCCAGGTCTTAAGCCGGAGTTTCAAGTTATTTTATCTTGATAGACAGATGTCCTTGGGTTCAGTACAGTACGAATTCATTCTTTAAGTTTGAATTCGTTACAAACAGTACTGTTTACATTTGACCAATGTAATTGCTAAAATATTCTCAGTTGTGTAACTTCATGGTTGTCAGCACACTGCAAATTATGCGGAAGCATGTATTGAACTGTTCTACTTTTTTATTGTAAATGATTTTCTTTATTTCTGTTTTCAGAAAAAAAAACATACTCAGGGTATGTATACTCATAGTAACAATGCTCGGAACCAAACTAGTCTCTGTCAGGAGGCTAGAACTCCGCTCGGAACCAATATCTGTGTGAAGGTTGGAGCTATGGTCAGAACTAGTTCAATCTCTGTGTGGAGGTCGGAGTTATGCTCGGAACCATAAAAATCTCTGTGTGGAGGTTGAAACTATGCTTGGAACTAATCCAATAATTGTGTGGAGGTCGGAGTTATGCTCGGAACGAAACAAATCTTTGTCTGGAGGTTGGACCTATGATCGGAACCATTCAAATCACAGCATGAAGTGTGGTATTTTGTTTCAAAGTTCAAAAGGAACCAACCATCCTATCCGTTTCAAAGAGAAGGGCCTATTCATCATCTCGTCTTCAGATATGGCATGCAGAGGTATTTTGAATAAAATAGACTTTTTTTTATCCAGTTATAGGAGAACATACCTATTGTTTAAATGTGTATTGTAGGTAATTATCTGGTTTGGAAATAATATTGCGTTTATAGGAAATAGCATTATGGTTTACCATAAATACCTATGTTTTATGAGATAATATTGCGTTTTGTTACACAATTTACTGTTTTTTTTTTCGAAACAATTATACGTTTTTGTTTCAAAATACTTTGAATTTCAAACCAGAAAAAAAAAACACGTTTCGAAATACACGTGTACAATTTCGGGCACCTTATTTGTTTTATTGTCCATATTCGTATTAAATTATCGATACTTTTCAGAATGAGGTTGGAGAAAGCGAGGGTCACGTGTTTTCTGCAGAAAGTGGGCTTTCCAATACAGCAGTTTGACCAAGGTACGTGTTAGGTGCAGAAAGTCAGAAAGTGGGCTTTCCAATTCAGCATTTGTACTAATGTACGTGTTTGCTGCAGATAGTGGGTTTTCCAATTCAGCAGTTTGACCAAGGTACGTGTTTGCTGCAGCAAGTGGGTTTTCCAATACAGCTGATTGATCAAGGTACTTGTTTGCTTCAGACAGTGGGCTTTCCAATACAGCAGTTTGCCAAAGGTAATACGAGGCTGGTTTGCTTCAGAAAGTGGGTTTTCCAATACAGCAATTTGACCAAAGTACGTGTTTTCTGCAGAAAGTGGGCTTTCCAATACGGCAGTTTGACAAAGGTACGTGTTTGCTTCAGAAAGTGGGTTTTCCAATACAACAGTTTGACCAAGGTAATACGAGGCTGGTTTGCTGCAGAAAGTAAGCTTTCCAATACAGCAGTTTGACCAAAGTAATACGGGGCTGGTTTTATAATCAGAAAATCACAATTTAAGAGATCGCTATGAGATATATAACCATGACCGTATCAGACCAATCCCCAAGAAATACCGTTTACAGAGTGCAACTATTTTTACAATACTTTTTCGTCAAACATTGATTTCCTAGCTTTCTCAATGGCTAAACGTATTAAATCTAGCCAATTAGTCCATTATTATTGTTTTATGCTCTCATTCCCTCACATACTCCCCGCCACTCACTCACGTACTCCCCGCCACTCCCTCACATACTCCCCGTCACTCCCTCACACACTCCCTGCCACTCCCTCACATACTCCCCGCCACTCCCTCACATACTCCCCACCACTCCCTCACATACTCCCCGTCACTCCCTCACATACTCCCCGACAATCCCTCACATACTCCCCGTCACTCCCTTACATACTCTACGTCACTCCCTCACATACTCCCCGTAACTCCCTCACATACTCCCTGCTGTCAAACAGTTCGAACAGTCTCATTTTGCTCTCACTCCCTCACATACTCCCCGCCACTCCCTCTTATACTCCCCGCCACTCCCTCTTATACTCCCAGCCACTCCCTCACATACTCCCCGCCACTCCCTCACATACTCCCCGCCACTCCCTCTCATACTCCCCGTCACTCCCTCACATACTCCCCGTCACTCCCTCACATACTCCCGCCACTCCCTCACATACTCGCCGCCACTCCCTCACATACTCCCCGCCACTCCCTCACATACTCCCCACTGTCCTTATGGGTTTGTCAAGAGGGGAAGTGTGGAATATGTTATAAAATGTAATGCGTTATTTGCAAATATTCAAGAGTAAATCTGAGACCAGGTTTAAAATCCCTAATGAGGAGTATTAAAATAAATGACATGTTATACCATGGCTTTACAATGTTTTCAAAAATGTAAACCAAAACTGCTTGATGGTACATAATGTTTAATTGAGTATGATTGTATGTAAACTGTATATTCAGACTGACTGCATAGAATAAATTATATATATTCACCAATATGTTATGGTGTTTTTGCAGACCGATTGTATAATTATAATTAAGAACTTATTTTCGAGTTTGAGTGTCTATCGGCTAATAAACAACGATTTGAAATAACGTTTTGCTTAAAATATGAAATGATATAAAAACTAGGTTTAATAACTCAGGTATATGTTCCATGGTTTGGTAATGCTCAATATGTATTATAAATTGAATAAATTATATGTTGTAATTTATCCAAGTACAATGCATGCTTTTTACTTAAAAATATCTCATGCATTTATTATTTTTTAGACAGCGAACGATCACTGAAAGTCAAAGTCGATGTTTACTTTGACTCAGTTTGGTAGGATAATATCGGGTTTAGGTAAACATTATCGTAACATTTTACTGTTATGACACATTCTTTCGGTGACGATGTTTGGATACTTGATAGTTGTTCTTAATTTTTTTGCTTTATTTCATCGTTGCAATTCTGCTACTCTGGTTTGCATACAGCCATTGAGTAGTTAAATGCTTATTACAAATTAAATTTACTACTATTATCTGTTATTGCTGTTTTAATTGCGTGCGATACTATGAGGTTATTTTTCATATACACTTAGTAGTAGTAGTAGTAGTAGTAGTGTTAGTAGTAGTAATAATGATAGTACTAGTGGTAGTATGGTAGAAGAAGTGGTAGTAGTAGTAGTAATAGTAGTAGTAGTAGTAGAAGTAGTAGTAGTAGAAGTAGTAGTCGTTGTAGTAGTAGTAGTGGTAATAGTAGTAATAGTAGTAGAAATATTAGTAGTAATAGTAGAGTAGTAGTAGTAGTCGTAGAAGTAGTAGAAGTAGTAGAAGTAGTAGTAGTATTAGTAGTAGTAGTAGTAGTAGTAGTAGTAGTAGTAGAAGTAGTAGTAGTAGTAGTAGTAGTAGTAGCAGCAGCAGCAGCAGCAGCAGCAGCAGAAGAAGAAGTAGTAGTAGTAGTAGTAGTAGTAGAAGAAGTAGTAGTAGTAGTAGTAGAAGAAGTAGTAGTAGTAGTAGTAGTAGTAGTCGTTGTAGTAGTAGTAGTGGTAATAGTAGTAATAGTAGTAGAAATATTAGTAGTAATAGTAGAGTAGTAGTAGTAGTAGTA
Organism: Congeria kusceri; assembly: GCA_027627225.1. Classification (NCBI taxonomy): domain Eukaryota; kingdom Metazoa; phylum Mollusca; class Bivalvia; order Myida; family Dreissenidae; genus Congeria; species Congeria kusceri. The sequence goes on from CM051026.1 coordinate 41,116,625, forward strand.
GTAGTCGTAGAAGTAGTAGAAGTAGTAGTAGTAGTAGTAGTAGTAGTAGTAGTAGTAGTAGTAGTAGTAGTAGTAGTAGTAGTAGTAGTAGTAGTAGTAGTAATAGAAGTAGTAGTAGTAGTAGAAGTAGTAGTAGTAGTAGTAGTAGTAGTAGCAGCCGCAGCAGCAGCAGCAGCAGAAGAAGAAGTAGTAGTAGTAGTAGTAGTAGTAGTAGTAGTAGAAGAAGTAGTAGTAGTAGTAGTAGTAGTAGTAGTAGTTGTAGTTGTAGTAGTAGTAGTAGTAGTAGTAGTAGTAGTAGTAGTAGTAGTAGGAGTAATAATGAATGCGACGTCCGTTGACGTAATACCAGCTTTGTCGGGTAACATACAAAACCTGACTTAAAGATGAAGTCTCAATTTACCAGATAAATGGTATTAATTATTTTAAATAATTACATCGTGTCAGTATTCGGCCCCACTATTGTCGCCTTAATTGAGATCGATACCATACAACAAATGAAAAACTTTCTATGGCCATGAAGCGAAACCGTAATTATATACTCCTCTTTTGTTTCTTTCAAAGTTTTATTTAATTAACCCTCGACCTTATCAGTTTTGCAATACTGCTCTTGGTCTGCTGGGAAAGGATTTTAGTACTACCGCAGTACTCAAATTCCGGCATTTACAATTTGACAGTTTTCAATTGTTTGATATACGTTCTACAGAGTTGCGCGCAGACAGTGCGGCACTGGGAAGGTTCTGTTGATATGACTGAATATGTGGAAAAAGTTGTAACAGTTTAAGCAACAACTGCCACAACAACAAGTACACACAAAACTGGCTGTGGCAGTGGTGTTAATATTATTGTAGCCGGCAGCTGATGAGCATGCGCTTATTTGAAATGCTCTCATACTACATCCAATGATGCATGCATCCAACAGGTCTAAACAGCCGGAACATTATAAAAACATAACATATTGCAAATTGGTAAAATAACACAATAAACTAGTTTAGAGTTTTAGTAAATATACTCAGTATGTACCCTAAATAATTGTTATTATCACGTTAGTCATTTATGTCATTTTATATTCAGTCCATTATTTTGTGAAAACAACAAACCCAGCCCGAAAATTATAGTGGGATGGTGGGTGGCTGAAACAGCCAAAATGCCTGTTTCTGAATCCGTGCCTGTCCCATGTGAAGAGTAGTAGATTATTAATAACAAATAACTATTATTCATTTAGCTTAAAGCACAAAACTTTGTATAACGCATTTGAAACTACGCTATTGTTCATATGTCGACGTTCCGATGAAGGATTACTAGTACGATACACTTGAAAGATGTTTGGATGTAATTCAACCTGGACACTGAAATATAATTTCATGTTAGCTCAAACTAAATGTTTAAGCCAAAAGTAAATACATTTTATAGAAGCGCTGGTTTTCATACGACAATTGTTAAAACTCCATAAACAATTGTAAAACAATGTTACAGCTTAGAATAACACCGTGAGTATTTAAAATTGTTGTTTTATATTAAGATTCTGCGTCATAAAACACGTGTTATTGAACCACTTCATCGCTCGCATAACCGACTACAGCTTTGAACCAATTTTGAATATTAAGAAAATCGACCGACCACAACTAGAACAAGAACTTCAGTGCAGTAAAGTAGCGTTTGGATTTTAATATTCAACCCCTGTAATCCGGACGACTGATTCAGTTATAACAACCTGATATATTGTTTACAGCAATACAAAGGTATACTTGTACAAGTATGTCTTACATTCTATTACTTTTAAATGTGAAATAAAGCCCTTAACCAAAAGATGTGTTCCTATCTCATGCGCACAAGAATATGCGTAGACTCGTTAAAACAAAACCTGTCCACTGTAGAGTAATGTAAACTCGTGTTTGGAATTATTGCTTTTAAGTTTCTATATGTAGAATGTAGGTGTAAATCAATAAGCTATAGCTTTTGTTTAAGTCAATTCTTAGACAATGCGCTATTAAAGCGTTTTATTTATGAACAATTATAAAGTTTAAAAACATAGTTCGCTTTAAGTACGATATGTATTACAGCGTTTTTAAGACTGCCACACGTCAGATATCCTGCAGTGTAACATTTAACTTTCAATGCGACTGTCAAACGTTCTTACACCCTGCAGTGCAACATAACACTTCCACTGCGACTGCCACAGGTCAGAAAACCTGGAGTGTAACATAGCACTTTCAATGCGATGGCAGGATGTTAGAACGTAATAACGCACCAAATGGAAATTGTATGTTCATAATTTATACGAATTTCAGTTGTGCCGTAGTAAACACGTAGGTATTTCGTTTTTTTTATATAAATATTTTGGTATAAGCACATGCATGTGTAACTCAAATAATCATATCTGTCATTTAAAGATGAAATTGTTAAACAAGTAAGTAAAGAAAATACAATTTTCATTTATTTGTATTTGGTGAGTTATGACTTTTGTTGAGTGTGGATGTGCGTCCTTCATTCCCATTGTACACGCTTTCTCGGTATTTTAATTGTGTGTTCTTAAATAATACCTGACTTAAAACTGAATTCTGAATATACAAATTAGTGGTGTAAATCAATAACATGTTGTCTTTTTTAGTCCCACCATTGTTGTCAGTAATTGCGTTTCATATCAACGGAGTGAAAACTTGGTATGATCATGACGCAAAACCGTAATTATAAACTCCTCTTTTGTTTATTTCGAAGTGTAACGAAAATAATACTCAACTCTGTTTCATACTTTAATTAACCTCCGACCTTATCTGTTTCGCAATACTGTTCTTGAGATCCGGGGAATAATTTAAACAATGGCTCGGTAGGTTCCTCTTACCATTAAATTAAACCCGCAGTACTCACACCCTACTCCTTTAATTCACAAATCGACAATTTAACAGTTTTCATTATTATACTTCACTCAATTATTTCTCTATATTATGCATATAAACTGCAGCGTGCAACAATTTGATATGTCGCCTGGCAATGTTGCCCGAAACCGCTATGTTGCCCGGTACGCAAATGATACGGGATTGTTCGGTATGATAAAATAAATATTGACTTCCTTGAGGGCGGCAGTGCGTCTCGTCAACCCTCGATAAACACTGTCGACCTCGGCTAAAGCTTCGGTCAACAGTGTTGCCTCGGGTTTACAAGACGCACTGTCACCCTCAAGGAAGTCAATATTTATGTAATGTCGTGCCATGTGCTCCGCAGGGCCGCACGCAATAACGGCGTCTCTGGGGAGGGTGGGATAAGATCAGTAAGTGTTTGGAAATAGCGGTAGTATGGTTGTACTGGAAACACGTTCACAAGCAGATACTACTACAGAACAGCCACGACAAAATAATTAGTTAGGTTGAAATTGATGCTGGGAACTGATAGCTGTAAAAGTTATAGTAACAGCAGAAGCGGTAGCAGCAAAAGCAAGATCAAATTATAGTCGTAGAAGTTGTTGTTGTACTACTGATAGGAATAGTGGCCGCAGTGCAGTAAAACTGCTAGCAGTAGATGTATATTTATACTGAGCTCACAATCAAATTTCACGTATATATACAAGACAAATTGGACAAAATACTGTACAGTATATTGGTTAATATATTAAGGATTTGCACCCAAAGATATAACTTAATTAAACCATTTCTGCGAATCGCAATAAAAACAAACTCGTGTGTTATTTTGATACATTGAATGGGACCAAATAATAAAAAAGAATATACTCATTTAAAACAAAATAAGTCAGCCCGTGCTAGAAAGATTATGAATATGAAATTAACATATAAAAATATACATTATTAACTTCATAATGGTTAAAATCGTTATCATGTTAAACGATCTTAGACAAACTGCAGATGATATTAACGCCGAATCTTCTTTGGCATGTAATACGACCGGTTTTCAACAACAAAAAGCTGTATTTGCCAAATTGGAATGCAAAGCAATACCAAATATGTAAAACCGCTTTCCATTAAACGCAAACAATGTCAAGATTAGCGAAACGACTCGTGTTTATTGATACAACGCAATTAAAATATATGCATGTACACACTTAATGACCTGTTGAACCACATTTATTTTCAATTGACTGAGCAAGTTATTCGGCGCCAAAGTGGGACGAGTATCAGGCTCATTCCCAAACACATGACGATTGCTCATAGGCGGGTTGCTCCAACAATAACTGTACCTATTAGCCGCGCCTGTTCCATAATAGAGGACATATATTTCATTAATAATGCACTAACACGTTTTCACGTAATTTAAAATACCAAACGGCGGACAAAACATTTCAAACTGTGTTATTATTCATATATCGACTTTCCAGTGAAGCATTACGATACCCTTGAAAGAATGTTTTGATTTCAATGCGAGAGAAAATATGTGTTCATAAACAATCGAAAATAACTAACATAAAAGCAGACGTTAAAGTTAACATTTAGACAATTTAATACGAGCGCTGGTTTTCGTACCCAGAACCTAAGGCTATGAAACAGACATTAACACTATAAATCATTGTATTTCTTCACTGTGTAATACAGATAAATATGTTTAATAAGTAGCATATTATTTACGCTTTCAGAAATATAATAAATAATGATGACAAATTCCTACAGCGACACGACAATATACTACACTACAATATAATTATTAAAACTTATGAAAAGTTGCTTTTGCTAGGTTTAGAACGTACCCAAAAACACATAGATACACCAACATTTTCGTGAAAAAAACGTATTTGTCACCCATGTCACATGAATCAAATAGAAACAGAATAACCGTTTTTACTAGTTTGCCGAATGTACAGTATAGGGAGTCGCTATTACAATACACATTCGGTTCTATTTTGTATAAATCTCTCAAAATTTCGCCGAGAAGTAAATAATCGATATGTTGTGTACGTTTTTACATGTACATGTTTACACTTCAACAACTTCAGAGATGTTATTTGCATTTATTATCTGATGTGTTTATAAATGTTATTACATTAATGTGTGTATGTGATGCTCAATACTTTCGTTTTTACAATGCTTGGTAACTGTGTATACTAGCTACGTCAATATTATTGATATGTTATAATATTGATGGGGCTATAAGATTGTATAATGTTTAAGCAATACATTTTGAAAGTGGACTTAGCAGTGTATGCATAAGCTAATTTGTAGATATTTGAATAAATATGTTATGAATATATAATATATAGTATAATATTAATAATATTATTGAAACAAATAATAAGTCATCAGGGGACCTAGGGGCGGGTCTCAATTCAATACGGGTAGCTAGCGTTAGCCAATCAACACCCGGGCGGTTTGCTCTTATCCGTATCAGACGTTTCAATGGACAGGCTCGCTTAAGCCATTGAACAGTGAAGAGTTTTGTTCAGGTAGGGGCCGGGCTTCCATGGAATTGCGGACAACAGGACCTATCAAATGATCCCGAGGCGGGCCAGGGAGATAAACACGTGACGGTTCTTAGCCAATTAACGAAGTGTGAATAAATCCACTAATCGGGGTGTGTGATTTATGCCAGTAGCTAATTAAATAGGTGATTAACACGTTTAATTGAAACGAGTGTATTGTGCATGAGAAGGTTGCTCGTACTCAACACGTATAGAGGCCACCACTTCTTATTTGTACTGAATTTGCTTTGACGATGTACTTTTGTGCAAGTCACCAATAAAAGTTCTGTTCTGTTCTGTTCTGTTCTTCATGCTATTTACTGGAATATTTTGATAAAAAAAGACTAAGATCAGGGTCAAATTAAAGAATCTTAAATAATTTTCGCAATCAAATATTTGTTTATCTATTGTAAAGTGGCATTTAAAATTCATCATTAATATCAATATCATGATTGTCATCATCATAATTATCCTCATTATTAACAGTACCATTACTAATATGTCAGTAAATGACAGGATTGTTGCATGGGAGTAGTAGAAGCATCAGTTGTATCATCATCATCATCATCATCATCATCATCATCATCATCATCATCATCATCATCATCATCGTCATCGTAATCGTCATCGTCATCATCGTCATCGTCATCGTCATCATCATCATCATTATCATCATCATCATCGTCATCATCAGTAACATATACCTATATACCTGTACATATGTTTGAACGATTACCAACGTACATTTGAACGAACGTGTAAACTCCCGATGCTAAATTACTATATCGGTAAATATTCGCGGTAGACAGAAATTCGCGCAATGGCGGGAGCGCAAAAAGCGCGAAAATTAGACCATTGTTATATACGTATGCTGCAACAACAGTTATGTTATCATCAAAAACTAAATCGATCATTTTGAATAGAGTAACAATGCAGTGAGGTGTACACATTTGAACTGCCGGGATTAACTGAAATGGTATAAACTGCATCCAATGTAAAATGTTTAAGAATACCAGCTTCATCAACAAATGAAAATTGCATATTTAACACTGGATATCCTTCATTGCAGGTGGACACAAAATTTTGAAAGCAGAAACAAAACACATTAATATTTAATATTTAAATTGCGGCTTTAGTATTGTCAATGTCAAACATCGGGCAATAAAAGCTTCTCATATATACCATCAATAGCGACGATCATTTTACCTCATGCCCCATTGATGTTGATATCGATAAACATCGAAACACAAAATAATATATTGTTTTAAGCGACGAACGTTTATTAGATATTGAACAATCAGTATAGTTTGTGTTTAAATTTGTAGATGGATTTTCAAAATGGTCTTTCCAAATAATAATAAAAATGAATACTTTAACCTAAATTTTATACACAGTTACAGATATATAAAGCAATTAAAATTAGTATCAATATGAATATAGTCAGAAGACAATGAACATATCTGGGCCGATTATATATTGGGATCAACCTGCGTTCGTGTTTATGTCTGATATACTGTATACCTCAAGTTGTGAATTAGAAACCAGTCCATATACTTACTGTTCTATTTAGAAGTTTTGTAAAAAAAATATCACAGTGAAAAAACACCACTTTATATTATTAGGAACCGTTGAATAAAGACGTTTGCACTTGTATATGAAAATATGTACAATGACTTCAAAAGACGAAATACTACTTTATATCTCAATGGTTCAATATGTTTTCCGGGTTTATTGTCGCCAACAATGTTCAGAAAAACCACATGCTAGTGAGAAACGATTGCCTTGATCACAATCTAACAATTGCAACAATCGATACTACAATACGCTGGGAGTGACTGTTTGAATTACAAAAAAACATCAATGAGTTGTATTCTAGTAGCATAAAAGTGAAATTTCCGTTCAAATTCATCGCACAGTTCTTTAAAAAAAAATAACGTACACTAATTTTAAAACATGTATATAAACTACAATAGTTGAGTTATATTGCAATAGTCAACATTAAAGACAGGCCCGGCTAGCTCAGTTGGTAGAGCGCTGGGATCGTGAGTTCGAATTCCAGCCCAGCCACATAACTTGTGTGGGGATTGGTCAAGAAATTATTTATACGGCCATTCTCCCCTACCTCTGATTCAAGTAGTGTGGTACATTTTTTATCGAGTGCATCCGAATTCTCTCCCATATGGCCATCGCCCCCAGAAGACTTGTTAGTTGGGTTACGAGGGATAGTGCAAGTTACAGGAAACGCCCCGTTCCAGATACGACCCATTGTCTTTTAGTGCCCGGTGTGAAGCACCTAGTACACTGCACCTCGGTTTAACGTCTCATGCGAAAGATGAGTTAGTAGGTTAGGGTGTAGCGGGGGCTCGAACCTGCTCGAAGTATGGAAGTTGTCAGTTACTGGCATAAGTATGTGCACTTAGTACTGGTAAACCGCTCAGATCGGCTAAGCTTGCCCAGGTAAAGTATGAGTAGGGTAACTGACCGCCGTTATATGACTGAAATACTGTTAAAAGCGTCGAAAAATCCAAATAAACAGCAAACATTAAAGACAGGCAATAAATAAAACAAATTGCATTGTGGATATGCAAAATGTGTATACATATGAACAGTGTCGGATTACCAGCCGTAACGAATTGATAACAAAATTGATTTATGGTACTTTAGCTTTCTTTGTTAATTTCATACAGGTAATTCGTAATTGTGCTATAAATTTGGATTTTAAATGCGATTGATTACAATGTGCACACAACTATTCAAAATACCTTTAAATGCACCAATAGGCATATTTTGTCGCCGAGTTATTTAAATTGTTATTTTAACTGTCATTTAAAACAATAGCTGTTGGGCTTTCTACAGGTAAAGTATCTCAGTGATTTATTCACAACCTCTGTTATTAAAGACTTCGACCAGTGGAATGTTTGAACGATTAATCGGATAATAGGTTAAGAGACATGTGCAATCGAAACCATTCAAATCAATGAATTGAACAGTAATTCAAATAAGTGTTCGATTATTTGCAGTTTGTTTACAGTTCACCGCTGCTTATCATATTTCCTTAAAACTAATTGATATTTCAACGTACTCGCTCAAAATCTCCTGCAATCTCACATCATCAACTATATTGGTCTTCTTGAACATATAAGCCATGACACTTAAAGCTTAATTTAATGTCACGTCCATATTCTGACTTTTAGCGAATAACATTATTATACTGCAATACATATAGGGAATGCTACGTTGGTGTTTAAGATAAGTTTATTTAGCCAGGCTTAGAAAACCTGAACCACGAGCAAATGGTTCACGTTTTCATGCCGAGCAAATTAGCTTATCTTTAGTCAACACGTACCTTTTTATCCCATCATTGTCTGTCTTTATTTTGAAAAGAAACGAAAGGAAGCCACCAAATAACAAGAAAAACATAAAATGACGTCACAACAAATAATAAAATGACGTCAATATACTGCGCGTGTTTGCTGTATTACACAGTGTAAAAATACAGCTAAGTTTAACCCACAAGGCGTTATTTCGTCAATGCAGGCTTAATAATGGGATACAAATAAATAATACATGATAAAAATGAATTAAAACATGTCAATCTGTTAAATCTTATAATATGTAGATATTTCTTCCCGTCTGACATTCACACTATCTTTTAAAGGCGTACGTCGACGTTAAATACGTAATACGTAGCCCTGAGTGTCCTTGCGTCATTGTACGTCGATAGCTCCTGCGTCAACATACGCGGAACATTCTTGTCATTCGTCACCTCAATAAAGTTTTTTACAGCTATGTTCTCTAGTCTAATAAGTTGATGTTGGGTTAATGCACGACATAAATTACTGCAACATTAAGAACTGAGTTGAACATTGCAGTCAATTAGATTGAACCGGCTGTGTATGCAAAATACCACTTTATTATTCATGACCGTACTACATTTTCATTCTCTAATTTGCGAAATGACGTCAATGTTTTGTGCGAACTTTTAATATGTTTACTTGCATTTGCTATTTGCGAAATGACATCAATGTTTTGCGCGAACCTTTACGATGTATACACATAATTCGTAAACAAAATGACTGATTTCTCTGTTGCTGGTGATACAGTCAATGAAATCGTAAGGCATATTGGAAAATTTGAATTGCTTTTTCCAGAACGTCAACTCCAAAACAATCCACAGCGATTTGAAATTTCCGAGGACGAGATATTAGAAATGTCGTCAGACGAAAATTTAACCGAAACTAAAACGGTGATTCCTATGCCGGAAGTTACACGTCAGTTGCGGTTCTTAGACAGTTAAACGTTAAGTTTATATACACTTTTGGTTGTAATTATATGATTTGAATACTAGTTTACTGCATTTCGTCGGCGTTTATGCGAATTAGGCGTACATTTCCCGACAGGTCATAAACAGATGCAATGCAGAAACATACTATTATTTTCTTAAATAATAGCTATCATAGCTAAGTAAGTTTTTAATTAGACGTTTGTTCTTGCAGATTAAAGGGATTATGTCAGCGAAAAGGGCCTGAAGGTGCCGATTTTTTTAACAATAAAATCTGAAATTGATGTATTAACACTTGCAAATTAAAACGGGGTATAGATAATGGGATGGCAATACTAGTATACGCATTGTGAGAAAAAAAATCAAATTAAAATATTGGTCGTGTTTGTATGGCACTTTTTATATTTACATTTTGACGACATAATTGTGAGTATTGTGTATAACCATAGTTTCCAAACGACTTCCTCGCCAAACATTATAGCGCAGTTGGTTAAAACGCTGTTTACTGTATTTTTTTTCGTATAACTCCGAAGTCGTGAGTTCGATATCCGCTTGTTTTATTTTTGTTCAGATGTGTTTTCTTATTTGTTTTTATCAAATATCTAATTGTGTATTTCATGTATGTTATTGTTTTATTTATTGAATAGGCATGTCTTAGTATATCTTATTGTTCTCATATAATATCATTTATCGAGCAACATGAAGTCAATGTTTCGGTCACACATAGTCCCTTTAATATATTCGAATGAACAATGACTTCAAAATAATGTAAGACTACATGTTTATGAAATGTTCTAGACCTATATGGTTAACGGTCTTAACGTCACCAACAATGTTTTGAATAACCACATGAAACAGAGAAACAATTGCCTTTATCAATGTCTAACAATTGCTACAGCCATAACAAGCATACGCTGGGACCGATTTATGTGCATACGATACGCTTATTATGAGCTGATATTTAATAAAAGTCGAACACGTACAACTATCTGATGTTCAACTTAATAATATATGGTAATAACCTCCAGTTGTACATATATGCAATACATGCACATTTGTTTAACAAAACGTATCGTTAATAACATAAACTTAAGAGAGAACCGTACGTTTAAGTTCAACTATAGTACACACTCATTGTATTATTCAAACGGATGGCTAAACTTAAAACATTCCTTTTCTATCGCATTATCATTTCGAACTGTAATTAACTGTTAACTATTATTAGATATAAAGCTTTAGGCTCGAACGTACAGATAAAAACACATCATATTTTGCAAAATCAAGACATACATATACACTATTAAAACACAATGAACAGTATTTTGTTTACGCTTTCAATTGATTTATAGAGAAATATCAGTGACAAAAAAAGGTAATTCACTGTTTTAAAACAGTGAAAATTGCCACTCTGGTAATGTTCACTGTTTCAAACAGGGGCCAGGTATCAAATGTTCATACACGGTTTATTGACATTCACCTGGTTGATTCGACTTGCATCTGAACATGTAACTAGCCCAAATGGCGATAAATATTTACAACATGAGTGTTTTACATTATCAAGTCTGTGAAAAAGGTCATTTAAAATAAGGGCAATTGTTTTCGACGCAGTGTGTATTTCCTTCAGATTTACATTACAAATATCTTCCACTGTTGCTCGATTGTTTCGGAATGACACGAAAAACGCAGGTCAACGCAGTTAATGTTTATTACGGATGTTGTGTGGTTTTGCTTAGAAAATATTGACAAATCACAAAGCAATATTAAAACTCAGTCCATTCTTCAAGTGGAAAAAATATCCCAACAATGTTGGATTTTGAAATACGTGAATTTGCGTCATTATTGATTCATGTTTGGAAGCAATACACAGTGTAGTGCGTATATAATTAGTATCTCTGTATCTACAACAGCCATTAAGTAATATTAAACCAAAGCATATACATGTACCTAAATATTAAAAACATTTTTTTTTGCTTAGAAACATGCTTTACGATTGACATAAACGCAAATTTGATGAACTCACACACTGTATGTTTGTGCATAAACTCTCACTTCAATTGCATCGAGTCAGAGGATAATGTTTTATAACACGATTTTTCGGCACGGTCGTTTTGTTGAAGATGTTCGTATCGACCTCCTCTTGCTCTGAAACATATCGGAACATATATGTTTGTAATTTCTTTCAATCCATATAATGAACTTGATACATGATATCGATGCACATAAATTTGTTTAGCCTTGGTTCAAACAAACATGTTAGGATTTTATTCGGATTATTTATACGTTATGTGAAACTGGGCAGATATGACGCAAACTCAAAAATTGTCCTGGTGTTATGACAGCAAGAACAAAAACATAAAAACAACATCCAATACCTTCATTGCTCATTGACATCAGTAAACAAAACAAGTAAATACATACGCTTGACAATCATGAGTCAAGGCAGATTCTGAAAAGGAAAACGAGCGGCTTTAATGAAACGCTCCAATAGTTCAATAAATGTGGTCCAAGCAAATGGAAATTATATACTCAGGTAACCCGGCTATCGCTAAAAAATAAAAACAAACACAAACCAATCGGACACTTGTGGATCCATTCGTAAGTCACAATGTGAAGTATGCTATACCTTCGGAAACATGCCCAGTTTCAGTTATCCACTCGTAGTGGCGAATGCTAGTGTCAGTTTCAACAACCTCAAACTGGACAGGATTTGACATTGTAATATCCTTATATTGCGAATCAGAATTTAAGGCAAGGTCGTCCAGTGTTCTTAGACGGAGTGATGATTCAGTATGGTGCAAATCATGTATGCGTCCTTCAAAATGACGTTCTCTAAATGCATCGGCGATGAGCATGCTTTCTGACGTTTGGACACGCTCAGACAATGTGCAAAATGGAGGTATACACTCATACTGTTGCACACTTTGGGACTGATGTTCTGAATTGTGTTCACTAAGACTGTGGCTAGTGCGGTGCAATTCATCAACTGGATGATTAAGTGTTGCTGAAACAGACACGTATGCAATGATGTTATATACATATAATAACTTAGAGAATTCTGCTCAGCAGATCAAAATGTGTCTAATCATATTTAAACAATGGACACACATAATGATCTTGAATATATTTCAGGAAGACTTTCAAACTACTTTGAATGATACAATTAAATTAAATAAGGTGATTGTCCGATGTGTTGGGTGCAATATAAATTGCTCATTGTTGTACAAGCCGAATATAAAAAATACGTGTGGTTGCATCATACTAAAACCCCACGCATATTGATTTTATACAAGCCAAATGTGTATACAACACTGACAGAATCATAGTACCTCTAAGTGACTTATATTTCCACCAAACACAGATTGATATGGACGCTGCAATTAGCACGAACAGTCCCAAGCCACCGATAACTAAAGCAATGTGCGTGTTGAAGGGAGCTTCAAATAAAAACATAAACAAATCATACACGTAATAAGGTTGTATTCTACATAAGTTGCATTATGATATTGCGAAAAGTTGACCATATGTTTAAACTTATATAAGGACTATGTGTGACGAGAATTATGTCATCGAAAATTCTGCTGCTCGCACGTTACACTGTACTTGATACACATACTTGATACAAATACTTGATACACAACACTGTCATATTGTTTTATTCATACCATTTTATACTTTATTTAATGTTGAGACAACCATAGAACACCTGTGGAAAAGTATTAAAATATAGTATAGTAACAGTAGTAGTAGTAGTAATAGTAGTAGTAGTAGTTGTTGTAGTAGTAGTAGTAGTGGTAGTAGAAGTAGTAGTAATAGTAGAAGTAGTAGTAGTAGTAGTAGTAGTAGCAGTAGTAGTAGCAGTAGTAGTAGTAGCAGTAGTAGTAGTAATTGTAGTAGTAGTAGTAGTAGTAGTAGTAGAAGTAGTAGTAGTAATTGTAGTAGTAGTAGTAGTAGTAGTAGTAGCAGTAGCAGTAGCAGTAGCAGTAGCAGTTGCAGTTGCAGTAGCAGTAGCAGTAGCAGTTGCAGTTGCAGTAGCAGTAGCAGTAGCAGTAGCAGCAGCAGCAGCAGCAGCAGCAGCAGCAGCAGCAGCAGCAGCAGCAGCAGCAGCAGCAGCAGCAGCAGCAGTAGCAGTAGCAGTAGCAGTAGTAATAGTAGTAGTAGTAGTAGTAGTAGTAGTAGTAGTAGTAGTAGTAGTAGTAGTAGTAGAAGTAGTAGTAGTAGTAGTAGTAGTAGTAGTAGTAGTAGTAGTAGTAGTAGTAGTAGTATTAGCATTGCAGTAGCTGTAGAAGTAGTAGTAGTAGTAGTAATAGTAGTAGTAGTGGTGGTAGTAGTAGTAGTAGTAGAAGTAGAAGTAGTAGTAGTTGTAGTAGTAGTAGTAGTAGTAGTAGTAGTAGTAGTAGCAGTAGCAGTAGCAGTAGCAGTAGCTGTAGTAGTAGTAGTAGTAGTAGTAGTAGTAGTAGTAGTAGTAGTAGTTGTAGTAGTAGTAGTAGTAGTAGTAGTAGTAGTAGTAGTAGTAGTAGTAGTAATAGTAGTTAGTAGTAGTAGTAGTAGTAGTAGTAGTAGTAGTAGTAGTAGTAGTAGTAGTAGTAGTGGTAGTAGTAGTAGTAGTAGTAGTAGTAGTAGTAGTAGTTGTTGTTGTTGTTGTTGTGGTAATAGTACCTCTTTGGTTGTTGACGGTGTGGTTTGGATAAGTTTCTACATTTGCCTGAGTGGTATATGACATGAATGTAGAATTGCTTTCGTCGGAGTCAATAACTAATGATGGACTTGGCATACATTCCCTGGAACCTGACAAAAGAAGCCCACTTAAGTAAAGAACACTTAAGTATATGTTAGCCAGTTTACGAAACATTAATAATAGTAATAATAATAATTATTATTATTATAATAATAAGAAAACATTAATAATAATAACAATAATTATTATTATTTTTATAAAAATAAAAATAAACAAAATAATAAAAATGTTATAAACTGGTTTCATAGTAGAGCTACGGCAATAAAAAAAATACATTTGAAACAATAATATACGACATTTTATTTATGGCTGAAAAAATGAAGAACTGTTCATACCGCATTCTTTCACTGTAGACCAATTGCTGAAAATTGGAACACCATTTCGGAATGATGCACATTTCCATTGTTGGTATTTGAACGTGTTCTTTGTATCCGAGATATTACAAACAACACGAGTTGTATCCACGCATGCGCAATGCACCGATAGGGCAGATTGCATATTGTCGGTTTCACATGCAGATTCATTCTGGGCTATCTTAAAGATGTGAATTCCGCCATTTGCTGTTAATCTATAAAATCGCCATAACCCCTGCGTTTCTCCCTTCGCGGTACATGAAATTTCCAAAACAGAGGCTGACGAACTTTTAATGTGAATAAATGTCTGTTGCGTTACTGAAATCAAACACAGAGGTTGAATAGGCTTCGTATACTATGTAAAACACATTTTGTTATTGTTAGACAAACATAATAATTAAACGTAATTAAGTTAATTTTAAATAAAGCTACAAATGCTTAAGTTCGTCTCAAAGCAAGTAGGAATCGTTATTGCAATTGACAAATCGATACAGCTAAATCAGACGATCTAAATATAAACGATCTCTACGCATTTATTAACACACAACAAGAGAATAAACAACACTAGTATTCACATAATTTCAGTATACATATAAAAAACCCTCTTTATCAATTCAATTTCAGTCTGCTATAAATACTGTACAAGTCATCACATGTTACTGTTCTAAACAATAACTGACCTATTTATTATTTAAAATAATATCTAGTACAAAGGTAGCAATATAATGTAAAATAACTTACACTCATCTGCTAAGATTGCAATAACCACACATGCAAGAACAGCACACTTCATTGTTTAATTAGTGTGGCAGTAGTATTGCGAATGTAAGCATACGACAGCTATTTTATAATGTACATTTATAATGCGACCATCGACGACAAGAAAGTGAGTTTGTTTAACATGTTATATATAATAATGATGAAGCGGGAAGCGGGAATTTAAGTCAACAGTAACACAATTACTAAGGCAAATTCATATTTTATTTTGCTTTGTTGCTAATTAGACATTTAGCGAAATAAAACGTAATAAAACTTTTTCTTTCAATTTTGTTTTCAATTAGATTTTTTACCGAAGTTATTCATAGTGTCTGTTGTACTTATATATTAATGTATGATAATGCTGTTTTTCATATTAAGTTGATGTTCCAGTACCTTAAAGATGCGTGATGTAATGTGAAAAATGGATCGTTACAAAGAAGTGTTTACATTCCCTTCATGTATAATGTTAAACACTGAGCTGTATGCAGTTATAATTTTGTTGTTTATTACATGAAATTAAACCACATAACATGAAATATTAAAAATAACAATGATTTTTTAAAATGTCTTAGTATAAACATGTTATTAATGAATTATATATATTTTTTTAATTATAAACATGATATATACTGCCAAACAGAACAACAATTCATGAGCAACGCATACAATCCATCAGCAGTCCATCAGCAATGCAGATGTTTAATGTTTAAAATGAGAGTAAACCTTTTTAATAAATACTTTATTTATTTTTCTCTCCGGTAATTATTATTCCGCACATTTTAAAATATGCTTAAAGTTATAGCTACCGACTATTAGTATGGTATTAACATAGCATAATACTTCAATTTATATTAAGCTAATTTCATTGTAAATTAGATACATTGGTTAATCTTTTATACTTAAACAATAATTTATAGTTTGTAAGTGATCAAATCCAGTTGATAGTATTTGTATCAATTGTTTAAAATTAGTTTTTCCTATCGTCAAATCGAACGTATATGTCAATGGCATATAGTAATTATTTCAAGCGTGCATACTTCTACACATCGAACGTATATGTCAATGGCATATAGTAATTATTTCAAGCGTGCATACTTCTACACATCTTGCAGCTATTGGTTCTGGGACAAAGTTCAATAAGCCATGTATATATTTTTATAACAGTGATTATGTGTATGTAGTTACTTTTAAATATCCCCGTGCTTTAGAGGTAAAAGGTCATGGCACACAATGTTTCGATCGCTTGATAGTTCATATTCCGTATTGTATTCTATTTAATTTTAGAAGCATGAGCTTACATAATTGGTTTTGCATTCAGCTAAAGTAACACACTGTTTGACGTGTTTGCGTTAGTAGTAGCTACGTTGTAACTATTCAAAGTAACAATATTACTTTTAAGTTCATTCGTCTGCAATAGGTGTCCTTATCTTGGAAGAAAGAAACAAATCAATAATGCGATGTTTTAATATTCTTCAAATCATCGTTTTGTATTTCAACGACATGTTGTTTCTCCCCTGTCTCCTGACGAAAGGTAAAGAATATAAAACATATTATTTTTCATTAAGTCCGTGCATAGCTGGTAAATATTGTAAACACATATTAATAAACAATTGCCGAACACATTCACAACAAGTATTGCTTGTATAATTGTACTTTATGTGTAAGTGTATGAATTTATTATGTTAATCATTAGCATTGACTGCCGAGGACATTGTTGTAATGCAATATGTTTGATGAATGTTATTTCACTAGAAAATAATGCACAAAGGGTACGTTGTAATAGGTATCATTAAAGACGTTTGCTCTAAAGTGTTTAAAATATACCGGTCGGACAATAAGTATATATACACATATAGTGTTGTGTTGCACAGCGTTCGTCCGAAAATAAATAAATCCTTTCCTAACAAACGAAGCACCTTTACAACCATAAAAGACAAACACATAGTTCTTAGGAGGCGGTCCGCTTTCTCGAATAAACAAAGAAGACAGTAACATGTAATAAAATAATATAGCTAACATTCTTTAACTTTTATAGAAACTAGCTTTTTTAATCTCACGTGTTAGGGGTCATGATATCTGCATCAATCTTTCTTAGATTACAGTATACGTAATATCTAAATAATGCCTCTGTTATTCGGTGATGCGGACACAAGGCGAAAATAAAAATAGTTTTGGTTTCACATATCTACTGAATTTAACTTTTAAAATATTCCTTTTTTCTCGTATAAGAGTGAACTCGTGCCACACAAAAACGTATTTCGTGATGCAAGCTGAACATTCTTATTTAAAAACACGTGCATAGGATATCTACTGCGGCAATATACTACTCTCACCAAGCTAACCAAGAATCTACTCTAACCAAGACACTGGACATAGCTTACTTCCTGATTCATCCAAAAATTCAAATAACCAATTCGAATCATGACCTGATACACACACTACTGACAAAAATAAACTGAAAACATATGAAACATGAAGCAAAAATAATCTTTTAAAAAAATACAAAAGAGTAAAATCCAAGAATACACATTAAACATATCAATCTCATTTTGATGCTTTTTAACTAATACTTAATGTAATCGACAGCCTTATTTAACATTACTGGATATATTTTTGTTGCATAGAAACAGGCTTAACATAAACTCTTTTGCATTTTTCGAAAAATAAAATTCACAAGCTTATCCGCATACAGAAATTTAAAAGTAGCACATTACATATCCAACGATGTTGTAAAGGCGGCATTCATTCACGACCGCAGTCGACACATGTGTGTGCATCAGGTCACACAGGAACACGTACACTAACTTTCCTCAGTCGGGCGAGAATCGAATATATGTTCATTCCACCATTTTACATTTATTTTCTTTTTAAAATATCTCGTTGTTCTTGTGTACTCTTGGATTTGTGTCGCCCGGGCTATGTCCGGTATCTTCTGGACCGCTGTTCCTTAACTAGGATGTTAATAATGTTGTCTCAAACGCAGCTACAGCATTTTAACTCAAACAAAACAAACATAATTAATTTCATTTTCTATCTATTATTTCCCTCCCTCCCTCCCTCCCTCCCTCCCTCCCTCCCTCCCTCCCTCCCTCCCTCCCTCCCTCCCTCCCTCCCTCCCTCCCTCTCTCTCTCTCTCTCTCCCCCTCGCTGTCGCTCTCGCCCTCTCGCCCTGTCGCCCTACATACAACCGTGTATCACATATTTCACAATCAACATCTCAACACAGATCCTGTGGATCTTTACTACACATACAACACATCAAGAGGTTGATACACAAAATCGCACATCTCGAGACAACCGTGTATCACATAATTAACATTAACATCTCAACACAGATCTCGTGAATCTTTGTATACACCACATTTATACCTAGATACACAAAAATCAAACATCGCGAGACAACCGTGTATCACATAATTCCCATCAAGATCTCAACACAGATCCCGTGGATCTTTACTATATGCACAACACATCCAGACATTGATAAACAAAATCTCACATCTCGAGACAACCTTATAATTCACACCATCAGCTCAATGGAGACCACCGTATTTCCTTATTACATACAAAACAAACTACATCATTGACGCACCGAAATCTCGAGAAAAAATAAACTCTTGTCTCAATGTCCCTCATATTAAAAACACGTCAGGTAGCTTGTGCAATGATAAACAGGACAAGACAGTAAACTATACACTATGATTAGCAACTTATTTTTTTGTCATTAACATGCAGACTGTCGTTTGTGGACTACAAAAAGCTTAGCTTGCACTGCATATAATAATATGAACCAGGATTTTATATATCAAATTAAAAACAGAAACCAGCCTATTGTTGAGCCCACATCAGTTAAAAGCGAAAACCTGAGTACCATCAAGAAAAAACATTAAACCTGATGCCTATTTCACGAATATGTCTACATTAGCGCGATTTTAAAAGTTTTTTTTGTTGATGGTGTTGTTGTTTTTTTATTATTATTAAACGATATCAGATGCTATCTAATGATCACATTCAAACCGTATTATAATCATCCTCAGCATTAAAATTCCTAGGAATCTGAGAAACCGCCAAGAAGAAAACGAAACATACTTATTGAGAAATGATACGAGCCTATGACTACTACAAATAGCAAACACTTGGTCGACGTCTCCAGCATGCCAGGTGTTTTCTAGAAATCCACAGAAACCAATGAATCAAAACGCTGAAATTAATATTTGTAATTTGTGTTTTAGCTGGAGACTGAATGATCCACCTTCGCAAAATCGGAAACAAAACATTAGCCATTGTGCTATATATATGTGTATATATATATATATATGTATCGAAAATCGAAGACCTTTGGGCGACATTTGTCGCCCATTGGTTATATTTGATGTCGCCCAAAAGAAATTACCTTATATCTTTTTTATTAAATAAAAAAGTATATCTTTACAAAGCATTATATGAACATATATATATATATATATCATATCTCTCTCTCTCTCTCTCTATATATATATATATATATATATATATATATAGCCTTCCACTGATTCAACGTTAATCGCTTACTGTTTTCCCTGAATGGATAACAGATTTGTACCATTATTGTATCTTTCCAAACACTTAACATATCCTACATGAAATCTTCATTCCAATATGGAATGAACTCCAGTTATACAACAACAGGCCGCAAAACATTTGAGAAAACAAAATCGGTTCGAATTGAAAACCGACAGGCAAAACCAAAAACACAAAGTACCTGATATTCTTAGTTATAATCTTTGAAAACACCAAATAATGGTCAAAAAGTGAGTGTTTAAATGTTAACCTCAGACCCAGAGACACATGAAATGATTTACAAATTGATTCGCATGCCTTAAGTCTGAAAGTTGTCTTTCTTTTCAGAAATGTTAACTAGAAACCATCAAAGGCTGAAAAATAAAAGGTTTATATTAGGCCACAGCTATACATACATATAACAGAAATGTAAGGATCCTAATAAAATGTGCTTTCCAAAAGGAGCATTATTGTATTAACTTTCTTACTAATTTTCAACCAGACGAACGTGGTATGTAAAAAGAAGTATTTATGTCCATAAAAAAAATATATAATGAAACACCGTTTAAGATCTTTAACTCCGAATACGAATATGCGAATTAATTCTCTTAACTGTGAAAGAAAACAGCCATAAAACTCAGATATTCATAACATTGGCATATATATATATATATATATATATATATATATATATATATATATATATATATATATATATATATATATATATATATATATATATATATACAACACAAAACAATATACTCATCTTTACAATGCTGTGCCTTAGCGATGCCGCTAATGGCGGTGTGTAAAGCGCCTCTTAAATATCTAGCCTTGTCGGAAGTGGACTGCTGCGTAACGAAGACTTTCTGTGTGAACGAACAATGACGTGTGGCAGCTCAGCGTACTCACGAATCCCAACCATGTTTGTTTCAAAATTTACTGTTCTACTGTAATCTACGTCTGTAGCTTGAACTTTGATATTCGTTCAACAATTATTAACAAAAACTAGATTAAAAAAAAATGCTGAACCACGTGTTAACTCCTGTGTAAGCGAACCTCGAATTACTCTACATGGCAAATAGAACGAAAAACTCGTGCAAAGGGAAATACCGAATGCTTACTGAAGCGTGACGAAAAGAATATCAAATAGTCTGTATAGTGTGTATGCATGCCTGTTTATTACACAATTGACACTTAATGACCAGTCTCGTTTTTTTTCATCAACAGACATAGTTGTACTAGCACGAACACAGTTAAATGTATGGTAGTAAAGTAATAAATCATGATATCACGACATCACACAAGGCAACAGACAAAACATATATAATTAAATACCACAGAAGGTACATAAATACTTAGATATACAATACCACACAGTGTCGGTTTACGCCGTGTATGCGTGCTTTAATCCTGTCATTCAGCCAACATAAAAACAAAATCACAAAAGTAGATCAAAATCATGTTTTATTTTCAAATATGCCAACATTATATTTTCACTATTATCAATTATATGGGACCTAGGGACAGCGTAAAAGCATGATTGTGGTTACTTTGCAACTGCTCAACATAGCTTATAGAAACAACCGTTACACATGAATACACAATTAGGAGTTTAATTAAACGTATTTACTACATTTTTACTTTCGTGACTTTGCTTTTACTAAATCATAATAGTTTGAACTATATTCGATTTCCATTATATGCCATTACCATTACCATTAAATATTTGTTTCGTAGTTATTTTATGAATTGGAATTGCAATGTATCTTTAACAATTGCAGCAACAAATGCATTTGTTTAAAGATATGCGTACTTGATTAAAATATATATATCCAATGTTTAAGGCATAAACTGTTTTTAAGTCTCATTTACAATGCGCCAAACAAAATATACCAACAGTTCCAAAGGCTTCAACAAAAACTATGATCATACACACAATTTATAAGTTGAGTAATATTGTCAGTTTTGTCATCACTCATCGAATGTCTCAGAATATTTATTGCATGCGGGAGATCAAGGAAAAAAGTGTCAACAAACATCTTTTTATAGCAAGTTTTGTTGAGTGGAAGCAAAATGTAACAGCCTCTGTCTGACTGAAATGGAACGCATATATTATTAACAATCGATAACAATTACACAATTTATCACCGGACGTTAACACATACCTCCATTATTACAGATTCGTTTAATAAACTACTTATCTTCAGAAGTTCATTTGGAATGTATTATACTAATAAACATAATATTATATTATATTGCATGTAACACTGTTTTGTTGGATATGAAATTGCTTGTTGCTGCATACACAATATTTAAACATACGTACTAGCGCGTCCGTAATATGCAGACAAGATGAGTGCGATGCCGAATAGACTCAACTGAATCAGCACACTAACTATCGATAAGCCCAGCACAGCATAGTCTACAGGTGTAGGACAGTCACAGGCTTCAACAGAATGGTTCACTGTTATTTTGTCTGAAAAATGGGCCGTATTATTATTAATATAATTACTATTGTTAGTAGCAGTAGTATATTTTAGTGTTGTGCCGATTAATCATTTCGTCGATTAATCAATGACTTACAGGTAATTATTAATTAGTCGATTAAGATTTGAGATTCGTCTATTAATTGAAGATATCTATGCATGAGTTTTCTTTTTTGAAAAATGTCCAATCCCTTTCTTTTAACCTGAGCAGGTGAACCGATTCATTTATACGTTTCATTTACCAAATAATATTATTAAATAACTCACGTGCACATATTATAATTAAATCCAATGTTAAATAGAATAAAATGTATACATTTATATATGTTAATATGATTTATAGAAGTAATATTCGTCTCTAGTAAAGATGTTATGTCTTAGTTTCAAACAAAGAAGTCCATGATGGCTCCACTCAGTATTGTTAAAGATGGAGATATTACTTTTGTGAAAGGTTTGAACAAAAGTTATAAAATGTAAAAATGCAAATAATAAAATGGTGGTCTTTGTATTCATTTGTCTGGCTGGTTAACAGTCACATTTCTTTAGCTCACCGTTTTAACCTTGCTTATCAAAAACTAAATAATTAACATTAACGAGTATGCTATCCAAATTTGCGCACTCAGTTTTGTGGAATAGTGCTAATACTGCAGTTCAGAAAGATAATTGGGATTGCTGTGCAAAGGTCAAGTCATGCTTGCCGTCATGTTTTGCTTCTGTTAAAGGGTGAAGCTGTAGTATCATCTACACTTCTTAATTTCAAAAACATTTGTCTGAGATATGATGGTAATCGATAAACAGAAGATGTTTGGTACCAGTGGGTGGAAAATGAAGTACCAGTACCCATCCTGCATATATGGCCATTTGTTCCATTTATTTTTAACTCGGCAATAACCACGGTGTTATTGCCTGATCTGGTCAATTTTAACACTCTGCTAAGCTTATGATCCAGCGCATAGGATAATGCAGTTCACAAAATGTATTTACAAATGCATTTTTTATGCCTGTTCCTTCATAATTGCTATATAAATCATAAACATATGTATTGCCAAACAAAATAAAACAAGGTAACTCAATCCTGATCCTGATTAATCGGCTATTTAGTCAGAACTTTCTGCTGATTAATCGACTAAAATTTTAGACACTGATTAACAACACTAGTATATTTATTATGCTTATGATAATTATTATGATTATAATATTATTATGATTATTGCTATGATGAAGATGATGATGATGATGATTATTATTATTATTATTATTATGATTATGATGATGATGATTATTATTATTATTATGATTATTATTATTTTTATTATTATTATTATTATGATTATTATTATTTTTATTATTTTTATTATTCTTATTATTATCGCTGGACTGTCAATCCGGGAATCGTCAGTTCGAGCCCCAGCCCGGTCACATAACTTGTGTAATGATTGGTCATGAAATTATTAATACTGCCATTCTCCCTCTGATTCAAGTAGGACGGTTGTTAGTTAATGGCATAAATATGTGCACTTTGTACTGGGAAACCGCTTAGATCGGCTAAGTTCGCCCAGGAAAAGTGTGAGTAGGTTAACTGACCGCTGTGATATGTCATTGACTGAAAAACTGCTAAAAAAGGCGAAAATTCCAAACAAACAAACAAATACATTATTATTAGTATTAGCACTAGTATTATTATTAGGTAGTATTATCAGTTAAGTAGTTACAAACATAAGCCTTTGTTTATGTTAAGTTAGTCGGTATTAAAAACAAAATGACTTGTATACGATACGATACGATACGATATATTTATTGCATTAAAACATTATACAATGCTTATTGCAAACATAACAAATGTAAATGGAGAAAGTACAGAAAACATTTTCTGGAGCAACAATATTAAAAAAAAGATCATCCTTGGTTAAACAAGTAAATAATTATAATTATTAGTTAGATAACAAATTAACAATACAAAGTAATCTTCTCATTTGACGCCGATCAATAACAGACACAGATAAACAAAATATTAACATTGATTTAAAGCATATATGTATATGCAAGTCTATATCTAAGCTGGTTTGCAAAAAAATAATATTTTGCCAGATTGTATATTTCTGTTTTGGATTGGGTGTTAACAGATTTTGGAACTTAAACATCGATGGCCAGTGACAATAGTATGGTTTTATTTTTTTTTCCCTCAGTTCTGTATATTTAGGGCATACAAATAAAAAATGATATTCCGATTCTACGAGATTAATTGTACACGAGACACATTTTCTGTCAGTTACAGGTGTATTTGTGTATCTGCCTGTTTCAATCGCCTATTGATGTGAAGATGTTCGGAACCGAGCGAGAGATGTTCGAACCTTAGGTTCCCGGATAACATCGAGATATTTCTCCCTGTTTAATGAGTGTTTAAATAGTGAGTAAGATCTTAATCTCGACGAGTTGTTAATATCCGAGTACCTGCTTTGACTATACATGTCTAATATACGTTTCTTTATTATTTCAAATGTGTAATTATCAATCTGTAATCCAAACGTCCGTAAACCCATGTTCATTTAAAATTGTTTGTATATGAGAAGCCCGGTTTTTATTCTTGTATGTTTTATTTTGTAAAGTATCGTCATATACGCGTTTTACAATGCTGTCATTGTGTAATGAAACTATATTTTTCCAATATTTTATCAGATTCATTTTTCTATGTATTGCGTGCGGAATTCTACCGAGTTCACCGTATAAAGCTGTTACGTTTGTAGATTTCTTGACGCCAAATATATTTCTAAGAAATTTAACATAAATAATTTCAATATCGGTGAACACCCCATATTTCGCAACAGCAAGTTAGTAAAGAGCCAACAAGGGCGTCAAATGGTTTTATTCTTTGATAGAATGGTAATTCTGTGTTCTGAAATGTCTGATACAGTTTATTCAATGAAAAATACGCAGGCTGAGCAAAAATATGTTTGGACCTATTAAGGTTCCCTTTCTTAAACGAATGGATTCCTAAATATTTAAATGACGTAACTACTTCTATGGGGGCTCCATATATAGATAAATCAATACTTGTTGCCCTACCTTTTCCAAAAATCATGGCTTTAGTCTTTGAAACATTAATTTTTAGTCCCCATACGTCGCAATAATTTTCTACGTCTTTTAGCATGGAACGTAAAGATTCGGGAGATTTGGCAAACAGTACCTTGTCATCAGCATAGAAAAGTAAAACAATATATTGATTTCTTCAATGGATACTATGCCCTAGAGTTTTGAATTGATATAATCAATAAAATCATCAATGAAGAACATGGCAAGTAATGGGGAACTCGGATCTCCCTGTTTGACCCCTATGACGCCGATAATGAGGAATGATACCGAACACATGACTTAACGCACGTGTACATTTCCTTTAAAGCATTAACAAAGTGGCGACTTATATTTTCGTTTATTAATTTTTGCCATAGAAGGGAGTGATTGGTACCATCAACAAATTGTTGGTAGTCAATAAACACGCATTACAACTTTTCCTTTTCACTTAATACTTTAGTGATTATCGACTGCAAAATAAAAATGCAGTCAGAGATATACTTTTCTTTTTGAAAACCAAATTTTTTTTAAAATTAATTTATGGTTGTTAGTTGACCATTTATTAAGTCTGTTTAGTAGAATTTGAGAATATATTTTTGCGATGATATTTATCAATGTGATACCTCTGTAATTTTTTGCATCATTTATGTCGCCTTTTTGTAAACTGGAGTTATTATGCCGATTCCCCATGATTCAGGATATTCGTGGTTGAGAAAAATATGATTGTATAAAAACTTAAGAAATGGCTTTGAATAATTCTGCTGGTAATCGGTCAATTCCCGGGCTTTTATCATTATGTTGTGAAAGGACGGCAATTCTGATTTTCTCTTCGCTAATATTTGCATATAGTGAAACGCAGTTTATTGAAGAATCATTTCGGTCTGTGTTATTCGATTCTTCGTGACTGGGATTTAGTGGTTACGTTCCAAACATGTCTTTAAAGTGGCTGTAAAGGTCGTCAATTGTTAAGGTATTCGCCCGCTGTGCGTTCTTAAGCGACGTCTTTTTTAATCGATTTCCAAAATGTGCGGGGGTTCGTCTTAGCTAGGTTACTTATTCGTATTCCTTCCTTTATGCGAACAATTGTGGAAAAAGTCAACAACAACACGTGAAATCAGTCAATTCAATTTATCTTTCAACGTTTCGGCTTACGCCTTCATCAGGATAAAATGACAATTAAACAACGGACGTGACGTCATGCAATAACGTTACGTTATTTGGCGGAAAAACGTATAGAAATAAGTATACATGTTTAAATTAATAAAGAATTTACAACATACAAGACAGTTTAGTACTATACGGATATAAAATCAAAAATAGGAAAAAAACGCAATAGTACTAAAGATATTATTTAATTTTATCCTACCACTAAATGATTTTATAGAAGGAAACTCTACCTGTCAGATAAACTTTTGCTTTATCCGACAGGCAAGGTTTATCTGACACCCTCATGTATATACTTTTGACGGACTACTTTTTCCAGGAATGTGAGTGACGTCATAAACAAGTAATTTTAAAGGTTACGAAATGGGGCGATATTTAACAGTTCATCTATTGGTGGAAATAAGACACTAAACATTCAATAATTACATTTTATTATATACCTTACAATAAATACTACATTACAATAAATTAAATAGTAACACATTTGTAGAGGAAAAAGAATCAATAACAGTTAGCTATCGACACAATACAGGTAGTTTCGGTTTAAAATAACTCGCCAAAATTCGCGTGCGCGCGTAATGACGAAATCAAATGTTTTACGTCATTCAGTTGAGTTTTAAGTCTACACAGTGTTGGAATTTAAAAAGAGCAATCAGATTTCAATCTTTAGTGTTTCTGTGTTTTTTGGATGGATTATGATAATAAGATTTATATCAAAAAGTGTATCCATGGAACATATGGCTCGAATGGAAACGCTGAGATTAATTCCATTTCAATTTTCTATAAGTCGAGTGTATTCCGAGCTGGATTGTTGTAGGTGTAGAACAGAGTTGCTATCATAAGGTGTTAGATCTAGTAGGGATGCAGTCTTCGATTAGTTTACTTTTGAAAGGAAATTTACATTAAGGGTTATTTCTTTGATGAATAAACCGTTTCTTTGTTGGTTGATCAAAGAAAGTCTATCCACAAACTGTTTTAAAAGGAATAGAAGGATTATGTTTGCACCTTTATCGATCATGCCATGTGCGGATTAACAACTCACTGTGGAAGCTAGAACCTCTGTAAAACTGGACTACACGATGTTTTTATCAATGAAAAAATCGGGTGAGTAAGGTGTATTTCATTTTTAATTTTATGCTGTGTCATTCATTTTTGAGTCACACGAGTTGTGTGTATATTTTTAAAGATAATAGAAATGGTATATAATAAACATCTCGACGAAGATAAATCCTGCATATACACTTTTGGAAAGTTAAAATTGCCAGCCATGTTGGTCTTTTGTTGTTGAACAGTTTGGTCGAAACACGGACTTGCATTTGAATAAAACCTTCTTTTATCTACTGTAGTGTGTAGCATTTGGCATGGTGAACATATTTGAACCGAAGCATATGGCGATATTTTATCTTGTTACACTGCGTTTTGCATTGAATTGTTTCGGACTATTTCGAGTGGCGGAAACATCATGAGTATAATCCATATTACTACGCAAGGTTAGATTCAGTAAATTTAATGCGTTTTTGAGTATTGTTTCAAATAATTAAACGTTAATAGTGTGTTTGTTAAACATAAAATAAATAAATAAAAATATGGTAGGATAAATAGAATATTAGGTTAGTGTCTTTGTGTACTTGAATTATATTTTTTTTTTTCCTTTATGCGCTAATTCAATATCGCCTTCCTTTCCATTTTTGTTTTGTACAATTTTATTTCTGTTATATTTATTTCTTAATCGTTTAAATTCTCGTGCAACGTCATTTGTTGACCCCGTGCGCAGCGATGCAGATAATTTATTTAGTAAGTCACTCTTACTTAACAGTTGAACTTGAAATTTAGCGATTGTACTATTGTCGAAAAAATAATAGCGTAAACATTACATGCGTAAGACTGTCGTGGTAAGCGTGTACTACTGTATGTTAGAGCCCTGGTGGAAAAGCCAACCTTTGTCTTTGATTTGTTTTAGTATGTTGTATTTTTATAGTGTATTAAGTATGGTTCATTCTGGTACTTTAATTGTTGCAGACGATGCATTTGAAGACGGTTTGAAAATAAACGAAATTCTGTGTAATAACCAAATTTTGAGTAGTAAGAATAATGATTGCATAAACAACGCTTACTTTCGTTTGCATTTGACGTGATATTTTCCTCAGCAGGTGGACGGACGTCGGTCGTGGCAAAACTTCGAGCGTTATTTGCTTCCGAGCATTTGTACGTCCCATACGTTGCATCATTCATATTAAGAATAATTAATTGACCGATCCCACTTTCGTAGTTAGACAACGCGTAATTTGTAAACTTGTCTTTAGAATGAAAAAAGCAATTATTTACACCTTTGGCGCATTCTGCAAGATTGATAATACCACTTGCGCCGGTGCCAATAAACTGGAAAAGTATGTCAGCCTCTGACCTGCACTCAATTACTGCACATTCATGACCTAGTTTCGTCTTTATAAAGACCGCGCTATAGACAAAGGTATACCCTGAAAGATAATGCAGATGCAAGTGTTAACTATAGTTTATTAGCATTTAAGAACATGTTTTACAGTACTAAATTTACACATCCATACC
This sequence comes from Congeria kusceri, assembly GCA_027627225.1. Lineage (NCBI taxonomy): Eukaryota > Metazoa > Mollusca > Bivalvia > Myida > Dreissenidae > Congeria > Congeria kusceri. The sequence continues at coordinate 41,145,981 of CM051026.1, forward strand.
AAAACAAATGTCGTATTCCAGCATTGCAAATACGGAGTTATAAAACACAATGATATAAAGCGCACTACCTTGTATGCCGAAAAACGCAAACATCATGTAGACACTCATCTGAAAAGAAAACAAATACGTTATTTTTAATCCGTTTGTGTGTGTATTCAACACGTCGTATACGCGGCATACGCATTCATGGATGTATGCAACTGTTGCGATGAGCGGAGCATTCATAGTCTTCGTGAATGTTACATGCTATACAATTTTAACTTTTAGAGCATAAACACATATGTTTTTTTTTTTTTTTTTCTTTACAAGTATTTGCCACGTATTAATGCGCCTTGAAGTCAATGTTTGCAAACCAGTATGCGTGGTGTCATTGAATTGTTATAACCAAAGTAAACAATTAGTATAACCTTTTTTCTTTATTTTTCACTTTTTATTTCGGTGATTGTTCTGTTACATTTTATGTGTATTTTAAATATATTAAGCGCAATCTGTCTGACCATTTATATGTTTTAATTGTAAGTATTTATTGTCGTTGGCGACTTAACTCATAGTTGTTCAATGTCAAACTCTAATAAAAACGACAAAACGCCACTGAATAAGAACGCCAATCCACTTTAAAACATATATGCATAGCAAATTTCACGTAATTTATATATTTGTAAACTAGAGCTATTTATTCGTGAAAATAAATAAACAATATAATACTAACCTTGCTGTTAAACGCGTATTTTCCTATAAACTAAATTATACATATGATACTAAAGACTAACGTATTTAGGATATTAAACCTTTGTGTTCTCAATAAATAAAAAACGTTGGCACTCAGTTGACAGTCGAAATGTCATACCCTAATGCGTCTTTTCACTGATTATACATATTACAGCGCTTCAAGTTATTTAATACGACCGTTTACATAGCGCTTCAGAAACAACCTTACAGTATAGCTCATGCGAAACAAAAACTTGTTCAGCGCGGTCAATTGTCGAATCGTTTAAAAAACGCGAAGTAATACGGAGGGGTGGAAACTCTCGAACTCTAGAACAATAGGTGTTAAGCCAAGTCTACTCGTCCTTACAAACTCCAGTAGTCGGCTTGATCGAGTTTGTATAATTAAGCTTGTGAGACTCGTTATAGAATTGCTTATGAATAGCTTCAACATAATAATGTTTCAAAATAAGCTAAAATTAGTGACCGGACTGTCACAATCAATTATTTTTATCATTCGCATATGACCGTACTTTTCCGGCCAATACTCTCGTTGGTTATTGTTCACTTACGTTGACATTTATTTTGAATATAGTTAGTATAGTGTTCATAGTAATATGAAACCAGGCAAACAAACGCAAATTTTAATAATAGCATAAGATCACATTGATTAATTGTACAAAACAGTAAACTCACTTTAAATTCAGTTGTTAAAGTGTCAGATCTTAACACATCGGTAAATATTACTTCCAACCGAATACACTGTTAAAGCTTGTGCTGTAATCGCTATAATTAACCAAAACGCTTTCAACTAGCTGGATTAAATTTTAAGTTTTGATTTCAAACCCATTATAACACATTTATATTAACGGTTAACTGCACATTGTAATAAGGGTTTCTCTTCTGGTGATGTCTCTGGAGTTTTATTATTCCTATATTAAAGATTACATATATTTTCATTAAAGTTTCGAGTACAACTATTTTTAGTGACTGTGTGTACAATAGTTTCCAACGTTTAAACCAGAAAAAAATATGTCCAAAGCATGCACATACTTATGTGTGTCATTTGAAGAAACAAATGTCTAAACAAAGCAATCGGATGACACGAAGTTTGAAATTAATAGAATAAGGAGTCAGTCTAAAGATTGATTGAAGAAGTCAGATTAAAGATTAAATGTTAAACTCGAATAATACATGTTATTTTCTGGTAAAACGTTGACACATTTAAATATATAATCTGTCGAACGTTTAACGATATGAAGATGCAATTATTATGATTGTTTCACCAACACAATCAACAAAAAAGACCATGATGAACACGAGGTTTTTGTTAATTACAACGTTCGTGTATGTTTGAATTAACAATAACCCCATGAATTAATTAGCTATTAGTCATTATTTTGTAAACTGTTAGACGGACTGAACTCCAGATGGTCCAATCGTAAAAACGAAATAAAATTGTCACAAATACACGATTTTCTTACATAATCGTATAGAACAAATTACAAAATTAGACACTTATGTGTTTATTTACCTGAACTACTATTATTTTATATCGTTTTCGTCCTTTTAATCGTTCTAAAATCTATAGCGTCTGCATACGCTATAACCCATCGAGTAATAAAAGAAATATAGCGCCGTTTATATTTAGGATAATCACGTGACTGTTTAGTTTCGTCGAGTCGCTCATGCGCACACTTAAATCAGGTTCATGTAATGGGTAAAGTCGCAGTATTCTTAAATCGGGAATACGTTCAAGGAAAGTGCGAGCTAACTCAACTTATATTTGTTCAATGAAATTTAGTTTGTGACAGTATTTGATCATGTTCTATACAAATAGTGATGGTTTACGCTTGTTTTTACAATTAAGGCAATACTACAAAAACGCACATTTGTTTATGCCCATCTGGAGTTCAGTATCTTTAAACAAGAAACCAGTACTCGTTTAAAGTCATGTCCATTCTTTTTGAATATACCAATAGTGACATTAGGAATAACTCTTTAAGATACACACTACATTGCTAGGGTTTCATAATATGGCATAAACACAAGTGATACATGCACATCTATATTAAGTTAATAAATAACAACTACCGGTTATTGATACTACCTCTCACAACCACAGGCAACGGCAAAGTGAAAAGTGAAAAGTAAGTCCAGATGTCAAATAAAACATTTAGTCCAGATTTAGACTTTTTATATGCGTTTCAATAACAGTGGTCGGGGATTTAGCCGGCCGTGGTTTTGTCCGGTATTCACAATTATATCACACAGTACATCCGTGAATATTTCAAATTATAAACTTTTAAATCGATGAACAATATTGATCAACACACCTTGTTTTTTCATTCGTTACTAAATACGTCTAACCCTAGAGCGTACAAATTCATATTAATGATTCAAACAACAGCCCGTGAACTGAAGGTTGTAAACATGTACAAATATTACAATAAATAAAATAGAGCAATGAACAGCTAATTTATGTAGAAACATTGAGCAAAACTTTTGTAATCGTAAATGACATTTTCACAGATCGGGGACATTTGTGGTAGTAGAAAAGCCGATATGACCGAAATCCACAGAGTTAACAATTACTTTAGTGTACGTCGGTTTGAGTTAAACGGGCACGTAATTCTAACTTAATGTTTGCGAGTGTTTTTGTTTTTGTTTATTTATTTTTTCACATATATACACATTTTCTGTCAAACTTACGCCACCTAGTTAGTAGTGCTCCTCTTTAAATATATTTAAGATATTTTTATATACATGTACGTATGCAAAATACCGCCGGCATCACCCTTTAGTGACATTTGTGTACCCTTGTTTTTAATCTGCGTATTCTTAGTTGTGTATAAATAAGTAGAAAGTCTACGTGTCGACGGCGGGAAATCTGCAAGTATTAGCCTGTTTCGAAACGTTTATATTTAGTTGCATTTAAATCATAATTTACCTCAAAGACAAACAATGTTACGCATCTGAGACAATATATTTAAATTGCTACCATTTTTATTATTCAGAGTGTACCTCCAATTACTAATTCAGAAAATTAAGCCAACACTTACCCGTATTCGTTGAACATGAAATTCGAGGTCTCGTATTCTAACATGATACATTTTTCTATATACAAAGACACAAAAAGTATCGTTGTTAAACTACCAAATAAATAACGCAAAAAAAGTTCCGAGACTGACGTCATTCTTTCAGTTTGTATCATGGAGAGTGACAATGAATGTGTATCATGGAATGACGCCACTGGTAACAGGGGATATGCGCGTTCGAACGTTAGGGCGGGAAGTTAGGCGGAACATAGTAAAGTGTAGTTCTCATTATAATTGCAAACACATATTTGACAGAACATGTTCGAATCGAAATTACCCCACTGGTGGTTTAATTCCTACGCATCTGAACTCCAAATCGTTGTTTATTGGCCGAAAAAAACAACGATAAAATGAACATTATTTCTTAATTCACACGGTCGACAACATTGTTTGACTCTTACAAATTCTTGGCATTGGTTTAAAGTCGTATTAGTGTGCAAACAATTAATCGCTAAATATCGATAGACAGAAGAATTGTTTACAATAATACATACTATCGTCTGTTTAAGTGTGTCACAATTCAATTAATACTACTTCAATAACACTTTATAACCATGACTTTTTATTTAATATGATTAATATATCAAAGTGCTAAAGATACTGCGTTTGTTTTCTGATGCTAGTCACGAGTCAGTATTTTCAAATTTTATCTAAACGGTGCAGTTTTGAACGAAATGGCTAAGATTTTGTCTAAACGAAAAGCTGTCAATTAAACTTATTGATTAGATTGATTCGTCTAAATGACTCATCACAATTTCCACTTTAGTCAAGTGGCATGCATTCTATGTATTGCAGAATGTTGCACAAATATGTTGAAATACATTAGTAGATTGATTGAATTTATATATTAGAACGAATAAATAAAATCCCTTTTTTTAAAAAGCGAAATATCGGAGATGTTTAACTTATATCCATACATGTATTTCATGCATCATATTACAATGTGACCGCCTACTAAACAGACTGTATGCAGAAATATTCCTAAAATGCAGCAGATGCCAAATTTACTTGATCGTATGTAAAATGTTATAATATAATACAATCTCCACAAATGTTCAAATATGTCAACTAGGAAATTAGAGTACCTTCCTTTCAGAATTTTACAATAACATATTTTAATGTATACATGTAACACAAAGACATGCATGAATAGCCTCTCAGTTGTTTAGCTGAAAAAAGACGAAACCATTGTAGAACAGATTTTTACTCTTGTGTGAGTACAACATCTATTATACAAGGACTGTAAAATGGTATTAAAACGTCATCTTTTATTTATGTTTCAAATTAAACGGTATAAAAAATATTTTGTCTGAAAATTATAACCAACACCCATTCCTTGTCTATACATGCAGTAGTGAAAAACGATCGTCATCAGTTTAATTAATTGGCACACTCTTCGGGATACAAGATATAGTGAAAATTTTAATCTCTTGAGGAGAAAATACTTTACGCTGGCTCAATTATTTTTTTAAAATAAATTAACCAACTATTCAATTGGCTGTGGCCTGAGCTGGTGAAATAAATCCAATGCAATACTAGTTTTTAACCAGAACCACTGCTGTCACAGTTTAATTTGTTATACACCTGAGTGTATGCGTGTTAAAAATAAAATTTTGCAACTTAGTCCGTAATGAATACTTTCTTATGTAAAAGAGTCTGACTGCATTTATATTAGCAAGTAGGTCTAATGGACTATGGATAAATATCCCGTTAAATACGATTGCGAAGTAATATGAAACACAACCTGCATCAACTTTTAACATATAAACTATTTTTGTCAAGAGCATGGTTATTAAAAACATCCCACCACAGAGATGTGTCAAAATATAAACAATGTAAAACTTCATCTGCAGGTCGACGTGTTAGTTTGAAACACGTTATTAGTTGAACAATTCTACAACAAAGATGTATGAAGACATGTTGTGTGAACGCTTGGACATTGTCAACCGATGAGATAGAACCAAGGGCGTCGGCAATGGGGCGGCCGCCGCCCCAATATTTCGGCAAGTGACATGTATAAATTCCGCCGCCCCGTCCAGGAAATTGGAAATTGGCGCCTCCCCTGTTGTTTATAGTCAGTTCTGTTCCACATGGTCAATTAATGGCCTAGTTTAAGTAATTTCTTGCCACTCCATGGGGTACATCACTCAGTGTATTGGTCCACCATAAAATCTCGTATCATAATCTGCAATCGTTTCTCTCACCTGACTCAGCAACGGCTTTGTGCACTGTTTCAAGATATCTCTACCTCTACAGCAGTGTTATTATCTCAGCTGATACTGGTCACCACACTGTGACCACAGTAGGGTGCCAATACACAGGGGTATAATACCTCATATTGGGGGTGGGGATTGGGTCAAATAAAGAAGGATTAAACTAGGCCTTTAAATGACCATCCAGCGTACTGGACTCTTTTCCGTGGCAATCAACGGTCCTTGTGTCATAAATCTAATAAATCATGACATTGATAAATGATCTAGATTAGTGCCGTAGCGGAGACATATTAAGGTAAACGGTAAATAAACAATGCACATAAAACATATTTGTCGGTAAGTTTAAAGAGGATTTTAAAAACACGCTACTGATATAAATAATTCAATAATAGCTATAACTCACATCTTCACTTCGAATTTCAAGAAAACAGAATGTATGATGTCCCGTTCTGTTATTGTCATTAAATATGAATGTACCAAATCAGTCAGCTAATATCAACTTCCATAAACGTTCGTTCGGAAAGAAACATCCAGGGAGCCGTTTCTGATACAATGCGTAAGTTTACGAACAAAAATTAAGGTAAGTATAAAGTTACGAACATTTTTAACGATGCGTAAGTGCGTTTCTATAAACCGAACTTAACCTTAATCTTAGTTGCTATGTTCGAATACTCTCTTAAATGGAGTCTGGTAAAGCGCGGACCTAACAGAGAGCACAAAGTAAATATCGTCTGCGAAACTTCGTTTTAGCTTACAAAAAAAAACATAAGCAAAATGGAAACTGTGAAAAAGCGAAAAGATAACTGGTCGGCGCTAGAAATACAAGTACTCGTGGACGCCTTTTGCGACAATAGAACTGTTTTAGACGGAAAATTTTCGACCCGGCTAACAAACAGAGACAAGATTGACACCTATGCACAGATTACCGAGAGGTAAATTTTTCAGTAGCTACTTAGATCTAGCTAGATCTATAAATTTTCCCCAAAGTCAACAACTCTGTGTTGTTTACATGTTGCAAAGATTATTCTACAATAGCATGCAATTTATTAGACTTTTTAACTCGACCCTAACTATGAGTGTTAGCCTCTACACGTCGTAAAAAATAAATAAATGAACAATAAACAAAAACAAAACAACATATAGCTCTACCCTGAAAATGCCCAATCAGACAACGCCTGACTGATGAAATCAAATTGCCAATGCAATTGTTATCATGTCAAACGTATAACAACCTAATTAAGTTTATTAATACTGCAATATAGACTTGCTTTTTTTACATTCTTACAGCATCAACAGTCAGTCGCTGACAAGCCGCACAGTTGATGAGGTAAAGAAGAAGCTGTCAGATATCAAGACAGATGTTAGGAAGAAGGAACGGGAGAGAGTGCGGGATGCACTGGCCACGGGGGCAGGAACATCTCGTGTTGTTCTTAAAGATTGGCAGGAAAAGGTATGGCAGGAAAAGGTACACATTGTTCATTTGAAGATAATGAAATCCTCAGACTGAACCAAACCTTTAAATCAGGCACCATGATATGTAACATATATACCCTATCATATACAAAACATGATATAGTTGTAGATTTACATTGACAAATTATTCATTGTTATTGAATTATTTGATATACCATGACACATGCAGGACAATTGCAACTTTATGTTAAAGCAATAATTAACACAATAATCAAAATAGAATAAACTATGTATAATATGTGTTATACATTTTGGTCATCAACATTTTTGTCGGATATTTCTGACAGGTTTTGCGTTGTCTGAATGTATGCACAGGATACATTATTTCATATTAGCTGGTACTTTTATTAAATGATTTAATTTGAATGTATGTTATTTTTATGCGAACATATTGTATTCCACTTTGCACTTGGAAGTATGATATAACAAACTTCATGTCAACATTTTAGTTACTGAGTGCACTGCCTAAAGTGTCAGTGGAAGGATTCCAAGGTGTAGACAACTTCAAAGGTAAAATAATTTAAAATCAAGTAACAATTAGAAAAACAAAAAGGTGAAACAAATACTATTGAAGTAAATATAAAATATATATATTATATACATCATTAAAATGTGCAATGGAGGACAAAACAAATACGAAGTCAAAAAAATTTGCCCTAAGCTTTTTTATTAAATAAATACATTACAAGGCCTTAATCCAAAGAGTGCAGACTGATAATGTTCATTATTCAAGTAAGTTGTTAGACCTAAGTTGGATGTCTCGTTTCACATTATTGAGTGAAAATTAAACACTGTTTCAGTTCAGACGAGTAGTGCTGTAGTGTATGAAGTCTTTGAAGGTAACTGTAATTACCTATAGGTTAATCTCACTCTAACTAATAGACTTTCCTATTATGTTGTTACTCTTTAATAGTACACGCTTGCTTTTTAATTTCCATTCTCAAGTTAGCGTGCAAACATTAGTGATTAGTGAAGAGTCAGTATTGATTAACAACAACAACAACAATAATAATGTGATATTTGCAAATGTTGAACATATCCAAAGTAAAAAGTGTACTGGTAGTAACCTATTATTGTTTGTTTGTTTGTTTATTATTGTATTGTTTTAATGTATAATGTATAATTCCCCCAAAACATACATACAATTGTTTTCTTACACTTTTTACAGAACCACAATGTACAAACACCAAATCTGCAAACACCTGCACATCAGAAGTCATCAGTACAGTGCATGCAGTGCATGTTGGTAATCATTTTTACTTTATTACGTTTGTTTACATATTTGTGTTTCCTTGAAAAAGAAATTTAATGTCTAAATTACAAAAAAAAAAACAAAGCAGCTGGACTAATAAAAACAAATATATATATAGAGAGAGTGAAATATTAAAAAAAATGCCTTCGCTGTGACTCAAACATATGACCGCCAGGATCAAAAATTTCGTGCATTTAACCACTCGGCCGCTATGTGCATAATTCACATAAAAACAAAATTCTGAATTGATCATAGTGGTGATTTTTAATGTTATGTTAGTGATACACATAAGTTAAAATTATACAAATTATTTTTGCAAAACTTTATATTTATATATTGTATATGTCATTAATAACAGAATCAACAAATGATGTCAGTCCATTGAAAAAAAGGCAGGCCACAGAAACTGAAATAGAACATGCAACAGTCAAAGGTAAATGCATAGTTTGATATGTAGCATGAAAGAGACGTTTGCATAACATTTACTCAATTCTGTTGAATTAATGATAACTAAGAAATTACAGTAAAATTTTTCAAGATATTGACATGTTGGCTTTCAATTTAGATAGAACCTGCATACCAGGGCTCACACTGCCATTATCCAAATTAGCCAATGGCTACAAATTTCATTAATTGGCTAACGAAATTTTCAATTGGCTACAACTTTTTTTCATGAAACCCCTTTAAAATGCCTCAAATGAGTAGAAATCAATATCGAATGGTAACTTTGGCTAAAGAAAATATTAAGCCACGGTGAGCCCTGCATACTGTTGATACCCGCTACCAAACACAGCATTACTGGTGTATTTATAACACACATTGCTTTGATTTGTGACATATTACTGACCAATATGCATGAATCAAAACCATTAATTGTATACAATTCCATTGCAGTCAGAAAAAATGCAAGAAATTCAACAGCAAGCAGTAAAAGCAAAAGCGGTGTAACATGTAAGATTATACTGGCATTTTTATGGCTTAAACAATCCTTACTACTCGTCATTCCTTACAGTTTAGGTATCATATTTATAAGTCCAACTGATTTTCTTTTCAACCACCATATTTTATTCTTATGAATGTAATTACAATACATATTATACAATATGCATAACACGTAATTGCAACAAATACCAATAAATAGTATGATCAAAAGCATATATGTCATAAAAACACATGAATAAGGGAGAACAATATTTATTAAAATTTAATTATTATTATGGTGGAAATAATTATCAACTTTGAAAAATATATACACTAGTATATGGTTAAAGAATGGGTCACTTTTCTTTTTATACTAATGACATATCAAGTAATCATTATAACACAACTATTAATTTGTTTTATTAATTAGTGCCAAATGTCATTTTATATTTATTTAAATCACATTGTGTATAGAAAAGTTATATCATAAAATAATAAAACATGTACCTATATTACAGATGAAGATCGAGTCCTTGCAGTTGAAGAAAGAAAACTGGAAGTAATGCGTCAGCAGCTGCAGGTGCATGTAGATATAAGAGACGAGTTGCACAGGATCAACAGCTTCCTTCATTCTATCAGTGGTGTCAATACTGTGTATACGTGTGTCCCAGAACAATAAATATTGTGAAAGGCAAACTGTTACGAAGTTTAAATGTTAGTTTTGACATTAATCATATAATATTCTATGCTCTATATATTTAAAAAGTTAAGTAAAGTTATCACTTGAAATAGTGATTATACAGATATGCAACAATTTCATAAAGTAAATGCTTTTGTTTTTATTGCGTAAGTAAATGTTTTTGTTTGTATCACACTTATGATAATGTAGTGAAAAATTCATACTTTATTTGTTGTATGTACCTTGGTATAGCTAATTAGTAAAACATGAAAAAAATAAATTTGCTAAAGATCCCTTTTTGTAAACATAGTCCCTTTAAGATCCTTTAAACAGCATATTTTATGTGCAATTGACACCTGAGTTTGATGTAATGTTATCATATTATTCTTTTAATTTTAGACAACCAGAACAAATTAATGACACTTTGTCGCGTTTGTAACCCATTTGCATTAATGGGTCCCTCAAATACTTGTTCATCATGTTCTTCCTCATCCAGGATGGCCGGCACTGGCACATTCATGTCTTGGCACAAATTGTGCAGTTTCATGCACACACTAACAACTCTGGCTGCTTTGGTTGGATGGAAAGGGAGGCAGCCTCCACTTTTGTGCAAACATCTACAAAGACAATCGGCATTGTTACTTACAGTTTTACATTTTTATTGATATAACATTACATTTTTTTCCCCGTTATCCAAAACGCAAGTTGAAAACCACAATACATGTATTAATTTAACAACACAACAGACATGGTGCAATTATATGAAGTATTATATATATATCAAACTGAAGAATTCTAAAAATGGATAAATTTTAGATTTTAACAATGGACAAAAAAATCACATAATTGATGTTTTACAGGTATTAATTCAATAAATAGTATTTTTATTGCATTGCTGTAAAGTAAGTGCACTTGCCTGAACCTTGATTTCAAAATTCCAAAGGCCTTCTCAACCAGCAGCCTTGTTTTTATGTGGGCATGGTTGTAGCTGACCTCTGAGGGTGTTCTCGGCAGGCCAACAGGTGTAAGGAGATATGGTTTTAAACCATAGCAACTGTCACCCAGCAGCCAGTTGTTGTTGGTGCTTGCCAGCCATTGTTTCAAGGCACAGTTCTCGAGTATTGTACTATCATGTACTGATCCTGGCCACTGGGCGACGACATCTGTGAATCTGAAACATGAATTTAAGGTGCAATGTGCATTAAGTACGGATAAAACTATATAATTTTAATTATACCCCCTGCACAACACATATGTAAGAGGGGTATACTGGACTCCGCTTAACTGCATGTCCGTCTGTGTGTCAGGTTTTTTTTGGCCGAAGCATACATTTTAAGCTATAAAACCCTTTTAGATATCAACTTCATACTTCATACATAGATAGATGGTTTTTAGGTGGAGTGCAGTGCACAAGAAATATACCTCTTGCTGCATTATTTGCAGAGTTATTCCCCTTTGTCGAGTTCTTTATCCATTTGAATTAAAATATTGTTAACAGTTCAAAACTGCATGTTGCTTGTATCAATATCCTTGCGACAAGGGGCATTCGGGGGATATTTATTCCACGACAGTGGCAATTATAGTTTTAAACTTAATACTAACATAATTTTTTCAAAATTAAATTTTTTAACATGAATGTTAAAATTATGATTTTTTTTCACAGTGAACACATTAAACATTATATTAAATTTGTATCGATGAAGCTCGTGTTTTAAACACTGGAATAATCTTGTTGTGTGTTTCTTACCTCATTTGATGGTTCACCACAGCTTGTACGTTGAGGGCATGGTACCCCTTCCTGCACACATACGTCTCCTCATCCTCAATCGGGGCGTTTATTGGAACAAGAGTCCCATCAACTGCTCCTACAACATTGGGAATTTTCCCAATTTTGTAGAATCCAGCTTTTACATTTCTGAGTTCTTCTGTTGTAGGAAAGTGCATGGTATTCAATTTCCTATCAAGAGCAGCTACCACCTTCAATGAAAGTATGTTCAAGAATAAAATCTATGCAATTATCACACCGAAAACAAACAAATATCCTCTACTTTTAGGAAATTGTAGTCATATTTTGTAGATATACACTAGATATACTACAAGTGTGTGGCTGATACTCTGACCTTTTCTATATTTTTATAAATAGTTAGTAACATTGATTTGGTTTTTAACATTCCATTATGCTTCAATTTATGTAATCCGAATATATATTTTTAGCAGCATAAAAAAAAAGTTTGTCATTTGATATATAAAAATAAAATCAATAACGTTGTCTTGCCACAACTTGAAAGATGAAGTAATAAGAGCAAGTTACAGGTGCTGTGGGGTTCACATTTATTTTTCAACAAGATACTTATTTATCAGAACATGTTACGTTTTGATACATGAAACAGTAAATTGACAAGCCATTTTCTTTAAATGCGTTGATTACATTCAGTTGCACAATTTGTTTGTCGCAGACTCGAATGCATGACACCCACTAACTAAACTGGTGCAGAAGATAATACAGTATAATTTTTTTTTATGGATTTCATTGAAGAGATTTTTTTACTCATGTTCATACCACAAAAATAGATCGTGATACTGATCTTCTGCTGATTCCGTGGAGATCACCGACTTCGCTGTAGAAATCACCTTTGGCAAGGTATCTCAATGTCACCAACACCTGTATCACGATATATACAAACACCTAAACAATCACAAGCATAACATGAGCAGATAATTGATAGCCATAACATTAACTTTGGAAATAAAACTATTGACATATCTCTCAATAATACCATGAACTATTATTAAAAACAGGAGTTAACCTGTTTGCATTTACACTCGTGTTGGAAACTGTTGATTCCCCCCACCAGCATGTTCAGTTAATAATTCAGTTCCTGTCACATTTGTCAAACAAATTCCAAATTGCAAGACAGTTTGCAAACGTCTGTTGGAAATAAGCATGCTAAAACGAATGTTGAATGAATTGTCAGTATTTAATTCGAACATATCATAAAAACAATCGCATCAGACATGCTTAATTTGCCTTAAAATCATATTTCAGTAAAATTACATTCCACAATTGATTCACATCAATGTTGTTGTTATCAACTTTGTTATTGCCGCTTGTATTTATTTTCGATACCCTACAGGACAGTTCTAAATATAGATTTAGTTTGAAGGTTTAAAACAACTAAAAATATGTGTAGATTTATGTAGATTTATCCTAGATAATGTGATATAATTTACATGAATGTCTTTACAATACCTTCGTCAAAGGATCCAGAGCGTGATTACGCATAGTATAAGGCGAAATATCGTCTTTAATCAAATTATGTATGTACATTACAGCTTCACGCGAAAGCCTATATCTTTCTATCACTTCAGTATCTCTAAGATCATTTATTGGCAGCAGTCGTTCGCGATAAATACGCGGCAATCGCTCTCGTCTGCGAAACATCGGGATGTAAGCCGCTACATTTACGAAGATGTTGAGTTACGCAAGCCTAAGAGCTTGCGTAAATTTACGTGCAAAAATAAGAAGATCGTAAGTATACGAATTTTATAGAAACGCTACTACGTTTAAGTTTTGCACTTGCACATGGTTTCTGAACGTAAGTATTTCTAAGAAACGGCTCCCAGAACAACGTTCATTCAACCCTCAGTGGTTTGCAACTTTCAAACATATGTTGATATTTCATAGACTTGTATTACACTTCTGTGGATATTTCATATTTTATCAAAGAATATGTTTATGTGCATCTGATAATTCTTGAGATTGTTTACAAGTTTATAAACAAGTTCTTATATGGGATGTCAACGGTTATCCGGATATCCGAATATCCGGTTACCATGTTAGTATCCGGATACAAAATCAGTATCCGAATATTCGTATAAATTTTTTGAAAATTACATGTTTTTTAATTTTCTAGTAGGCATACAAACGCCCTTGCTGTATTATGTATAAACATTGGCCTAACACAGCTTTAGGCCACTTTAGACTCTACAAAAGGTCTCCCCCTCGTACTGCGGATGTGCATAAACACACTCCTCGGTGGGTACACTATTACTATTACACAAAAGGTGGTGTTTTCACACTACACTAACTTTGACAGTGCTGTTAAACAAACAATGTGTCCCAATTTATTATTCTCATTAGGTGTGTCCCTCTTTATCTGGGATATTTATCTGCAAATTAGCAATGCCAATTACCAGTGTCCCAGCCTACTATTAAAATCAAATAAAATCATTGTTAACTAATTATTTCTAATCAGTAAGAGATAAAAAAAAATGTATTGTCTAATCAGTTTGCTTCCAATTATTACTAGCATATAGCAGTAAAACTTATGTATGCGCAAATTAAAAGTTTAATTAGAAGTACTTAAATTGAAGTGCATAAAACACAAAACAAACAAAACGCGTAATTCACTAGCTAAATCGACATAGTTTATGTTACATGTCCTTTTTTTTTTAAATCTGAAAATATTTTGTTTTCTAAATAGAGGTATCGTAATTTAGATGTGCACTGTAATATGCAACTCTACCAACGCCAGATTCCAGCATCTATTTTCCGATATATACGGTTATCCGGATAGTATCCGGATATTACATACGAATATCCGGATACCAATTCTGGCTCCCGTTTAAATCCCTGAAATTTAATTTAATTTGATGATGATGAGGATAATAATTAAATTGCACCAATAAAATAAATGCGATAATATAATGTTCATGTAGTTATTGCGTCCAAATTAATTCCTCGATACAGTCTCTGGAATATTCTAAAACGCGATATTATACGATATTTCAGAGAGTTATCTTTGTTCGGTGGTATTCAATAACTGTGATATTAGAACAGAAACTGGTGGAAGAAGCCTAATAGGCAAGTTTATTGTGCAATAAGTAGCGTGCAATATATTGAAAGTTAGTTTTAATTTATACGCATGCACATTCGTCAGCGCTAAATTTGGAAACGACACACACGCTTGACACACACGCCAATCATGTCAGACATCACGTGACGTTAGCAAACACCTATAGGATGGGCATCGTGGACAGTTGCAATGTGATATGTGAATATGGTATAAAACACTTGTAGCACTCTTTGACATCAATATGTTCATTATTTAAAGTCTAAATATGGAAGCCCCCGCCCCCCACCCCGTCGCCGCCACAATGTTGAAAAGTTGCCGACGCTCCTGAAGAACTAATGGAAATAAAACTAGTCAGGTCGTGTGACATTATTTACTGCATGCAAATATCGTGCGCACAAGTATACACCACACATCAAACTGCTGTATTATACTAAATTCACGTGAAAGTCTCGTATCAAGACAGTTATTATTACAGATAATATTATATTGAATTGATGTTGGCAGCTTCACGATTTACCAAATATCCTACCCAATGTTAGAACCAGATAAACATAGAATCTAAACTAATTAGAGAAAACTCATGACAAATATTTTTGACACGTGTTATTATTATTATTATTATTGTTGTTATTATTATTATTATACGACTAAACATCATTTCTTCGTATAACATTTTCCTGAAGCAATGTTTACAGTTTCCGTAGTGTTGGTAATCAACGTTTCCATATAAAGCAATGTTTACAGTTTTCTTAGTGTTGGTAATCAACGTTTCCATATATAGCAATGTTTACAGTTTTGTTAGTGTTGGTAATCAACGTTTCCATATAAAAGTCCGTTATAAGTTTCTATCAAACACTGGTGCCGAGTAGTTCAAAATACGCATGTCATGTGGTCGATTTCTTACCAACGCCTGGACCTGCGCACTGGCAAACTTTCGATAGAAAACGAAAGTAGACATTTCCAAACAAACTAGTCCAGCTCTCAGAAACACTATGATGCTGATTAGGGCGGCTCCCTTCATGCGCATCATTTCTTTTGATACGATTTCTGGAAATTGATATAACCATTGAACGTACGTTGTTTTCCGAAAGAAAAGGATACCATTTTCGTTAGTACTACGTATATTTAGATTATGGTATCTATGGATGTGTTCTTGAATAATTATAATTGTGTTTTATGGTTGTTAGATATGCCATGTTGACATTTAAGTGAGTTTATTTAATTCTTATTAAATTACGTTTTATTTGTGAACAATTAATGCGTCCGAAAATTAGATAAATATACTGGTATCATAGCATGGTTGTAGAAGAAATTGTGAGTTAGAAATACATATTACATGCATGAATTTTGCAACTGAGAATAGAATATTTAAAAATATGACATACGTTAAAGTAATGTTTGATATAAATTTGCAATTAAAAATATAGATTTACATTCTATGATAAAAAAAAATGTATCTCTCACAGTTTTCGGAATGTCTGTCCACAAAATAACCCTGACTTAGATGTCGATGTCGAAATCGTTTGTCAATCTTTTCACAATGGTATGCCCATGAGAGATCTCTTTTTCATTGCGTGAAACTGTGTTTGAAGGCGTAATGTCTCTACATCGCCAGCTTGATTTTCCATGCAGAGATTATATATATAGGAACACAATTTATCATCATCATCATCATCATCCCCACCATCATCATCATCATCATCATCATCATCATCATACTCAGCAGTCTCATCACCATCATTATAATCATCATCATCATCATCATGATCTTCAGGATGATGATGATGATGATCATCATCATCGTCATCATGATCATCATAATCAAGATCATCCTCATCATCATTATCATCATCATCATCATCATAATCATCATCTTCATTATCAGTATCATTGGCATCACCATCATCGATGTCATTATCATCACCATCATCAAGTTGAACATCAATGTATCTTCACCAACACCATCATTATCAACAGCATCATTAATGTGCAATGTTTTTTTTTCTGTTAGAAAATAAGAATTTGTATTTATAATCAAGTATGGTTTTTATTAATAATTCTTTCAGTACGATATATTTACTTATCAGTTTGACAGTGATGGTTAAAAATTGTCTGACCTCCTTTCTACTCTGGTAAATGTGCAATGAATTGTGTACAATACTTATACTTTACACCAATGTTATATATCGAATGGAAGTGACGTAACTTGATCGTATTCTAATATTCAAATTTATTGTCAATAATGTTGACGCTTGTCATCTTTGATCTGATATGTCCAGAACACATGTTTTAATTACCCTGTGCACATCATACTCTGACGCTTTATCTACACAACATACAGATATTTAAACATATCATCTAAACAACAGGTATTTTTTTTTATAGCATGTTTAAAATAGTGTGAAAGCCGCTAACGCAAAATACATATCATAGGAAAAGTGACGTCAGCGATGCGCGTCTATAATCTAATATCTAATTTATTCATTAAACACAATAATAATGCACCTTTCGTTTCCCGCAATTTCAGACGATACTTGTATGTTGCAGTTAAAAACTAACTATTTTAAATAAACCCAAGTGCGTGCACGTGCTTGGATATGAATAATACTAAGCTATGGTTTGAGCCATACAACGCATACATGTACCGTTTTAGTATGCCTAATGGCGATTATTAATATCAGTTGGTTGTTTGGTTGTTTATTTGTACAGTGTATTATGCTAGTTACATGTACACTCGTAAACAACAGTAATTATTGAGGATGTTTCATAATCATGTCTAAGTTTACTGAATCACGCAATTATCTCGCAATTATTAAAACATGTGGGAAAATTCATTGGCACGTTCGGTTTCATGCTGTGACGTGTACGTATCGCCATTGTGAAATACCGTTGGTACCTAGTAAAGCGGTAATCCTGCGCATTTCTAACACAGTATACTTAGGTATTCTTGTAGTTTTAGTCTGGACATACCAAACGTATTATGTACTGTACATAATATGTCATATTATTGCATACTTTTAGATTATTGGTGAATTAAATGTGGTCGGAATATTTTAATAAAAAAAGAGGACGCAGGTTTACAGATTATTTCAATTGTTTGCGGTGGTTTCGTAAACAAAATTTATCCAAATACAATAAAATCTCCTTTAAACTGGCAACGTCTGTTTAACGTTGTGCATGTGACAGTTCAAATATATAGGGATGCGAACTGTACTTATCAAAAGTTATGACGTATATGCTATCTATAAAAGGAGAAGTACCCACTTTGCCCTTTTGTTTATATACGCAGTGTGGGTAATGCGTTACAGGCCTGTTTTCATTAATTTCGCATGCATGGTCGAGAAAGTTACTGATGTTACACACCAAAGCACTATCATTATCATCATTATCATCATCGCCATCAACATCATTATCTTAATCATTATCATCATCGTCATCAAGATCCTCCTCATCATCGCCATTATCTTAACATCAACTTCACATCCATCGCAACCACCAAAACCACCACCTCCACCACCACCACCACCACCACCACTATCATCATCCTCATCATCATAATGATGATGATGATCGATCATCATCATTATCATCATCAAAATCATCATCTTCATCATAATCATCATCATCCTCTTCCTGCTCCTACTCCTCCTCCTCCTCTTCCTCATCATCATCACCATCATCATCATCATAATCAACAACTACATCTACGTCATCAAAATCAATATTTGAATAAAATACATTGTCATATTATTTATCTAAATGTTCAGCATTAACGGAATTGACATCACTATATTTATCAAACGTTTTACTGTTTTATTCGTTGTTTTTTTTTGCAACTTTTCATCGCTTATATCAAAATCATCATAATCAGCAGCATCAACAGCACACTCACTTTCTTGCTTTGTCATGTATGCAAAGTTTATACAACGACGGTATCTCGTACATAAACGTATGACCATAGCATAAAACGTACACTATTCACTATTCAACAAGAATATTAATGCATATAAGGTACATATATACCGGACTGAAAGTGAATTTGAAACTGGTTAAAGTGCACATTTTTAGAGAAGACACAAGTAACTGCACAACGTTATTAATAGCAACGTGATAACCTACAACAACATTATAGCATGTGTTACTAGCATACAGTTCTGTATAATGAAGTATGATCCAGGAAAAAGAGATATTATCATAAAGATTACTTCGAGTGTTTTAGGATAAGCATTGTCAAAAGTAAAGGTGAACATGTCTATGTGAAGTATCTCCTTAGGAAACTTAAAGTTATATATGCAACTCGATGTTTCACTAATTTAGCGTTTATAAAAGTTAAACTTCGCTGAGCAAGAAATATTAGTCGTGTAAGAAGATTTAAAATACACTTGGTTTAACAGTCGAACAGTTTGCCCTGTTATAATTTGTTGAAGTGTTGAAGCCATTACTTGTGAAATCATCGTACATGTAGAAGTACACCAGTTTTTGTTATATATTCTGATATACCTTTAGATTTGTATAATCTGCATCCTGCTTAAAGTATAAACTTGTTTAAGTTGAGTTGTTGTTGTTGCTGTTATTTTCAAGTAATTCATTTTGTAACCGAAGCACTTCCTGTAGTTCTGTACTTTTGACGGGCCTTGTTGACAATCCTTGGAATTACTTTAAAATAAAATTGTACAACAACCGAGCCAAAACAAGATTCATGTGAAAATGCCAAAGTTTGAACTACATTTTGTTTGAAATTATTAAACTCCTGAAAGGCAAATCTGTGAACAAAATATTAAACAGTGATGACATTTTAGAAGCACGGAAAATGTGAATAATATATATTCAACATAAATCATTTCCTGATGTTTTGCATAATACTGCTGAAAAGTCTCAATGCAATGTGCAGAAACAATTAGGACTTTATATTGACTCAAATGGGCTCATTCGTTGTCGAGGACGCCTTGACAATTCTGATTTGACGGAATCAGTTTTGTTTCCCATACTCCGACCGTCAGGAGACAAATTTATCCATTTAGTCATTCAGAAAACACATGAACAAACTCTTCATAGTGGTTTTTCACAAACTCTGAGTGCTTTGAGATTGAAATACTGGGTACCTTTTGGCAGGGCCACTGTTCGTAAAGTGATACGCATGTGCTTAATATGTCACCAAACAGAGGGTAGACCCTACCAAATGCCCCAAATTGCACCATTGCCTATATCTCGTGTGTCTGAAGCAACCCCATTTTGTTATTATAGTGAATCCAAGAAGGTGTGAATATGCCTGTTCACATGCATGGTAGCTAGGGCAGTTCACCTCGAAATCGTCGGTGATATGACAACTGTTTCATTTTTGAATTGTCTTCGACGGTTTATTGCAATCAGAGGTACACCAGAAGAGATTGTATGGGATAATGCATTGCATATCAAGCTTGCAAGTAAAACAACAAATCTTGTTTGGAAACATATACTTGTGTCTGAAGATGTTATTCGATACAGTGCATACCAAGGAATAAAGTAGTCATTCATAGTCGAGCTAGCTCCTTTGATGGGTGTTTTGTATGAGCGACTTGTAGGTCTTGTCAAGCGTTCATTACGCAAAACCAATTGTAAAACTATGTTAACGTATGACCAATTAGCTACTGAGTTGAAAGAAGTGGAATCTGTTGTCAATTCCATGCCTTTGGTGTGCGTCGGAGACGACATCAACTCAACACTTGTAATTGTGCCCGGATATTTTCTTAGTTTAAACCAGAATACAGGTCTACCTAATACTATTGAATATGCAAAAAACCCAAATTATAATCCAAAAAAAACGTACCCTCACAGGAAATGTTAAAAATCTGGAACAAGGGCAACACATTGTTAGATTCATTTTGGTCGATATGGAGAGAAGAATATATGACAAGTTTAAGAGAAAGGATCAAAATTATCATAAGCCTGTGATAAATAGTACAGAGCTGATGCCCGCTGTCGGAAGACAATTTGCCACGGGGCATGTGGACATTGGGCAAAATAGTTGAATTTATTAAAGGGAAAGATGGTCTTACTAGATCTGCAAAAGTAAGCACGGCTTCTGGTAAGGTATTAGGACGCCCATTGTGTTTACTTTATCCTTTGGAAGTGACAAAGGATAATGCTGATGTTAAAGGTGAGAATGATTCCGGAATAGATATTAACGAAATCGTAGTACATAAACGAAAACAGAGATATAAACGAAATTGTTGTACATAAACGAAAACAGAGAAGTGCTGCTGCTGTTGCCGAAAGTAAAATAAAACATCTATTTTATGATAGTTATTATGAAACATAAACGATGAAGTGTTAACCGTAATAGTTTTTTTGGCAGGGGGACTGTCACATTGCGAAATATATACAAGTATTATTTAAAAGGCAATGTGAAATACTGAAATGCTTACGTGGTAGCGTGTAAAAAGTGTTAAAATGTGTTTTAAAAAATCTATAAAAGTGTGATGCGTATTATCGTGTTCATTTGATAATAAAGTGTGCCTTAATTTGTAATTTGCTTATATTATGAATACTTTATGTTTTGTCAATAAGTTCTTTATATTAAACGAATATATTGCTTAAATAGTTTTGGAAATAATGTGTTATTTGAATGTGAGTTGTGAAAATAAATGTTATTCTGTTATACGTCAATGTTAAACAACAATAAAAAAAACAAAAAAAAACCCTATAAGTGTGTTTTGTACATTAATCATACATGATCATTTTAATATTTGTGCTACAATTATGTTAAATTTGTTGTTGCAACAAATAATATTAAAAGCTATAAGTAATGATATTAAACACAAATCGCTCAGGAGTTTAATTTTAACATAATGTTTACACAGGAGTTTAACCTAGTATAGATTTATCGCTGGGAGTTTAACTATAGCATAGAACAGTGCACGAGTATTTCGAGCCACCAGGAGTACACACTAATCTAGGACGTTGTTAAGCTTCACGTGCGCATGTACATTTTAAGTCCATGTATTCGACTCAGTTTACAAGTGTAAAAATGCAGTCGAGTGAAGTTTGTAAAAGTAGTTTTACAAAAGCTACAAATGTAAAAAGACATATGAATGAACAGCATCTGAACAGTAAGATATTTTCGTGCTGTGTGACAGAATGTGATTTAACTTTTAAACGTAGGAGTAATCTGACGCAGCATTTAGAGAAGAAACACCATTACAACAAAGAAGCATCAGGGCTGACAAGTATTAAAGTTAAACCTAAAACACCAAACCAAATTTCAAAGTTATTTTACTCAGATATAAGTGATGCGTACAGTGATGTGAGTTCAGACGACGAAGTTTTGGATATGGTTAAAGAGTTGGATAACCTTCTCGACTCTTATACACCGTAAGACATCCCCAACACGTTCATATATGACATGCTTGAGGCCACCTGCATTTCGAAGGGAACTGTACTATCCGTTCCACTGGTACCGGAAACCGTTCCATCCGATCCATCTGATATGCCAATAAGATCCTATAGACGACGTCGACGACGACTTCTACTTCTCCCAACGCTTTTACGCCGCTGGTGCACTAGGCAACTACTACGTCTGACGATCCATAGGAACATGCGACGATTTTCGGCAAATACTTTCAATTTGTAATTCATACATTTGTTTTAATTTGTTACTTGTTTTAGCGGGAGTGTCGCGTATTTTGCGATTATTATTATCCTTTTTAGTTTATTTTCCTTATCAGTAACTTATGGAGAGAGTTGTTTACAAACATTTATACAATCATTTAGTTGGGAGTGTCGCGTATTTTGCGATTATTATTATCCTTTTTAGTTTATTTTCCTTATCAGTAGCTTATGGAGAGAGTTGTTTACAAACATTTATACAATCATTTAGTTGGTAATAACTTGCTGTATTCTAACCAATCGGATTTTCTTAAAGGTCATTCAACTGTTTCTCAATTAATTGATATATTTCATCAAATAGCAAAAGGTATTGATGAAAGGAAATTCACATGCATGGTATTCTGTGACATTTCTAAGGCATTTGACCGAGTATGGCACAAGGGTTTACTCTTCAAATTAAAACAAAATGGTTTTAACAGTAATTTACTTAAATGGATCGAAAGTTATTTAAGTAGTCGAAAACAGCAAGTTTTTGTCGGGGATTCTACTTCTCAGGCGCAAGAAATAAACGCTGGTGTTCCTCAAGGCTCTGTCCTTGGTCCTCTATTTTTTCTTGTTTATGTAAACGATATTGTACAAAACCTTCAAAGTATCTCTCGTCTATTTGCAGACGACACATCCCTTTCATATACTTGTTCAAATTCGACCGAACTTGAAATGGTACTCAACCATGATTTAAGTGTTATTAACACCTGGGCAAAAAGATGGCTTGTAGACTTTAATCCACAAAAAACCGAGGCAATTCTATTCACAACACAATCATCCATTCCCCTCCCACATCTTGTTTTTAATAATGTGCCTGTTCAATTTGTTGAAAATCACAAACATCTTGGTCTCACATTCAGCGCTAATGGTAAATGGCACGATCATGTCTCCAGTTTAGTCAAATCATCATCAAAAGTGCTTGGCATCATGCGCAAACTAAAATACATGATCTCTAGAAAGACGTTGAACCAAATTTATATTTCACATTTAAGACCACTATTAGAGTACGCATGTGTCGTTTGGGATGGTTGTGAAATGTACGAAAAAGAAAGTTTAGAAAAAATTCAGAACGAAGCGGCTAGAATAGTAACCGGGCTTACAAAATCTGTTTCCTTGACTAATTTGTATTCTGAAATTAGCTGGCATAGGTTATCAGAACGTCGAAAATATCTTAAACTAACTTATATGTACAAATTACATAATGGTCTATGTCCCAGTTACTTAATGAATTTATTACCAGAAACTGTTTTTCAACAATCTACTAGAAATCTTAGAAATGCAAACGATTATGTTATAGTATCAAGACGCACCGAACTCTATTCGCGATCTTTCATACCGTCGGCTATCGACCTATGGAACAATTTAAATAATGAAATTAAAACGTGTACTTCTCTCTTGCAATTCAAAACCGCTTTAAAACAATTAATGTTAAGAAATCGCGAAACACCAGCATATTACTTCGTTGGTGATAGAAAAACATCAATTATACACGCCAGACTAAGAAATAATTGTAGCAACTTAAAACTACACTTATATAACAACAAATTGGAACCTTCGCCTTTATGTATTTGTGGTGAAGTTGAATCGGTTTACCACTTCTTTTTTACTTGCTCACTATTTACTGCACAACGTACAACTTTTTTCGCTACGTTACAATCTATAGAACCATTAAACTGTGATACTATTCTTTTTGGTAATAGTAGTTTTGATCATGATGCAAACTGCAAAATTTTTCTAAATGTCCAACAATTTATTAAGACGACAAAGCGTTTTTCATAATCTTGCAGTAGTTAAAGCTTGACTTGTTATATGCTGGACAGGACTCGTTTTTTTTTTTTGTTTTTTTTTTTTCCCCCAATTTAGTTTGCCTTTCATGATTATTAATTTCTCGTACATTTTATTAGATTGCTTTTCTTTTTATTTCCTATTCATATATGTTTATTTTCATATTTGAGCGTACTTGTGACTCGTTCAAAATTACATACATCGCCCGAAACACGTAATTAAATCACACAGGGAAAGACCACATATAATGTTGTTAGAACTTTAGGTCCTACCCTTTTTTCATATGAATGTATCGATAAATAATTTATGTATGTATAAATGTCATTTGTACTTGTACTTCAATATGAAAATAAAATATGTTTAAATAAATCAGTAACTGTATTATTTGTCGTAATACTTTTAACTTTAACATGTTATTATACTCCTTTCATTTTTCTATGCTCCTGTAGTTTGATTATACTCCTTATTATGTTTTATTACTAAATTACTCCTGTGCATTTCCCGCCAATTGCTTTCCGTGCTTTTCATGTGCATTTTACCGCTCATTTTCTAATATGTAAACTCAAATATTTAAACCTATGCTCCTGTAGTTCTGTACTTTCGACGGGCTTTGTTTCACTTTTTACCACGTCACTTTTGATTAAATCATTCAATTGCAATTCTAACACCTTTAAACTTGAACTAAATTCCAATGCTCTTTCAAACAAATCAGTGTCCTCAGACTCAATTTTTGTGTTAATAAATCCTCATCCTTTTCCCCAGCACTAACAATCACCTTTTCAGACTAAGCCTCAAGCTTTGACATGTATGTTTGTATTTTTTCGATTGACACTATCACTTTTGACAGTGTTTCCTTTTTTTGAACAACATTTAAATCCAATTTTAGGACATCACCATCACCAACCTCCTTACTTAATGTGTTTACGAACCTCGTTCGTACACCCTTAAGATATCTAAGTGTAGACATTTTAATACTTTATTGTACACGCACAAATTTAATTTTAACACGTTAAAAACCATTAAGCAATTTTTTATATTTTTTTTTCATAAACAACACATGCTTCATTTTCAACATTGTCCTTTATTCGCATTTCTTATTAAATGCACTTTAATTCATGTAAAACACATGCTACTCTTAATAGCTTTTAATCACAACACTTTCTTTACTACTTTACTCCTGACACATTCTATGATACTAAATGGTACCACTTCCTTTAACACATTACTCTTAGCAATTCAATGCGCAAAACACTTTTACCATTTAATCCTTACCCTTTAATCCTTTACTAAAATGTTAACTTTGTCCATAGTGTAGATCTACATTAATAATGAACACTAATTCACAACACTTTCACATGGTGCACTATTGTACTTAAATATAAACACATATTTTAAAAATGTTTAACAATTGCAATACAATGACATTTTAATTTTTATTTATTTACACTTTGTTTAACTTTTCCCGGGTTCCGGCACCAAATCAATGTGGTAGAGTTTTCATAATTTTGATATTTATATGGTAATTAAGTTTCTTCAAATGTACCTTTATATTAGACTGAACCTTTTCACCACACTGAAAAAACGTTTCATTTAATGTTAGTCCCATTCCAATATTTTAATCCATATTTCATTAGATGCAGAAAGCAGCTCAAAACTTAATGGAAACGATTTTGGCCTGCTACACTACGATGGTAATTATATCCATTGTATCTTACTTTTCCGTTAAACAAACAAAATATTTCCACGATGTAATGCTTCGTAACCACACTGGCACTGACCAACGGTTACATGTGTACTCAGTATATGCATTATGACTTCTCGGTCGTGTTTTCACCGGAAGAGTTCATTTATTTCAGAGGTAATAAACACAGTACACTGTTTGACTTTCCTATACTGGAATTAATTCATATTGTAATTTTATAACTCTAGTTATGTGTAATTTCACTAAACTGTATTATTAATACATGATCATTTTTCAAGTAAGTCATTACACGTATATGTTTGTCACACCTTTAATTCAAAAATGGGCAGTGATCATTTTGTCGGTACCATTGAGACTACCGTTGGGGAATAAAATATTGGTTATTTATGTAACCGTCTCCTTGGCCTAGTGGTTAGGGCGTTCGTCTACGGAGCGGGAGGTCGAAGGTTCGAGTCCGACACAAGACTTGTTCTGTTATGGCCGGTTGCCTACCCAGCAGCTAGTTAAATCAAGGGGTACCGATTGCCTTCCTGCCAAGCGCCCGGCATATAGGATAGGAATCGGGAGTAAAGATGTTCATCATTAGAAAGGTGTCTCATAAGTCAAAACTGGCTGGCCCTTAATCGCGAGGGGTGACACTATAATAAACAAACACTTTACTTTACTTTTACATATTTTTGATTTAAGTATGTATCATTTTATTTAATAACTTGTATGTATTTTAAAACTAGCTTTCCTGAATTGTGCCGAGGACATTACGGGATGTGGATTGGAAACGCATGCAACATGTACTGGTATGTTTTGATAGTTAGTTATTATTCATGTACATGTGTACTTCAATAATTTGCCAATGATGGTCAGAGCACAATTTTTTGTTTGATGTGACAAGTAAGGCACACAACACGTGGTAATTAATAGTGGATATGTATTATATAGCATTAGGCATACATACATTTTGGACATTCATAACAATTGATTAGGCATTAAAACAAAATACAGGTGTGTTGTTAATTCTGCACATGCTTATAACATTTTACAATAACAAATACATTTATTCTGATGTTATGCCATGATGATATATTATGTTTTCGTGTGAATCTGATTACTGCATGTGTGACAATTGTAACACTTGTATCAACTTAATAGCTAATAAATAATTAATTAATAGTAAATTAAAATAAATAAAATCATATTGCATGACATGGCATGTTTTATTAAAATAAGCTATATATGCATCATGTATGTTGAGTCATTTATTATTTAAAAAATCTAATTCTGTTACTGACTCATTACAAAAAAATCTCAGACTTTGCAATTATATAACTTTATTCATGCATTTCAGACCTAAGTTCGCCTGCCAAAACCAAACCACCGCAGATGCAAAACAGAGCAGTGTGCACACAAAAAACAACAACCAAGAACATGATTGGTGTAGAAGGTATACACAACTTAATACATGTATCAATAATAAAAGACTTTAAATAATTTTTTTTCTTTATCGATCTTAATAATGTAATAATAAACTTAGAATATATTAAAAGTTAACAATACAATTAATTTCCATAATTGAGTTGTAACACAAAATATATAAATAATATAAAAATAGTACATTTCTGACATCAGTTGCATCTAAAATTCATTTAACAATAATGATGTAAAGCTGGATATGTATAAGACATTATATATCTATGTTATTAAATCAGATGTAGCAAAACAAAGAAGACTCTGAAGCAGCTACACATTGAATATTATGCTTTAGCCCTTGACGTCCAGCGAGAGCAGCTTGAGTTGATGCAGACTCAAAGAGAATTTTTTCACAAGCAACTGTCAAGTTGAAACTTGCTACTGACAAACTTTAGGTTACATGTTATTAATGTGCTTAATAACATGTTGAATTTAAATGTGTTTGTATTTTAAGAACATAACACAAAAGCAGTATAGTCATATTTAAAGTAACTTATACTTAACATAATTCAATGTTGCTTCATAATTTAGACATTTGTTATTCTGTCTTACCTTGATAGAAATTAAAGAACAGAACAGAACAAATGTTTTATTAACTTAAGCATTTTACAGCTCATTTTACACAATCAAATCAAACAGACATGCGTGAAAAAAAGACACACAAATATCAACATATTTTATCAAAATATATAATCAATTACAATGCATAAGTGGTTTAATATGATATACTAGTAGGTAAAAGTAAATGTATTCCCGTGTGTGTGGGTGTGTGTGTGTGCGTGTGTGCGTGTGTGCGTGTGTGCGTGTGCGTGTTTGTTATAACTTGTTATTATAGATGCAATGTTGAAAACAACAATTATCTCACATTTTGTAGATATTGCCTTTATCGGTCATGAACGGTTTGCTCGAATTTAGAACCTCGGATACTGCGTGGTCAATAGTTAATGATCTGGTGTTACATTCTTTCGGTGCAGACACAATCCTGGATGACTTACTGGTAAGAGCACTGTTAATATCTACATATGAAGAGCATATTGCATCTATAATTTTCATCAAACTTGTATTTATCTATATAATATAATTCGTGGGAAAAGTCTCGTTTAATAAACGATAAACAAAATGAACGAATACGCTGATTATTAAAATTAAGACAGAGTTATACACGTAATTTGTAAGTAGTTCAAGTTTCAACACACATCATTTGTCGCTTACACAATTTGGGAGATTTTTAAGAAACATTGCCCAAGTAACGTGTATAGAGCTGTACATGTCTTTCAGTGTTGTGTGTTGAAACATTGCCCAAGTACTGTGTATAGAGCTGTACATGTCTTTCAGTGTTGTGTGTTGAAACATTGCCCAAGTAATGTGTATAGAGCTGTACATGTCTTTCAGTGTTGTGTGTTGAAACATTGCCCAAGTAATGTGTATAGAGCTGTACATGTCTTTCAGTGTTGTGTGTTGAAACATTGCCCAAGTAACGTGTATAGAGCTGTACATGTCTTTCAGTGTTGTGTGTTGAAACATTGCCCAAGTAATGTGTATAGAGCTGTACATGTCTTTCAGTGTTGTGTGTTGAAACATTGCCCAAGTAATGTGTATAGAGCTGTACATGTCTTTCAGTGTTGTGTGTTGAAACATTGCCCAAGTAGTGTGTATAGAGCTGTACATGTCTTTCAGTGTTGTGTGTTGGAACATTGCCCAAGTAATGTGTATAGAGCTGTACATGTCTTTCAGTGTTGTGTGTTGAAATATTGCCCTAAATTGCGCATGCGTTCATTACCATTAACGTAGTTTTGAACGAGTTATATTAATGATTACAATAGTAATTGTAAACTGTAATCACGGCGATAAGAGTGTTGAAGTATTGTTAATACATGGCTAAAGGGACTATGTCTACTAACAATATATCTCCTCTAGCAAAATTAATATGAATAGTGTTATACACAAATGTGCAATACAAATGCGTCACCATTAAATAAAGTGAACATAATATAATGCATTATATGATTTTTGATAACACCAAATCAACAAAAATGATTGAATCAGAAAGCCAAAAGAAGATATCGAACTCACGATGTAGGATTCATAATAACAAGCGACAATTGTTGACGCTCTGACAACTTATTGTGCAAACATATATTATTATAAATCACTAATGATTCTGTATATTTTCTAATCAGAATGTTAAAACACTGTTCGCGTTATAAATAACTTATCATAACCTTATGCTTATACAATATTTCAGTTATTTTGTTTGCGATATTGTCTGCTATGAAAGCCTGCTTTGCATACTTAGTACCTATGATGACCAGAACAAATGCTTTATTAACTTAAGCGTATTACAGCTCATCCTTATGTACTATTAAAAAAAAAACAATCAATGAGCAAACAAAGACACACAAGTAACAAATTAGTCATTATACTATTGCATAATAGTAGTAAGTAGTGTACATTGTATGTCGTATGGCGTTTGTGCATGCGCACGTTTGTGTGTCCCCGCGTGAGAGTGTTTTGCGAAGATCTAGTGCACTGATATGGAATGTGTATTTATAGAAAGGTTAAGAGGGAACACATAGATTTTCAATCATACTATATGACATTTAAAAATTAACTCAACTTTAATGAAATGCGAGCTGTACCTTTATGGTGTTTTTGCAAAAGTGTCTATGTTGTGTTCACTAATTCACGCAACCTACAAATAAACAACACTGTGAATAACAATGACTAAAAGCAAAATTAGCGAATCAACACTAACTGTAACACATTAATATGTTAGTCAGAAGAGAGTACAATAATAATGAAGCACGTCGCCAATTTCAAACTGTGTAAAGGATTTCTGGTTAATTAGTTAACTTAATTAGAAATTACAGATAAACCGAGACGACGATAATTATAGTCCTTTTTTTCGTTTTTTTTTCTTCACTGTCAGAACTTGAATAATTTCACGCTAGTTAAATGTGTTATTTTTAAAATTCTACACTCGTCGCAGTTTTTTGCCGTAGTTATGGGTAATGATTAGCATATTGTGGTATTTGAACTACACGATACATGACATAAGCAATTCCGCACTGAACGGACGTCGTAGTGGCCGAGTGGTTTCAATAGGAAGTAGATATATGTAGGCTGTTAAACAAACGGTCCGAGTTTGGAGGAATTCTTTGTATTGCTTTATTTTGCGTTATTTTTTTTATCAATGTACATGGCACACGAATGAATATTGTATATCATGGTTGCCACAAATAAAATGATATTAAAACACGCAAATTCAACTGACTCAACCTCGCATACGACAACTAAACAGAAACAAATACGGTCGACAAAAACTAATGAGCGCTTGTCTGATTTTATGTTTTATTTGTTATTGACCATGATAAAAAGAAAACATTGAACAAATAAAAAAGACACAAATACATAACATGTATAGATGCGATAAAAGAAACTAAAAGTGATGCGACTCGATCCAGCGAAATCTAGTTCGGTATGTGGAGCATTTTACTACTAAGCTATTCGCCCTACAATGTTTGATAGGTAGACATTACTGGCGTATTGAAAACCATGCTTTAAAAAGTATTACTTATAGGTAGCCTTTTCAACCCGATACCCGAAGCACGATGTCGGAAAATCATGAATGCTGGCTTAGGATATAAATAACACATTCAACCACCGTGAAATTATTCATACTTTGACAGTTTTTACAATGAAGTAAACGAGACAAATGGACAATACCACACAGGTCAAACAATACTGTGTACTACATCTGCGGTGAACAAGGTTCAAACGACACAAGTGCGGAAGTTTGTTTACAACCCGCAGTAAATAAATTAGGTTTTTGTTTTCAGATATGATATTACTTGAAAATATCATTCATACGAATGTTTCATCTGTCTTCATTACTAGTGCAAACTACCTTAATGTACGCTAGTGTATGGTGACTTTAAATATTTAAACAAATGTTAACTGTTTGTTATTACGAGACTCTTTCTCTTAATACTACTGACGATAATTGCTTGTCAAGGAAATAAGGTACGCATACATTTTGTACTGAACCTATAAAACAAATAAGACATTACTTAAGAACTATTTCACCCTTAAGGTATTCAGATCGTTTATCATCCATCTTTTGTTGGAACATACACATTATCTGAAAATGAATAAACATATTAACACTAAATTATAAAATGTTTAGAACAGTATCGACTTTACACAATTTTATACAGATCATTCAACGTGGATTGAAAACGTTTTCTGTCAACATGCAAAAGTCCACACATCGATGCAGCATTTTTTAATGTTTTGCATAAAGTTTGTCGTTATGAAAGAATACGATTTATTTTTAGACTTAATAAACTTCCATTAATTTTGTCTACTTATCCACAAATATGTTGTTTTGCAAACTTATGTACGTGTTGTGAGGGATTGTATTCATATTGTTTGTATGCTATACTAATATCGCGGAAATTTGCATTCTCATGTACTGTTAAAATGAAAACAGCATTACCCAGATCAACCGGATATGAAGGAGGCAGCCTGGTATTCAACAAACGCATGCACTTTATAATAGACATTCTATTCTGAAAAGGATAAAGTAGTACTTGGTTTTATAATATAGAATTATATTTATGTAAGTTTAGTAGCGGATTTAAACATAATTTAAACTAATGTAGCCTAGCTTGTGTTAATATTTATTGTTGGTTATATACATATGTTTGCTATATTGTGTTTGAAACATGTATAATCCAAGAGCATGTTTCTTATCTAATTCTATATTGTATAGCGCTTAATTGACGTTACGACGGACCGATGATTGACAGGTCGATTAGCCAATCAGATCGCGGAACTGATAAGCATGTGTTCATCCGCCATTGTGTCCGTCAAACTCATGAACATGTCGGACATTCCAATCATTTTTTAATTTTTTGTAGTCACCCTTGGTGGCGTGAAACCTTTCGAAAAAGTAAAAGTGAAGTCCGTTCAGTTCTACGAAATTCCCTGATTCTAAAAATAACGAGCATAAGCGTAATGATGACGAAGATTTAGATTACACAGTCACATAATTTAAACGCAGAAGTGGTGTAGGAGAATTCAAGATAAATAAACTCGTAGATCTGCGTTAAAATGTCAAACTATTGAAAATGTACTGTGAAAGAATGTTCAGAAAGTGATTACTCATACGTAAGTGTTTTCTATATTGGTTAAACACGCATTTATCGTCAAATTTGGATGAAAAGTTGAAATTTTTTCGGGAGCATCTTGGTTCGATCTCCTGGTACTGCTCTCTCTATGAAATCGATATAAACTTTAAGACTGACAGAAGAAGATTCCAATCTAAGACGGACGTTCGTTAATGGGCCGATGGAACACAAAACGACCAAACAAGAATCGAAAAGTGACCGTGATGTGTACGAAAAATGATTAATAACAAACGTTTACATTTCGGCCATCAATACAAAATGGCGTCCGGGGAAAATATAAAGAACGCTGTGAAATTCATTAACTCTGAAAGAATTTAGTGTGATTACTGGATATAAATACTTATTTACATATAAAAAATGAACAATTGCAATTAAATATTTGAGGGTAGAGAACGGTCAAAGGCAGCAATAAAACATAAACATACGGAATGCTTAGCAACATTAACAAGTGGAAGTATCGACCAAATGTGTAGAATCAATAAAAACGCAAAGGATAAATCAATATTTAGGATGATAAAATACGGTGTGGACCAAGATGACCAGTACCAGTGCCTTGAGGATTAAACTTGTATCCGCAGACACTGTCCTTAAGTCGTGTTGGTCAAATGTGGTAAACACAAGCAAGTATCAAAGGTAAGGTACTTCAATAATTTATATTATGTAATTGTGAAAACAAAAACAACACACACTCGCAATATAATACATAAACTGTTTTCTTCCCTTGTTTACATTAATTTTCTGAAAGCTTCTGTCAGACGCGTTACCGTTGAGATCGATCCCATTATCAACATGTTTACTTACTGACACTACTGTACTGATACGATAAATCTTCTTTCCCGTGAATTTAACGATTTCCTAAACGGTCATGCTTCAATTTTTCAACGTAAAAGGCCGACACAAAAGCTAGTGGCTGGTGCTTAAAATACGAACCGACCGGCGACTCGTGATGCCATGTTGTTGTTTTTTGACGGACATAAACAGAGTAGTCTCCCTTGAAATCGGTGGGCGTGATTAATTCGGCTCTGTCGTAACGTCAATTGACCACTGTTTTAATATACATGTTTAACGAATGTATAATCAATTATAGCCCACCATTTTAAATTAAATACTTTTAAGAATATAAACATTTAATACCAGGAAGCAGTGATGTGTACCCATTTACATGCATGCACATATTCTTGTAAAGTATAATATGTACATTATTCCACATCAATGCAGTCAAAAATAAGCTCGTAAACTATTGTGCAACCAGTGACTTAAAAAACAGCATTTATTAAGATATACTTAGCGACAAACAAAACAAATTTACACAATACATGGTAGGTGCCGGGATTGAGAACGTGTATCCGGAGTGGCAAAGATGATGAAAAGAGGGCAAGCCTAAGCGAGCCCTATGTTTGTTTTGTGGCCGCACCGGATAAACATACTCCTTTCCGGCCATTACCATGTATTCGATTCATTCTGTTTTATACTCAATTTCATATTGAAAACTTGTTTATAATACTCACAGTGTGACGTGCCTCGAAACAAAGAACAATTACATTTGCTTCCTACCCAAAAACAAATAGGTTTCTTATGTATATAATACCCTTCTCTTAAGACGATAGAAGCATGCTGCAATATTGGATAGTTCAACAGGAACAAACAGTTTAACTTCGCTTTTGTTTTAAATAGAAACAGGTTAAAAAGCAATCGTTGCAACCTTTTTTTTCGCATAATTCTCGACCTGTCCTTAATTACTCGAAACAGAAGCAGTAGTAACTAGATCAAGTTTTTACAAACGGTTGGTATAAAACAAGTTTTCGTTCGTGTTATTCAATTTTGAAACAAACATTTATCACAGACGAGTAAAACGGAAAAATGCTGAGTGACGCGAAGTACGATCACAGAAAACACACACTCTTTTTTCGATATTTCACCCGACAGGGCTTTATCAAGGTTTTTGACTATGAATTAACACTGCATATTTGCAAATTTTAAAGTAATTGTATAACAATGTCAAAACAAGCAGGACATGACGTCTTAACGTCAAACATGAGCATATGACACACATATGCGCCAAAAAAACCTTAATGTCTTTGAACAAATCACATGCTGATCACACCGGATGCACCTTAGATGAAAAAATGACTTAAAATAATAACGAAATAATCATATTCTCATGTTTGATGTTATGACGTCATTACTTTGACATTTACAAATAGATAGTGTTAAAGCCCTTTCAGGCGAAATATCAAAGAAGAGTGTGCTTTTTCTGGGATTGAATATGTATTTCCCTACTGGATACGAAACTGTGTATTGACGCGAAATAGTTTTCGAAGTCTACTCTATGTCGACTCGCGTCTGAGGCGTTTTTTAACATTTACAATAATCAAAGCGCCGAAGGCGCTAAAAGACATTCGTAGGAGATGGCTAATGAAGTTAGGCGAGCATGTATTGTTTTTGTTAGCAAACTCGAAACCGCGTGCTTTCGTTTGAAGCGGTTTGGTTATCAAGGCGACGAGGGATATCCTATCAAGTTCATGAGTTATCACGAGTTAAACTTATTGCGAAGTTATTGCTTTGCATACTATTAATTTCATACATTATCAAACCAAGACAGTAAGACATGAGAAGACATTTACCTTTGACCCAAGAATCCAGTACTCAATAAGGACCTTCTACTAGTAATGACCAACCAACATAACAGGTTTCATGAACGTTGGCCCAAGGAACCCATAGGATTGACCGATCAAACATTTACAACTATAGGTCAGTTCGACCTTGACCTTTGTCCCAAGTGCCCAATATTGGATAGAGACCCACTTCTAGTTATAACCAACCAACGTACGAAGTATTTTTTGAGATTGGGTAAGAACTGTTAAAGATATGACAGAAATTCAAAATTTGAATGCAACATTGTTGAAGAAATCAAATTACCTTGACTTTTGACCAAAGGACACAATAATCAATAAGGACCCTCCATTAGTCGTGACAAACCAGCATATCAAGTTTCAGTGACCTAGACCTTAGAAGTCAATACCGAAAGACGGGTGAAACATGTACAACTATTGGTCAGTTTGACATAGACCTTAACCCAAGTGCCCAATATAAGACAGGGACCCAGTACTGGTTATGACACACCTACTTACCAAGTTTCATTGAGATTAGGTAAGAACTGTTGAAGATATGACAGGAATTCAAAACACTGAAGCAAATTATTGATGACATCCAATGACATTGACCTTCATATGGATACTCCACCTTTTTGAGTCGTTATCGTACGCAGAGGCCCGAAAATGTTTTAGCGCGTGTTACGGGCCTCTGCGGAATTAAACGACCGATAAAGGGTGTATTGTCGCTATTATAGCATAAACACATACACTTAGAGTAATACAACCGAAACATATTACTAATTTACTCTAAAATCGTATTTTGTATAGAATAACTCCAAATCGCTCAGCTATTTGTTTATAGTTTTTAATATTGTATTACCATGCCGCGTTCAGCTGAGCTGGAATCGCATTAGTTAGTCGACCTTTTTTTTAGCGTATTTGCCTCATTCGGATTTTAAAATTGGATTTCACATGGATTTTAGCGCGCATCACATACGTAGTAAACAGTATACATATCATGATATCGTAATACTGTCATTTAAGCTTGCACGCGTTTTATAATGGACAACTGTAACACGGGAAGGAATGTTCACTTTTTTACAATAACCGACCGTTCGTTAACTCACTTCTGTAAAGGACTGAACACGGACTGTTTAAGCTATAATGACCAAATCATCAATAAGAACACTTTACCAGACATGACCAACCAACATATCACGAATGAAGCTGTTTTAGCAAATATCTAGCGTTGGTTGGTCACGTGGTCGTACCGACTTTGTTTATTGAAATTACTTCAGTTAAGATACTTCT
Source organism: Congeria kusceri (assembly GCA_027627225.1). NCBI lineage: Eukaryota > Metazoa > Mollusca > Bivalvia > Myida > Dreissenidae > Congeria > Congeria kusceri. The sequence goes on from CM051026.1 coordinate 41,182,855, forward strand.
GTTAATTTCCAGCGTTAATACATATGCCACTTCCATATGAAAACCTTAGGCATATAACCGTTTTGCCCTAATTATCAGGCTTTTATTGCGCACTATTTTTTTTATGGGCATGCATAACAGTACTACCACCATTGCATAACTTAATTGTTGGTGCGGCTTGGAAACAGGGCCGTAGCTTGCAGTCTTTGCAAATACATACATACGTAGATTTTATGTACGCTTAATGATCTTACTTTTTCCTGTATTCGTTAAATTATTATGTTTTTTTTCTGGTTAAAGATGCATTATTTGTAAAATTATTAATACAATTAAATACATACGGCGTCTTCTGCACATTGCATGAAAGTAAACATATAAAGTAAAAATACAGCTGCCGTAATATAAATAATATAAGCGCGACAATCCCATCCCCATTGCGTATTGAATACGGCTTACAATGATTCAAACAAAAATAAATGTGTGCACTTTTTTTTACTTAATTGTAAACAAAGTATACTTATATTATTTTTTAACAAAACTCGTACGCCGTATATATTGATTGTATATGGCATAGAAATTGAAAACCAGATGTTCGCCTTTCGCTCTTGAAGTTTCAAAGGTGGTCAGGGTATATAACATTTAGCTGAATTAAGTTATAATATGCATAATGCATGCACAACGTGAACAATTAAATTCACACTTATCCTCATTGGAGACAAGGTGTTTTATACAAAAAGTAAATATTTATCCGTATCAATCTGTTTTTTTTTTTTTTTTTTTTTACATATTTAAACTAACAAACAAACTAGTTGTATAGACAAATATCATATCTTGCAAAAATGAGAATAGGTGAAAAGTATGTGAATATATAGCTCATCTGAATGCACGAAAAATATTGTGATATTGTGTTTCATATTGTCTTCTACACATTATATGACAGTTAATATATATTAATGCGCTCAGTAAGAAACATCAGTAAGAAACAATGTGTTATATTTTGTGTTATATTTTGACTGGATCAATTTCCCATTGGTTGACTAGAATAATTTCCCGTTGGTTTCATTGTGTTTTCAAAATGTCAGAAAGTAATATGGATAAAATGTGACATACAAATCGAGACTAGTCTAATATGTGTACTGATAATAAAAAAATTATGCAGCTCGCATGTGTTAATCTGTTGCTTCTCCGATGCGAGCAGTAACTTGAAATCACTTGTCGTGTCGAAAAAGTAGATCCTTGAAGCCTACCTTTAGTTCCCACTACAAAATTGACATAGCATGTAAAAAAGCAAAATACTGTAGCACTTTGCTTTCACTTGGTCCATCTCACATTACTTAAATATTTACCGATTACAGAATTCGAGTTTTATCCTGTCAGGCATACACCATTCTTCTTCAGTCTCCAACCACATTATCCAAGTTTGGAAGCCTTCCGACTGAAATGTAAACAATGCATATTGATTTGTGTACAAAATGAATCCGTATCAATTACTTTATTATATGCGTGGGGTTTGTTGCCAGTTCAATCGGCAACTGGCAACCAACTTCATACAAGAGCGGCTAATTGTGTGTGTTCGTATGTGTGCGTGTGTGCGTGTGCGTGTGTGTGTAAGCGTATGACGCAACTGAAATACACGCATTTTACATAAGTTTCTTATGTACATAAAATTAGTATTTAATATAATTTATATCATGCAATACGACAATATGATTGATTTTTATTTACTATCTTTATACAAATAAGCGGTACGGTTTTATGTTATGTCACATTTTGCGTGGAATACATTACCTTGACGATGTATGTATGGGATCTTAATCTTGCTTTTCTGTTCGCGTGGGATGTTTCGTTTCAAGATCGATTTTCGTATTGAAACTTTAATGGCTTAACCGTCACCATGGGAGGATGCATTCCTCTGGTTTTAATTATTGTAAAATATATCTTTATAACACTGGTCCTTCCCCACGTACACACAAGTAAGTGGGTTAGAAACTCGAACACGAAATGTAAGATTGATGCCTTTGTCATGAGAATTGTTTTGAAAAGTAATGCTCTCTTTTGTTCTGATCTTGGGTCATTAGCAAAAGGTTGTGATGGTCAACTTCCATAATTCTATAACATTCCAACAACAAAAAAACGTCTGCTGAATGGAAAATTCATACTGTCGACCTTTTTACAGCTTTGTACCAAAATTTGGACGCAAATACAATAAGATATTTTGGGTAGGTGCGATTTTTGGAAGAAGGTATATTTGAATGATAAGGTTGCGTTTTTAGTTAATAGATATTAAGTACGTAGTAATATAATGTTATTAATTAATTTAATTCATACTGGCCTTGTTATTGGGCTGAAGACAGCAGTATTGGCCAATATGAATTCAACTAATTAATGACAATTGTATTAATTAACTTTTTAATATTATGCAGCATCTTTCAGTTTAAAGGTATAAGTATCAAAACAGATGGTAGAATGTTCGCGTTAAAACTTTGGTTTTGCTTTGACGTCTGCTAACTCAATTTTCGGCGCATAATATCTGCTTATCGTAAAAGTCGCAAAAGGTTTAACACCACCAATCGATACGCAATGTTATCCCGACCGCGTCACGGAAAACACGTGAGTGCTACATGTAGAAACTTTAAGTAGCATATAAAAAGTGCAAAATATGCTTAGCGTTTTCAAAATGGCGCCCAAAATCTTGATAAAATCTCATCTCGTATAAGGCCGAACTTTTCCTGAATCCTGATTGGCCGTATCTCGTATTGGCCGCGTTTTTCCATCTTGACCGTGTTTTTCCCGTATTGGCCGAGTTTTGAGATTTATTGGTGAGGTTTACATTGTGTCAAGCGAACACACTGACCAGATTTTCGTTTAATAATATGAAGTTCATTAATAATATGACATATTGGGCTCATTTACCAATCAAATAACTCCATGTTAATATTTATATTGAAAACAAACGATGTCATTTTATTTATATTAAGCATTAATTACACATTAAAAAAACATTTAATAAACGTCTTATTTATTAACGAGAAAAATTAATTTACTGAAATTCCATGTATCAAAATTACCTTAAAATCTATAAGTGCATTTTAATATGTTATACAAACAACTACTGTAGTGTCCATTATACTGAAGGATCATTTCGGGTCCAAATAGATGCAAATGTAATGGAGAATATGATTAAACAAACAGCACATTTACTTGGTTTGAACATGGAACTAAAACAAGAACAATTACAGTGTCTAACACATGTCTAACACACGATATGAACAAGTAGGAAAAATCCGACGCTATATAATGGTAGGAAAACGCTGGCAATTTATCTGCTTGTAGTTGGAAAACGTAAAGTAATCCTTATTGTAGGAAGTAATGAGTTTTGTTGATCAAGGTGTGCCATCAAACCGAATTTTTCAGGATATAATTGTCGTTTTATACGCACTTTGGCTTTAAAAAAAAATACTTTTCATAGGATTTAGGATAAACCTAGTTTAGCTGGCTTTTAAATTACCACTTTATAATCGTTTGTTTTAAAGACATATTATTTCTCTTCTGAATGAGTTTGTTTTACGTAACATCTTGAATATCAAAATGTATCCTTAAGCGCTACATTTTAAAATACTGTCTCGATGAAGCAAACTACTGTGATTTGTTGAGTGATTTCCGTCAGCAAAGGTATGAAGTTAGTTGCATTTCAAGTCTTACGAGTTCCCCTGACATTGCAAACACGTGCTATATGTCTAAAGGTATTTGGTAGCTGTGCAAAATATTTCTGCAACAATTTAAGCTATGCATGCAGCTTTTAAGGGAAAATCCTTTAGTTTCTTCGATTTTACAAAAACAGCGAAGTGAGAGAGATAAACACAACGACAATTTCATCCATGTGTTTAAATACACGTGTATATAGCCATACCGCAGATAAGGTTCCAAAGAATCTAAACTGAAATACACCTATACATGTATGGGTCAACAATATGTAATAATGTTGACGTATATTCTCATTTTAAATCAGCAGGAGTCAATAAAAGCGTATCAAGAAGTAATAAGCGAATAATTGCGCTGTGTGTGTTTCGGCATATCATGAACATGTCGCTATATTACATTGTGTTGGCAAGGCCATTTTATATCTACATTCAGCAATTAGCATTGATTTGCTTCAGATCAAAGCCCATAGTGGATGACATGATATCCACATTATACCAGAAACTCGTAAGCTAATGGTATATTTGCATGCATATTTAGCCACTTGTACATGACAGTATCATATTGTGCAGTTTATTTCGCGGATATCTTAAATTCTTAATTCTTAAATTACTTAAATTCATATTTTATTCACTCATATTTACAGCTAATAGATACAAATGTTTCCGCGGTGTAACTATATAAGCCAACTTGCAGATCTGAATGACCGTTTTTGGACTTATTGTCAATATCAGTCATCATCATTCATGCTTATTATCAATAAAATGCGTTTTCTATCACGAAAATATCGCCTATAGCCAATTTTATCCTACAAAGTTCTTTTTAATTCAACACTGAGTTGATTGTTTATTGTGGAGTGTTCTTGTGGAATACGTTATTTTATATTGCGGTTGTTAAAGCGTTAAAGCACGTTTTCATTTTAGGTTACATGCCCCCAAAAATAGGGTAGGTAGGTAGGACATTTTTATGCTTTATTTTTATTTGGTAAATGGTCAACTTGAAGATTCTAAAACTGAATTAATATTCAAAACATTTATATAATATCATAAAAACTGTGTTTTAAAGTGGATGCGATCAAAACAAAACACTTATGTAGCCAACACACATTTAATAATTAGAAAAACGTAAACAAAACAATATCTGATCCACTCAATAAAATGTTATAGGGTCGGGGCTTTTTTTTAGGGTAGGTCGGGTAACCTGAAACAAACATAATTTTTTTTTACGCCTTATGAATTTATTTTTAACGAATTACATTTGTGTAATTAATTTAAATCTTCATTTATATGCATTAACGTATGACGTGCTTTCTTTCCTAGTGTTAGACGGAAACAAAACATATCTTAAAAACAGATATTCGGCGTATGTTGTAAATGGTTGTAAAGTATGTAACTTGAATGTCCAACATGAATATTTAAAACTGATGCATATGTTGATTTGTTTTATAAACGAACAGTCTAATGTCTTCATAGATCGTTTTTCTACAAGCATTTAGTATTATTTATCGATATTATTTAAAATAAACTAAATAATAAACTTGTAATTATTAGCGAACTCATATTTTAATGTGGCTAGCTCCTACAACAGTAGTATCAAATATTTCTATATTTGAAGTAAATAAAAAGAATATCATTATTTAATTTCAAATCAATGAACTGATGAACTGTCCCATGTTTTAAACCAGTACTACTTGCATAACCCAAATGAGTCAGACTCATCTGCTCATCAACGTCAGTCAAACATGATGTTTATCTATACAAAGTAAAACTAAGTAGTTAACAATATATATATATATAAGGGTTTTTCATGCTTAAAATATTGAAGATTGAATAGAGCACATAAGGTGCCGGGCAGTATTTGCCAGGAAAATCAAAATTTACTTGAAGTTAAAATATCCCCAAGAAAATGAGAATATGAGGGTTTATCATATTTGGTATGGATTAATCATTTATACTATGTGTGTCAAATAAAAATACACGTCAGTGAACATTCATCGCAATTACAAATTATAATTTGACTTCATTTTGTGAAAACACAAACGTAAAGTTATATTTAATAGTGCGAATAAGACTTATATTCCTTTAGGAAAATACGTTTAGAGCGTTTTTGTGTATAACTATTAGCCTCTATAGTTATATAACATTCATTAAACGCACGTAAGTAAAAATACCAAGTTTCAATCAAATTAAATTACCTATTTCCGAAGCTTCCGCCAGTGTCTATTTATAGGAAGATGCAAAATCTACGCATACATTGAATAGCTTCTACATGAGAGGATAAGAGGAATGCAATTCTAAACAATTCTTAATAAATAGATCTACCTACCGTTATTGAAAAAAATGCATGGTAAGTTTTTAAATATAAGTAAATCACCATTCATTATTAATCTTATAGTCTATGGTTCTCTGGATGCTTGTTAGACGAGTCAGTGTCGTTAAAGTGTTTACTATTAATAGGCGCAGGTTAGTCAGCGATCGCGAGTGTATTCTATGGAATGTTGCCCACGAATATGCGTATTAACGGGGGATTTTCCCAAGGTCATGTTACACGCCCTGTAAACACTGGCATGCAGATTGAACATGAACATTGATCGAATGCAACTTCCGAGTAGGGAGCTCAGAACTGGAAATAACGTAAACAAAGTCAAGAGGTATGTCTGGATTTTTTCACGTTGGCTTATTTTCCCATTCAACTCCGAAAAGAAATGGAACCATTTTTTTACAGGCCGTGGTGGGGATTTCTTTTAAACTAGCCGAAGAAGTGTAAGGATGTATTCTTTCGGTACTACTGGCGGGAATTTTTCACAGCATTTGATTGGATGTTGAGATGTCAAAAGTTGGGTTAAACAGCTACGCCAAAAAAATGCTTAGTCAAACAAAGTTATTATTGCAGAAATACAGTGCGTTGCATTAGTTTTAATTAGAATAACAGTTGTTCACACATCATTAAAAGACCCTCAATGGCTATGTTATTTATACAGAAATGACACTACTCAATGTTGAAATACCTCATAAATTGTCACGGTTTTGTAAGTGATGTACACACAAAAATACATGTGTTTTTTGTAAGATCTTCTGCTTTGCAAAATCGACAATTTAATAATAGTAGAATAACTATACAACAACTTACACAAAACACTAATATGATTTAGGCACTGCCTACATCGGGAAAAACAAACAGAAATATACTATAATTATACTTGCATAATATTATATATTTGTAGAGTGTTTTTTTCCAGCACCTGTAAGGTTATCATTTGAAATTTTATAATTTCGAACCAATTAATTAATGCATTTGTATTAAACAGTTACAAACTGATAAAGATTAGTTTTTGTGAAAAATAAATGTTTTTTCTTTATTTTTTCAAAGACCATTCATTCCATGCAATTGAAACATGTTCATGTAATTTCCTTTAAATGCATGGTATATATAGGGAATATTGCATGACTGTAGTACATGTTCTGGTCGCTTATATCACTGGAGTTTATTGTGTAATTTTGTTTTCTACGAATCCGCGTTTTTTCCGCGTATAGATAACACGTAATGTGTAAAATACAAAATGCAATATGATAATCAAGCTGTTTTATTTCTTCCTTGTAAATGTTGCATTTTCTCCGTATGCCTATTGGAATTTTAATGTCATAAAGGTACAAGACAAAGTTGTAGGAAACATTATTAAAACTGTTTTTTCCATGTTATTATGGTGGAATTCGCTATTTGAGAATTTAAAAAATGGTTCTGTTGCACATATTCTAACAAGTTAACCAAATGATAAGTGTTTGAACAGTCATTTGGCCAGTTGGGTATACTACTCCTTTAGAAAATAAATAAATCTCGATACAAACTATACTACATTTTCCATCATATCACTATTACACTCTATGTACTGATAATGCAGAAGACTGTTATTTTTAGTAAATGTGGACATTTTCATGGATATTTAATTAGATCATTGACTGATACTAAAATAGTCTGATCAATGAGTTAAATAAAATACCACCAGCCAAATTGTTTAACACTGTTGGTGTATTAGTTAGTTTGGTTTAATGTTTAATACTGGTATTTTCTTTGGTTAGGGGCGTAACAGCCGGTTATTTAAATTGTACTATAAATACTTAACAAAGTTAATTTAACCACTACTTTAAGTTACCAGACTAAGTTGCTATACAGAGGCAATGAAACATACAAAAATGACTGATATTAAATCGACACACTTTTATGACGTATTCACTGTTTTGACGTATGCAGATTGCATAATGTGTACGACTTTGTCCATTTTTGTGAGTGGATGCTAGTGTCTGCAACAGTTTAGATAAGTTATTTTTAAAGTAATTTGTAAAACCCTGTTACAAAAAACTGCGAAAACATTTATAGAATTGACAGCGAAAATATTACAATGGATATTTATACATGTGTTACCAGGGGGTAATTTATGCGAGTTCTTATAGTGACATATGAGACAACCATGGATAGTTTATCGACTTCATAGCACTCTTAGTACAGTACACTGTAAGTACACTGTATCTGTAAAAATAAAAGAAAATGTTAATAACATATTATTAAGCTCTAGCGGCTTAATAAGGTTAAAACATATTTAGAAAATACATACGGTTTACCAATCATACAACTACCAATTGCAAAATATTACAAATCACACTAACCAGTTTATGGAACTGTATACAGCTTGCACTTTACTTTATACCAATCTCATTGCCTTGTGAATTATTGCTGTAAATCAAAACATGCATGGTATGTTATAAACACATGCAGACAATATTGAGAATAATACATGCTGCCATTTCAAATGACGCGGAAACATATTACATCATTTACCGCAATGCCAAAATACGAAAGTCAAAAACATAATTAATAATGTTCAACTCATTGCAACCAAAACTGATGCATATGACAACCAATCCAACGAAGGCTTACCAACTGTTCCAAAGATAACTGGTTAAAAAATATATATAATTTATAAAAAAATCTAGATGTCTGACTTGAATTGCGCGCTTAGATCATATACGTAGAAAACCACCAAGCAACAAAAAGAGCGCAAAGGACAGGACATTAAAAGGTTAACCATCACAAAATAAAACACACAAAAGTCAACCGGGCTACACATTTATTAAAATGTAAGATGGTAAATAAATATGTTTCAACATAGATCAAACAATGAAACGTTTTATTTTGAGATGTAGGCCTAGATGTAAATTATCACAGAATTAAATTTTCGGTTTCATATGCCAATTGTCTGCCACTTGTTGTTTCACTCATCAAACCAGTTGATAACTGTTTCGCTTTTGTTGTCACTTTTAACTATTATATTGCAGTAACTATTTGTATAATTTATCAACTTTTTAAAGTTTTTTACAAATGCTTACCATCGAGTTACTAATTAAAAATATTGAATTATATGGACTACTTATTTACTTCAACAACATTAATTAAACAATTATTAAGTTGCGTATTAAATATTTGTAATACATGGATGTATCAACGTTATTACAGACGACGTTATGTTTTTTGTTGTATTTAGAGATATTTACTGTCCGATATAATTTCTTTGGGTTCAATAACATGCAAGAATTTGGTTACTTGTTAGCAGGTGCGCTTAGCGTTGTTAATCGTTACTGAAACACGGAATCTTTGCATAAATCTCGGAACCGGAAGGATCCGATCGCGAAAGACACTTCCGGAACATATATTTTAAAGCTAGGTATTGGAAATGAAACAACAGCAACAACACATAAATAGGTACTCGCGTTATCTTTAGGCGGTTTTCCCGTATAAATTGCCTGAAACGGTTAGTCAAACAGTAACCTCAATTGTCAATGCACACCGTGGGAAGGTCTTAACTGGGTGCAACACCAGGCTGCAGGCACACATGTTCCCGTGTTTCGAATCTTCCAGCTCAATGCAAATTGTGGTCAAATATATAGAGAAGGTCAATTAACTTGTTTTAACCATCGCGGATGTAGAAGAACGACACAAATATTTGGACTATTTCAGCGCAATTAAAACAGAGCCAGAACTTGCAGTTTTTAAATTTTGTTTGTTGGAGAACATGACGATTTTTAAGACATTGCTTATCCTGCTAATACGCTGGTTGGATATTCCAAGTCTGACATCATAATGCGTCTGTCTGATAGATGACTTACTGGAACGTTACGCAATCAGAATATTGAGAAACTTGACAACTCATAATGTATTCTAATACATGTAATACTAATTTGAGATGTCCGGTGGATTCGTAATGTGAGCCGACGAACAATATCATCATATGATATTATACATTTATTGTGTGCTTTTTTTGTATTTAACAGAATGCTTCAATTTGCAAGAGGTATACGAGAACATATGGTGCGCTTTTACCCGCAGTGAAGTATCGAGAGTAGTGGCCTGCATTTAATAATGTATCCAGATTGCATTGATAAGGTACACTAATATGCATATGTTATTTTCATGTTTATTAATGATGTATATTCATATTGAATTCCAGTACTCCTTGGAACTTCAACAATGCAGCGAAATTGTGATCATAATCCTAAACTAGGTTCTGTTTGCTGTTACAGTGATTTACATTTGTAAAGTCGAATGAATTCGAGATTCATGTTTTGTTTGCTCCTCGTTTCTGAAGTGATCATGAAGTGAAGTGAAGGAACAAGTTACATGCGCACCGGCCACATACATAGGAAAGTACGGACAAGGCAAAACTGTTTAAGTCATTACAATTATAACATTCCCCCCTACTTTATTTAAATGGACCAAATGCCGTAGAACAATGACATAGACGTCGTGCATTTGACTGGCTACGCAGTTAAGAATTTACTAAAGTGCATTTACAGAGATGCTGTAAATTAAACATTGAAGGTTGTGATCCTTAAAACTGACCTGTACTCAATAATTGGATGAGGTTATATACTGAACATGTTCCCATTTAGATGGAAACTACAATGAATCGAGTAACAAATTTAAACAACTAAACAAATAATCTTTTCCTGAAGATTCTTTAACAAGAACACGCCAGTGGATCATTGTGGCAGGGGAATTGGCAGGCGACAAAACAAATTGTTGAGGGACCGGAACCCCCAAGTAGTTACCGCTACCATCGCCTGCCTACTGTCAGGTGAGACTCGAACACCCGCCAAAGGAGCTAGGACCCTTTGTCGGTTGACATGGTCTACCAATTCAAGCAGTATACAAGGACAATTTAGCGACCAGATAGCCACCTGAGTAAGTGCCATTACTCGACCCTTCACCACTCACGCATCATGACAGGGAAGACGGTCATTACATATACCTGGGATGTGGTACCTAAACGCATGTACCCGAGGACCATCTTGCCCCTCAAGAGTACAGCTAGGCACACAGCACCCCATGTGAGCTGGCATTTCCTGTCTGTCCAACCTATTTCGGACTTGACCCACATACGCATTCATGGGGGTAACTTCAGTGCATGGATCAGCCAATTGAATAATTTTGGCCGCTATAGGGGGGAGATGTGAATCTTCTCTACCAACCTCACCTGTTTCACTCATACGTGGAATGGGAATTCCCACTGGGGAGTTAGTGCATGATGGCTGAGCCGCCGAGTGCGACGGACAGTCATCATGGGCAAGGGGGACAGGTATGCCGACAGACGACCGCTGCCTTTTCCTGAAACGCGGCCCTCGATTTCTATGCCGTTTTGCTATAGTCTTAGCAACTGCACCAGGAGCAACCAGGGAAGATTGGATCTCTGACGGGGTAACAATAGCATTGTTATTATCGTCCGTATGAGCAACGGAGTCTGACTCATGATTAGCCTGGAGTGGGGCCTGAGCCACAGGGTTTGACTCGGAATCAGACTGGAAGAGGACCTGAGCCTCCTCCTCAGTCACATCAACACATGATTTATCTATCTCCATTCTGTAACATACATTGACACCTTTAATTCTACTCTTTTCAATATTGTATTAAAATTGGTTAGTTAATGAGCAAAAACAATGCCTTGTCCACTCCGTATGGACTGAGGAGGCGGTAAATACAAGTATTATTTGTTACGGAAAACTGGACATTTGTATTTATTAGTATAAAGAGCTTCAATGGACGTTACATTAATACATGTTCTGTGGAACCATTCGTCACAAAAATCACACTGTATCGTAAAGCGACCGTCCCACGGTTTTCTATAGATACAATACAGATCGGTATCCTCACAGGAAGGTGCATCAACAACTGCCTGCATACACTGTCTGGTGAAAATCAGTGAGCCAGATAGAAAGAAAACCGCGTTTGTCACCACAGTGTATCCAGGCAATCCTCTTCAAGATGAAATGGAAACGTGTCCTTGACGGTAACGTTATTCAAAGCACGGTAATCGATGCACTAACGTACAGATCCGTCGCGTTTACGGATAATCACTGGAGCCGATGCCCATTCAGACACTGACTCTTGTATAACTTTTTCTCAAGATGAGCTTCTTTCATCATTTACAAAACATGTTGGGGTACGGCGCATGCGCTGTTTCACATGTTTCGCATCGCCCGTATCAATGGTATGTTCAATACTAGTGAAGTTTCCAAGATCAACTTCGCTCTCTGCGAATACATCAGCATACTCACTGAGTAGCTTAGAAAGCTATTCAGACTGATATTTGGTAAGATTTTCCTTGGAAATTTGAAATACCTCTTTCAGGTGTTCAAGAAGTGTAGGAAGATCAGGTTTACCCTTATTTATACTAGTGTCAATACTAGTTCAGTCTATGCCATTATCATTGACTGAAGCGTTTACACCTTTATTATCTTTGATCTTTCTACCACTTAAACTTGTGTTCACAACGTAAAGATTGCTAGTTTCAACGTTGGAGCTGGCCAAAGGATTTCGGGGGAATACCTTCTGAAGCTTGGGGAACATCAATTACTTCAAATGTCTCATGCGCAATTCCTACTAGTTTACCTCGCTGCATGGTTTGTAAATTGTCGGACGGATTGACAAAGCAAACAAGTGGTGTTTCATTTGGAGCTCTGACAATACGTGGCAGAACAAGTTTCAAACCCTGACAAGGTTCTACATAGTAGTCATTCATGGGAATGTTTATGCAACACTCTACCCTGACCACTGAGTTAGGAGGAACTACGGTTCGTTTAGAGACAGTGACCCTTGCCACAACTGGTTGCTTTTCTTTGAAAGTTGTGTTCAAGGGTATATGTTCACCCTCCACTATAAGGCTATCTGCTTTTAGGTCAATTTGTGCCCCTAAATGATGTTAGAGGTCGTGGCCTAACAACATGTCATCAAGAATTGGTGCGACATACACACATTCTTGAAAGGTTTGCAGCCCTGAATAACAGCACTTTTATCAGCTAGTTGCATGTTAACATATCGAACCGAACCCGGTTGTCGTTTTAGTTCATTGTATACAACTGCAGACAGGATATTGACATCCGCACCGGATTCTACCCTTGCCTTAACCGGTAGGTTACCAATGACAACATTAACTGATGATGACCGGGCTCGTACTACATATACGCCTACGGTCTCAGTTAGGCTAACTGGAACTGAGTTTCGACCATTCGATAACACAGTTTTTGTTAATGAACCTTCTACATGTTGCTTAATTGTATGGCTTCCTACTGTCTCGGGCTCCCGGTTGGGACCTTCACCTTCGGCCCTCTGGCCTTCATTAATAGCAGTCTTATCAATTTTTTCTTGTTCCTCAAGATACTTTTTTGGAATTTTCTACAATGTTTCTGCAGGTGACCTATGTTGTGACAGAAATAGCACTCTACACATGGTAAAACATATATGACATATCAAGACAAAAGCATGTAAGCATATAAACAGACCAAAAAATAAATAAATACAATAATCATGACAATTCATGACAACACAAGTTAAACAATTATCAATACATTCATTATATTAATCAATACCGTGTGTATATAACAATGTAATGCTAACTGTGTAAAAAAAAAAACATAATTATATTTATATTTATATGAAATTTTAAAAATGGTAAATGGAGGTTACTCCTTTTAAATGTTATAAAAGGTAATTCTTTAAACAATGATTTATGATTGCAAAGAATCTGTAAATTCTTAAGTTTTGTTTTATGCGGTAACACTAATATGTTTGTCAACAGAAAGTGTATTGAAGTGTTAATAATATATAGATTTCTAGTGTTTATATTACAAAGAGAAACAGAGACGACCAAACCAAATAGGAAGAAGAAAAAAAAAACATACATCATTTAAACATGTAAAACTATATGATCAATGTAGTGTACTGTGATGTGTAAGGCGTACGCTAAATATACCCGACGTTTAGACAACATTCCGGCGAAAACGAAATGGATTGTTGTCTGTCGGAAAAGGAAAAAATACATAAAATGTTAAATGTTTGATCGCATTAAATTAACAAATTTGAATAAAATAATTGTTTGACAAACGGTCAGGGAAAAGAAAAATAATCTGTTAAAAGTTTGATTGCATTAACACATTGGATAGCATGATTGTTTAAATGTTTTTGTTATTATAATGCCTCGTCTATATTAACATATCATAAAGAAGTGTTTTTATCAGATTAATATGATGTAATTTTCTATCTATAAATTAACAAAATTGGATAGTAAAAAAGTGCTTGCCAATAGGTAAGGGACAAAAACATAATATGTTAAATGTTAAATGTTTGATTGTATTAAATTAACAAATTTAGTAAGAAGTGTTTATCATTTTTATTATTATAATAACTCATCAATGTTAACATATCTTGAAGAAGTGTTTCCATCATATTGATATGATGTATTATTCTATCATTGATCATATAACATTTATAAATGGTATAACAAACATGACTCAAAATAACGTTTACATCTTTATAACCATACCAATCAACTTTGAAACCAATTGTTATGTTATGAACAGTATTCAGTGGTATAGTAATTCCTATCTTTCTAAATATGACATTAATATTATTCCAAAATGGGTCAACATAAGGACATGAAAAAATGTTCAAAAGTTTCTATATCTGCACAGCATAAACAACATGGGGAGTTAATTATTTTCCATTTGAAAAGATTTTCATTTGTCGGTATAGTTCTATGTGTCATTTTGTATCTGAATTGTTTGACTTTTGTGTTAACAATGACATTATGTAATATTTTGTAAACAGATTGCCATTTAATGGTCGATCTTACGTTGGTTTCCTAATAGGAATGCAAATACGGTGGTTTAGGATGTTTCTGTAACAGTATGTTTCGAATTTCCTTGTTACTTAGCGTAGAGATGTCAATGTTTTTTCCAAATTGGCATTTGGACAAGGTTTTAACGGTGGAAGCTCTAGAGTCCTCTGAGTTGAGTATAGTGTTCCATTGTGATGGAATGGCGGAACGTAATATATTTATTTATTAAATCCAAGTTTGTTTATTGCTTAGTTTTGATCGCACGATTGTGTCAGCTGTTTTTCCCATATAATCGATAATGTCATTCACATACAATATATTCGAAATAACCCAATTTTCAAAAATAAGGCACTGACCGTTGTTCTTTATCAAAGTAGATTTCATATTGTTTAATTCTATATATATCTCAACAATTTCCTTGTAAAATGGTGGTATTTTATGCTTTACTCTAGGAAGAGATTTCCATGAATCGATGTTCATTGTAAAGATCATATTATCTGTTCCATATTGACTAAGATAATATCTGGGGATAATTTTCCAGTTGGCATCACCCTTTGAACACAATAATTTAACCCATTTTATTTTTAATGTTTTCGAATATATTTCAATATCCAATATTTCTAACCCAACTTCAAGCTTATTTCCAATTAGCACATTACGTTTAAGTTTTTCGCTTCTGTTACTCCATAAGAATTTAAAAAGCATAACATTTATTTCGCTAATAAACCGTTTGGGTATGCTTATTGATTGTATAAGATATGATAATTTGGGTAAAAGTATCGCTTTTATAACTGTTATTCTTCCAAAGAATGTGAGCTTGCGTTTTTCCAATCATTAATTATTTTTTGACAAGTCTCAATTTTGCTTTTCCAGTTTAGTAGTTTGCATTGGTTTTGATTTGTTCCAAAATAGGTTCCTAGAGATTTTACAATTGGTTTGAAAGTTATATCATGTATTTTTGTGTCAGAAGTAATTTTAGAATTGACAGTCAGTATACGTACTGTTTTATGTTTGTTTAATTGCAAACCGGATATGGTCCCAAATGTGTCAATAATTTTTAAAGCTTTCGGTATCTCGTTGGTGTTTTTTAAAAATAGTGTAGTGTCATCTGCAAGTTGGGTTAGTTTAATATTAGCATTAAATTGGTCACATTTGATGTTTACCCCTTAAATTTCGTTATTTGATCTTATATAATTGGCTAAAACTTCTGCAATTATGATTAACAATAGAGTTGAAAGGGGACATCCTTGTCGGATGCCTCTTGATATCTTAAGGAAATCGATTTCCATCCATTGTTCATAACGGAGGAGCTTATATTTGTATTCAAAATGTTAACCCAGTTAATAAAATCGGCTTTAAAGCCATATTTATGTACAGTTTCAATCATTAAGACCCATTCAACAGTATCAGAAGTATTTTTGAAATCGAGGAATAAAATTGCGCCATCTATATCAAATGTTTCAGCATCGTCAATAATGTCCTGTATTTGGCGAATATTACAACCGATAAATCTATTTTTTATGAATCCTTATCTAAACTTATAAGTTTTTGTAGTACTTTTTGTAGCCTTGTTGTCAGGAGTTTTGCTAATATTTTATAGTCGATATTGAAAAGAGAAATGGGACGCCAATTTTCAAGATTCTCAGGATCTCCCTTTTTGTATAGTAAAGAAAAAATACATAGTTTTCGACTTCTTGATAATTCACCATTTTGTTCTATAATACAATTTAACAACAATGGAGATAATTTTGTCCAAAACTTTCTATAAAATTCGACTGATAGCCCGTCTAGCACAGGACTTTTATTATACTTTATTGAATTCAAGGCATTGCTTAGTTCTGTTAACGAAATTGCCATCGCATAATTGTGCTTCATTTTCGGA
The DNA here is from genome assembly GCA_027627225.1 of Congeria kusceri. NCBI lineage: Eukaryota > Metazoa > Mollusca > Bivalvia > Myida > Dreissenidae > Congeria > Congeria kusceri. The sequence goes on from CM051026.1 coordinate 41,199,576, forward strand.
TAAAATCGTTTGAAAATGTGATTCATTTAAGTAAGACTGGACCTATTGATTATCAATTGAATTTGACTTATAAAGTGTCTCGTAAAATACAACCTCTTCTTTAAGAATATCTTTAATATTAGTTAACCTTTTATTTTCGACACGTAGAGATAAACTTGTTTTCCTATTTTGTCTTGACTCTTCAAGACTAAGAAAATATTTTGTGTTGCTTTCTCCAACTTCTACAAATTGAACCCTTGATTTTATACGAGCTCCATTGCTTTAAAAGTGTAACTTTGTTCTATTTCATGTTTTTGTTCTAAAAAATTTGCCTTTTCTGATGCAGTATTCTTATTATTAGAATGTTATATTCTATTAGACAAAAGTCGATACGGCTCATTTCATTTTTATTTTTTCGTCTCCACGTGAATTGAGATTTATTCTGGTTAAGAAGTCGCCATTTATCAGTTAAATTAGTGTTTTTGATTAAGTTTTGAAGATTTGGATTCATAACTATTTTTGTCGTAGATGTTGATATTCTATCAGTCGTTTGATTTATTTCGTTGAAATCGCCACCTATAACGTTAATACCTAGAGAGTTATCTACAAGTATTTCAGAAATATTTGGGAAGCTTGCTGGAACTTAGCACGACTGGATTCAGTTCTTTGGCCCAAAAGCGACCTTCTAATTTTCGCATAATTTGCTTGAAATAGTAATTATCACCCAATTGAGTGGAGATGGTAAAACAGTCTAGGGCCTTGCCGTCTAGGCACCAATTAACGTAGTCCCGACTTTCGTCATTAGTCCACCGACCTACTTTTCAAAAACTGTCAAATTTATGTTTGAAAGCCAACCAACTCCCTTCCCATTAAAGCGCAAATATTTAGGCAACCGCTTAGGATTCCCATACTGACTAGCATGATATCCATGATCGGACATAGCGTCAGAATCGCTTGATGAGTCAATACAAAATTAAATTAAATTAAACACACTCACTGATTTTCTAACTAACTCAGTTATTCGAACAGCAGCTGGAATGGTACCAGTCCTGAAACATCGAAAAATCTTTGAAGACAATGTAACAGGTATATGCCTATAATATGCTCAATGAATACACATGTAAATAAATATATATTATCACCCATTTGAGTGGAGATAGCAAAACAGTCTAGAGCCTTGCCGTCTAGGCACCAATTAACGTAGTTCCGACTTTCGTCATTGGTCCACTGACCCACTTTTCAATAACTGTCAAATTACTGTTTGAAAGCCAACCAACTCCCCTTTTCATTAAAGCGCAACTATTTAGGCAACCGCTTAGGATTGCCATGCTGACTAGCATGATATCCATGATCGGACATAGTGTCAGAATCGCTTGATGAGTCAATAAGAAAATTAAATTAAACACATTCACTGATTTTCTAACTCAGTTATCCGAACAGCAGCTGGAATGGTACCAGTCCTGAAACATGGAAAATATTAAAGACAATGTAACAGGTATATGCATATAGTATGCTAAATGAATACACATGTAAATAAATATATAATAAACTCAAGAAACAAACAAAAATTGTTTATTAAAAAGAAATAAACATAATCATTTATCTATTAAGGATGACAGATAACAGTTAAAAGGTCAAGTGTGTATCATTCTTTTCCCAACTTTACAAGATCTTATATCTAACAACAAACCAGTCCCAGAGCAAAACAAGTTGTTCAGGTATAACATTGGGGATGTCAGTTCCATAACGTTTGTTACAATAGCCTTACCTTTGAGTTCCCAAACAGTATGACAGTATCACCACGGTAACGGTGACAAAACTCACGTAGACATATTCTTTGAAAATGACTGAAACAAATCATGTTGAAGATATCTTAGACATATGCTATGTAAATGACTAAATCAGACCATGAAGCACATATCCTAGACATATGCTATGTAAATGACTGAAACAGACCATGAAGCAAATCTCCTAGAGATAATTGTAAATGACTGAAACAAGTCATATGGCATTTATCTATGACACAGGCTAATATCTTAGACATAAGTTCTATATATAAATAAAACAAGAGCTGTCTGCATACAGCGCACTATTCAAAGTATTTCAGTTAGTACATATTTTTTCAACATGTGTTGAAATACAAAACTGAGTTAAAAAAAAAGACGATTATTTCATCAAATTATTCCATGTTTAAAGTGAAAACCTTATGTAGTTTATTGGAGATTGTTGAACCTATGCATGCTGGAAGTTAAGAGACATATGAATAACTAAATTAACCTGAAAATATATGTACAAAAGGACATTACTCTTGTAAAATATAAAACTGAGTTATGGTGAATCTTGCACTTGATGTTGGAGTTGATGACAAAGGTACATCCCAAGTTTCAAGTGAATAACTGTGTAGTACACAAGCTTTAAGACCTCTGAATACAAAATTTAACCAGAAAATATGCACAAAGGGGAATGAATCTGTTAAAATACAACACAGAGTTATACAGAATGCAGCACAAGACACTGGAGTTGATGACAAATGTATATCTAAGTTTCAAGTGAATAGCATGTATAGTTTTGCAGATACACACTTTTGAATATCAACTTTAACCAGAAAAGCTATGTGAAAAAGGGGCATAACTTTGTCAAAATACAAAACAGAGTTAGAGGAAATGTTGCCCCTGACACTAGAGTGAATACAAAGGTACATTTCTAGTTTCAGTTGAATAACTTATGTTGTTCTGCAGTTACAAAACTTTTGAATATACACTTTAACCAGAAAATTTATAATTCAAAAAAGAGGCATAACTCTGTCAAACTACAAAAGAGAAATATGGGGAATACTGCCCCCAATACTGGAGTTAATGACAAAGGCATATTGCATGTTTGAAGTGAATAACGTATGTAGTTTTGGAGTTGCAATCCTTTGAATATAAACTTTAACCAGAAAATCTAAGTGAAAACGGGACATAACTGTGTCAAAATACAAAACAGATTTATGGATAATGTTGCCCCTGGCACTGGAGTTGATTACAAAGGTATAAACCATTTTTGAAGTGAAAAATTTATGCAGTTTTGAAGTTACAAAACTTTTGAATATAAACTTTAACCAAAATATCTATCGTAAAAAGGGGCATAACTCTGTCAAAATACAAAACAGAGTTATAGAGTATATTTCCCCTGACACTGAAGTTGATGGCAAAGGTATATTCCAAGTTTCAAGTCAATAATGTATGTCGATTTGAAGTTACAAAACTTTCGACTATAAACTCTAACTAGAAAATCTTCTGATAAAGGGCCATTACTGTCAAAATACAAAACAGAGTTATGGGAAATGTTGCCCCTGACACTGGAGTTGATGGTAAAGGTATATTTCAAGTTTCAAGTGAATAACTTGCGATGTTTTGAAATTAGAATTCTTTTGAATAAAAACTTTAACCAAATACAGACAGAGGTAACAAGAGGTATATATGCTAGAGACTTCAGAAATTTGTCGAATTTAATAAATTTACTTAAGTTTTCCCTAAGAAGCTTTGTGAACACGGGCCCAGAAAAAGATCATCAGGCCTAACCTATGAACATACATTAAAAATAAAATTACTTGTGTGTAACAACTTAAGTGAATTTTAACTCGTTCAATAAAGAGATAATGAAGTTTGAAGCAGAATGAAATACCGTGTAGACTTTCCAATGATTATAATATACAAAGCAAGTTGCTAATGAAGATCATAAGTCTAAAAAACTTGAAAAAAAAAGACCAGGCAAGTTGAAATATTTGGGTTCTGTGCAAATGGGCAACTGTTTCAAAAACAAAATAGTGAAGACTGCTAATGGAGTCCACAATTTAGACTAAGAGGGGGGTGGAAATATACAGTAACTTAAACAGGCTGCCAACAAACTGCTTTAAAGTATCTTACATGTTTCATACATAAAGATCCAATGTCGCCAATAAGTTACAATTTGACAAAAATACAACAGAGAGGGATTGTATACCGTAATTTGCCGGTATCTGAGTCCGCCTATTTGTATGCTCACCTATTGCCAAGGCAATGGAGTTGCTGTTGTAGATCATTGTTGTAGGCGACGACTGCAGCTCTTGTAGTTTAGTTTCCTCTTTAACAAAAAAAACATATAGTGGTAAATTAAAAGTAATGTATACGAATTACTATCTTACACAAAGATAGTGATTGTTGTTGTTGATTGAAGTTTATGTACAGGTCTTTCTTTACCAAAGCATCAGTAGGTGTAGACCCGAAACAAATTTGGAGTGAAAAAATATACGATAAAAATAGTACACAGTATACGGTACCAGTGTCTTTATGGTAACCTTTCAGCCCCAATGCCCAGGCGTGTGCAGTTGATTTCGGAGCAGTGGAAGACTTCAAGGACGCTTCATGCACTTGCTCCTTACGCTTAGTTATGTAAAATATACATGTAGAGTATTTCCAGGGTCCTCTTAAGTAGAAGTGTAATTTTTATGTTTTTATGAAAGGTTTCAAGCAAGGTCTAGGCATTTGTACGTTAAATTAAACAAGTCAATATTCATGTGAAAACTTATTTTAATCTTATTTATAAGACGTGCAACATTTTATAAAGGGCTAAATTTGTTGGAATGTCATATCGCCAAAAGACGATTTATGTGGTGGAAATCTGAAAGTTTAAAATTTCATAAACTCCTATAATTTGCTACAATGAGGTTATTAATCGACGTACTTTACATAAACAACAATTTACATGTGCTGAAATTTACCTAATAAATGCATTTAATTCCGATTATCTGTAGAAATTCCCAAAATTGCAGACTCGCTTAGCATTTGAACCAATCAGAGTAAGGCTATCCTGATATTGACCAAAAAAATGACCTAACACTTCTACAGCGTAGCAGAATATCGATTAAAGTTTAAACAGCGAAGGACAGCGTGATTAGTTTAAAAATGAAATTGTGTGTAGGTTTAAATGCTCAGGCATGCAATTTGAAAGTGTTATCACACACATATTTATGGAAAGTTAATTAGGAATGGTTTATCTGTCTTGGTATGTAACTTTTTTTTTTGTTTTTTTGTTTTTTGTTTTTTGTTTGTTATGTAGCTTTTATTCACCTCCATACATTACAATTTGTATTGTTAGTTTACATGTTAATTTGTTAGTATATAATAGAGCACCTTTAACATTTCGTTCAAATTGCTTGACATATTACTGGTATTGCTATAATAGAGGTAGATAAAATCCATGCATAACATTATACAGACACAACCACACGTTTCACACACACAAACACATACACAAATGAAATGATAGGATAGAAACAAAAGTTTGGACTTCCGACAGATATAAATCAATCATAGACAAACAAATGACCATGGTATTAGATATTTTAAGCAAACAACACAGTTTACAATAAGATTATGCTATTGGTCAACAAATAGTTTTACAATTGCCCAGTTATGCAGTTCCTTTTCTTGACATTTTGTATTAGCTTGAATTTCCCATGCTAAGCAAAGATTATTCTTCAGCCCTCTTATTGAGGGTAATAATCCCTTTCTCTTGCATACAAATATATATTTTTTCATTTCTAGGATAAGAATATTTATATCAGTCATGTTAATGTTTGTACTCCCAAATAACATTGTTTGACAGGAAATTTCAGTATATTTTTGCACATTATGTGACCCTAAGAATTCAATAACATAATCTACAATTCTCTTTGTAGAATTGCATTCCCAGAAAATATGTAATATAGTTTCCTCATTTTCATTACAAAAAGAACATAAATTGTCATTAACAATGTTCATTTTATATAGCAAGGATTTGGTTCCTAAGATTCTGTGAACAATTCTTGTCTGGAACCACTGAGTGTATGTATCTCTAGATATATTAAAAACAAGTGTATGCACTTTTGTCCATTCAATGTTATTAAATAGTGTATTCCATTTTGAGTGACAAGTTGGTACATCTGTGTTATAAGTAAAACATTTATAAACAATTTTGTTTTGATTATGCATCAATACTATGTTATTCAAGTAAAATGATATAAATGCACATTGCATATTTGGCTTTTTTATAACTGGGAAGCCTGACAATTTGATAAATGCCCTCACAGTTCTGATTAAACCTTCATAAAATATGAAGTTAATTTTAACACCAATAAGATTTTCTACTACAGATTGTTCTAAAAACTGTCCAGAAGTGCATACTATATCTCTTACATATCTAATTCCCCTGTCATACATATTTTTATTATATACACTATTTGTACCTATCTTAAAATTGTGGTTATAAAATAGAGGCATATCAAGGATATCTTCACACTTACTAACAATTTGTTTATTAATATAATAGATATAGCATGTAAGTACATCTCTCCAAAAACAATTTTTCAAACTTTTCATAATTTTTTCAATGTAATCTTTTCCTACATTCAACATTTTCTTCACATCAAACATAGAATATACCAGTTGGAAACATTTTCCATTACATGATACAATTTTCCTTAGCCATGTCATTTTCATGGTTTTTTCAAAAGCATATATATCAGACGCACCAACTCCTCCATCATCATATGATTTAATCGCAATAGTATGTTTAATTTTTGCAGGTCCATCCCATACAAAATTATAAAACAGGCTGTGTATCTGTTTTAATACTTTTTCCCCTGGACTAGGAAGAGCTATAAACAGGTGTGTAAAAAGGGGAAGTAAGAGTGATTTAACAACAATTATCTTTCCTAGGGGTGTTAAAGTTCTTCTGTTCCAAAAATTTATAACATTATGCAGCTTTCTAAGTTTACTGGAGAAGTTCATGTCAATCTTTTTTTTTAAATCAACATCAAATAATATTCCTAAAACTTTGAAGTTTGTTGTGCCCCAGACTAGTTTATACTTAGTTTTTATTGATTGTGTGCTGAACTTTTTGGAGCCAATCCATACAAGATTTGTTTTGTCATAGTTGATTTTTAATCCAGAACATAAGGCAAAGTTATTTAAAAGATCAAGGGTAGCATTGAGGGAAACATCTGTGCCATCTAAAAAGAGAGATGTATCATCAGCAAACTGAGAAATTTTATATTCAATATTTTCAATCTCTATTCCTTTAATTGCATTACAATTTCTTATTTTAATTGCCAAAATTTCAGCACAGAGAATAAAAATATAGGAACTTATTGGGTCTCCTTGTCGGCAACCTCTTTCTATTGTAATAAACTCTGATAAAAACCCATTGATTTGAATTGATGTCATGGTATTATATAGGAAAAGGGAAATCCATTTTTTGAATGCTATACCAAAATTAAAATAATCTAATGTTTTTTCTATGAAATCAAACTCAAGGGTATCGAACGCCTTTTCAAAGTCGATGGTCATCAAGAGTCCAGGGATATTGTTATCTTCTGTATATTTCATAATATCATATAATAGTCTGGTATTCTCACCAATATATCTGCCTTTAATAAATCCTGTCTGATCTTTAGAAATTAAGGTATCAAGGACAGTTTTTAATCTGTTAGCAATAGTCCCAGATGCAAGCTTGTAAATGACATTTAAAAGTGTTAATGGTCTTAGGTTTTTTAAAAAATGTCTGGGTTTATTATCTTTAGGTATACATGTGATTATACCTTGTTTTTGAGTAACTGACATGGTTCCAGAGGTAAAAGCATAGTTGAGGCTTCTTACTATAAAGTGGCCTAAATCTTTCCAAAAAAACTTTTAAAAATTCTGCTGTAAAACCATCTGATCCAGGGCTTTTATCATGTTTCATATTTTTTAAAGTAATTGATATTTCCTTAAGTGTTAGTATGCCTTCTAATGATTGAGATTGTGCATTACTCAATTTAATAGTGTGTATGCCTTTAAGGTCATCATGTACATTGTAATAGTCATTGGAAACAGACTTTGTATACAATTTTTTATAAAAATTGGCAGCTTCTTTTAAAATACCATGATTGTCAAGTAGCCGTTGACCTTCATCATTTTCAATAAAGGGGATGTTTTTACTAGAAGCATATTGAGTTTCTAAGTTACAAACTTATGGTATGTAACTTTTATTGCAATCCGTTCACAATAAATATCTAATTTTGAGAGGTAAAGGTTGCGATCAAAATCCTGTCGGAATAATAGAAACAAAGAAAGAAAACTTTCCTCCACAAACATGATTCTTCCCTGTTATGCGCTGCAGCGAATATTGCCCATATAAAAAGCGCTCAATATTCGCCCAGCGCTAGAAAGTTATGCGATATTCACGTGTTGACCTGGTTGATCTTACCACAGAGGCTGAAGGTAAAATTTCGCTCAGAATCTTTCACTATGTATGTTTTTAAATTGTGGTATGCAGTAAGTAAATATAAAATGTTAAGTAAACTGCCAAACTAAAATTTGACAGGTCGTGAATTTATGGAACATTTTACTGTAACACATTCCTTAGGATACAATTTTATTTGTGTTTTGCTTTAAACAATCATAATTGCAGTACGCCTTTAAGATTCACTAACTTTTATTTGGACTTTCACGCATTTTTAGTGAATCGATGGTAAAATACAATCAGAAACATATTGATTAATGGTTCTGCTTAGTCAACACGACATAGTAGAGTTAAGGTTACAAAACACTTATGTGTACGAACGCACCTTTAATATGAATTTAGGCACTACCTAAGTCGGAAAAACCAAACAGAAATAGATAAATCTCGATACAGAAATATAATAAAATTTATATCATATCACTATTACACTCTATGTACTAATAATGCAAAATACTCTGTTATTTTTTTAGTCTTTGGGTTCATTTTATATAAACTTTTAACTGATATTTCATTGGATCAATGACTAATACTAAAGTAGTTTGATCAATGAGTTAAATAAAATACCGCAAGCCAAATTGTTTGACACTGGTGGTATATTTGTTAGTTTGGTTCAATGCTTAATCCTGGTATTTTCTCTGGTTAGGTACGTAACAGCCGGTTCTTTAAGTTTATTATAAATACTTTACAAAGTGCATTTAACAACTTCCTTAACTTACCAGACTAAGTTGCTTTAAAGAGAAAATTAAACTTGTAAAATAATGAGCAGTGGCGTAGCTTCCTGTAGGCCATATATCGGCCGCAGCCTCCATATTTTTCTGTAATTTTGAAAAAAAATCACATGCCAAATCTGCAATAAAAAGCTAAAGTTGCCGGGATGAAGTTGCGGGGAAGTGCCTCTAACATACCTCTAACAGTTAAGAGCGGAGTTTTAAAAATGATAATGTTGACAATCATTAGTGTCTTGAAATCTATACATGCGCACCAATGTGGTCTTAAATAGAATGTCAGTAAACCGAAAATATACAAGGTTCGTTAATCTAATCGATCCAAGTGTATGCATATAATGTGTTATTTGACCCATCTAACGCTGTTCATGATAATGCATGAAATGATGTGATGCTACCAAATATAAACCCAAAATCACCTCTGACACCTACCGAAAAAAATGCTGGGGCAACCTACTCCCACATACACCCCAGACAACTTATTAAGTGGCCTTCACATATTTACGGACCAAGCTTCACCTATGATGAGATTCAAATCGACATACTTTCATGATGTATTTACTGTTGTGACGTATTCAGATTGCGTCATGTACTTTTTTGTGAGTGGATGAGAGTGGCCACAACTGGGTAGATAGGTTATTTTTCAAGCGATTTGTAATACCCTGTTGCAGAAAACTGCGAAAATATTTATAGAATTGACAGTGAAATTATTCCATAAGATATTTATACATGTATTAAGAGATAAGATGATAAATAAATATGTTTCAACATAGATCAAACACTTTGTTTTGGGATGTAGGTCTAGATCTATTATCGCTGTATTGAATTTTCGGTTTTATGTTGCATTGAACCAGTACGTAAGCAGAATAAAATACTATGTCAATTGTTTGCCAATTGTTGTTGTACTCGTCAAATTAGCTGATAAATATTTGGCTCGTTTTGTAACTTTTTTATTGCAGTAAATATATAGGTATAATTTATCAACTTTTTACTAATGCTTACCATCAAGTTACCAAGCAAAAATATTGAAATATATACTTATACACTACAGCAACATTGTTTTCAACAATATTTATGATAAAATTATAAAGTTTGCGTATTAAATATTGGTAATAAATGAATGTATTGACGCGATTATAGACGACGTTTTGTTTCGCGTTGTATTTACACCTTTTTTCTTTTCCATTATGATTTCTTTGGTCTCAATACAATGCAAGAATTTGGTTCCCTGTTAGAAGGTGCGCTCAGCGTTGTTTATCGGTACTGAAACACGGAACCTATGTATAAAATCCCGGACAGGAAGGATCCGATTGCGATTGACACTTCCGGAACATATAATTTAAAGTCATTAGATATTGGAAATGAAACAACAACAACAACAAATAGGTACTCGTGTTATCTATAGGCGAAAAAACCATGGTTTTCCCGTAGCTATTCCGGCATACATTTGTATTTCCTGGTTATAACAGTCATACAATTAAAAACGTGGAATTATCGCACATTTAAACACCAGCTGTAAATCGATATAATTTAGATTGAATTTCTGTTAAATATGGGTCGTGGGATCGAGCCCCTCACCGGGAGCACATTTCCTCACCTGCTTACTTTAATGGTGTCAGAAGTACACGGCAGGAGTGCCTGGAGTCGACCTTAAATGTTAATGGGATGGAAAGGGCAGTGTGCGTGGGTAAGAACCAACCGCCTGGTTAACTGAGATGGTAGAGCGCCGTGCTAGTGTTCCGGCGGGCGTGGGTTCGAGCCCCGCACCGACCGCACCCCCCCATTTGCGTTTTGTGTAAACGAATTCAACGCACCCAGGCCGAATCTGAGTATATGCCCACGGACAAATGCTCAATTGTAAGGTATAATTTATAAACATTAGCTTCACAGCTCTTGACTGAGATACATGAAACAATATTTCAGATCCTAGGAACGTTGACGAATGACGTCACGCGGGTCTGCTATGTTTCAATATTTAAGTCATGTATTACATAAACACTATTTGTCATGATTCATGATAATTGCTTTACATCATTATTTGCGTTAGTGCCCTGTATTATAGAACAAATTAACTTAATTGCATTTTTTTTCATTTTATTTTGTCACGAACAACAACTTTGTCGTGTATATGTGTTGCATACATGGTTATTGCGTACAATGACTTTAGTACTTTTAAATGCATGAAAATAATGAAATATATCTTTTCATAACATTATTGTGTGCCAACATGTTTTAAAACATTGAATGATTGTGAAAATTAACTAATGTTTTTTTCAACACTATCTATATATACCAATGTTATGCCCACCTTTTGCCAACCAGTGTGCGGATTCTAAATATAGCAGGTGCGCGTGACGTCACTCGTCAACGTTCCGATAGCACTTGATGTAATTCGTTCTCATTTTGACGTCGTTTTTACCTAACATTTTATCAAATTACTGTGAATTTGTTACGATCTATACGCTCGTGCTTAAAGGAGTATACCAAGTTACCCCCCCCCCCATCCCCCCGCCTGAAGGCCCAAATACTGGCGTATAATCAATTTAGTAAATTACTCTTGTCCTACATAGCACATGTATTAAAGTTGATATACTACATACATATGAGGCGTGTTGCGGTAAAAAACGGGCTTAATGCATGTGCATAAATTGTCGTCCCGGTTTTGCCCGGTTTTTCCACGACACGCCTCATATAATAAATTAATAACGTAGTGTTTAATCTGAATAGATTGATACATATTTTAGCATACGAGTGCATAAGTGATTACGACAACATTAATCTAGAGTCTCCACACCTCCGGAATGAAACTTGACTACACATGCATCATTTACATGGTCCGTATACGTATTACTATAGAGTCAATAATATAATTCACTACGTCAATATAAGCAGTGAAACATATTTAAAACATTGAATATTGTCAACCGTCAATCTATGAACAAGTTCCGTTAAATAATATTATATACAACTTTATGACACATATTGTACAATTAAATAATAGTGTACGTATACACAAGTATTTGATGCTTAGGTGACTCGACGATTCGTGCAGATCAACATGGGTGACATACTTCAAATGGGACATATTCCAGCATGCCTTTGGGTACGCATAGCGATCTGGTGAGGTCGGCGATTCTTATGTATTTCTTATACTGTTCGCCGACAGGCTCAACGACTGTTTCTCCCAAACATAAATGGTTCACGTTGATATTAGAGCATGACCTAAATGACGGGCGTTTAGAATGTTTCAAAGCGGGAAATAACCAGAAATATAAGTATCTCTAACATTTTCATTTCATCTAAAAGGTGTTCTCTGGATCCTTAGATGTTCTAGTCAATTACTGACGATAGAAAGTTGACGAGTGCGAATATAAGTTCTTACCAATATTTTGTTTTATCTTGTGGCATTTATATAATGAGTTATGGAAGATACTTTACAGACGAATGGCTAAATATTTAAATAACAGATCAATTATTTTTGAAAATTATGACCGATTAAAATGAACGAAGTATTGTCTCGCTTGCAAGGTACTTTAAATCAGCATTTACATGAAGAGCACAGCAGCTAGACTGAACAATTGTGCATGTATAATCAGCATTTACATGAAGAGCACAGCAGTTAGACTGAACAATTGTGCATGTATAATCAGCATTTACATGAAGAGCACAGCAGTTAGACTGAACAATTGTGCATGTATAATCAGCATTTACATGAAGAGCACAGCAGTTAGACTGAACAATTGTGCATGTATAATCAGCATTTACATGAAGAGCACAGCAGTTAGACTGAACAATTGTGCATGTATAATCAGCATTTACATGAAGAGCACAGCAGTTAGACTGAACAATTAGGCATGTATAATATGTAGCAATTCGATCATTTATAAGATTATATTATAAAACCTTACTTGACCCGTTTAGTTAAGGAAACGGAAATTTAAATACTTATAATATCTTCAAAGAATGTTGTCTAGATTTATATGTATATCATTTTATATATAATTATATATGTATTTTATTTATGTTGATATGTATTAATAATGTACACATAAACCGACACGTCCATAACTGTATACTTTATTAATAAAAACAAGTATTATTTTCACTACAGTTGTTTCTACATATTGATTCATTGTTATTCGGACAGGAGGTAATTTCTAATAATAATAAAGATTGATTGATTAATGATAATTATGCCAAATCTGTCGACAAAAGCAAACAACAGTATTGTTGTTAAAACAACAACAACGTCAAGTACTGAAAACAAACGATAACAAAAGACACAATTAAAAAATAACACAATAAATATAAATAAATACTCTAATATTGCTCATTATGGACGTTTTTGCTCACTTATGGTATGCATTTTCTGACAAAGTAAACGATTTTAAATTGTCGTCGAACGCGAAAGAAACCAGCAACGTGGTGCCATTTTTGACGAAGCATAAAGCACGAGGTTGAAGCACCCTGTCCTTGTCTCGCCAAACTGTGCATTATTTTCGTTTTCCATCTCTCAAAACTTGTACAACGTTGTGGGACCACAGCCCACACACAAACACGTGACATTTAGCGTTCACGCATACCCCTTCTGGCCAACTAATCCGAAAGTATGCATTTCACAACCTGATTGTGTCACCGAGACCACAACATGCTTACGATGTCCGTGATGTACACAATGTTGGCATCGTTGCTTATAGCAACATAACGCATAAGCAAATTCGGGTTTTCGTAAAACTTTCGTTGAAGATTTCCATCCGGCTTATACATGTAAATAGATGTATCAGAATCAATAGCAACCGCGACAGTTCTGTTCTCGCTAATGTAGGTCACGTCCAAAGGTGTTGGTGGAACGTTGCAGTAAGAAATTATTTCGTAATCCGTATTAAGCACCTTTATGAGCATATTATTTGCGTCTGCCAAAAAGGCAATTAGACCATCGTCAATTTCACAAAGCCCGGTAATATAAGATGTTACGTCCTCGTTTTCTAATGCCACTGAGAAAGTGGAATATCCGAGTACATTGCACATGTCCTCGTTTTCTGGAATCTCGTTAGAGCGACGTCCTGACAAATGGCTTTAAAATAATAGTGAATATTTACATATTCTTAAAATATTGGGAAGACGACGTCTTACATATCGTGCTATTGCACACAATTATATTTGGGATTCGATTTTTGTAAACTAACCTTAAAATTAGGCAAGATGACAGGAATAAACTATGTTAAGCAATTTTGAAATAAAACAACAACAAAACACTGCTTACTCAGGTAGATGTCCATCGCTATCGCTATCTACGTCCTGAAATTTACATTCATATAATAACTTTCTAGTTTGGGACACGTAAGACATGCATTGTTATACTTTTGCAATTACTCAAATTAGTCTTGTTTATAAAATTCAATTATAAACTACTCACGAAATAGAACATCAAGAAACCAACACGCTCCGCAGGTATTAAATTGTTGAATGACAAGAATGTGGTGCATTTGGCTGATGTAAATGATCTCGTACTTAATTGCAATAGTTAGAGGCGAATTATTAGCTCTTTTCGCATTCCCTTACAAGTAAACATTATAGGCTATTGTTGAAGAACAAGCTTCTATTCATCACATTCACAATTTCTTTACAAGCATTTTCAGGGTTCTTTTGTGTAAACTAGCTTACAGTTAGACATATGATGCCATTGTGCACTGAGTAGATGAATTACTAAATACATTTGCATATTGTTTTCATTTGTGCAAAGGTCTATTATGTTATTTATAAGACGTCTGCAGTTACCAAGGCAAAATCTGATAATCGGGTGTGTTTTGCACAGTATCCAGTCGACTCTTGGTATTGGTGCATTGTTCTTGGAGTTCAGAATCTCTCCTCTTTAGTTCTTCTAATCTATGAAGAATTATAAACATATAACAACGGTACTTATTTGTTCAATACATATATGTCACATGGTGTGCAAATACGAGTGTCTAAGTAACAATGGTACTTTTTGCCTGTGTGTGTTTTAAATTAATAAAACAACTATTATAAACTTAAGGCCCGTTCTCAAAGTTCCACTTTCGAATTAAACATATTTGTTTATATTTTAAGTAAATAAACTTAGTACAAGTTGATTTAAATACGATAAAGTTAAATAATTATACGAATCATTCATATAACCAACCATAATACATCAAATTCGATTTGCTTATTCGTATACATGCTTTATAATTCATAATATGTTGTGATTTTTTAACTGTAATTGCAATTTAAATTAAGTACCAGTTAACATTTTCTGAATAAACGTAAGAATTTTGACCCTGACCATAATAGTCTACACCGTCATATTAACATAGATCTAAAAGCATTGCTTTGAAAACAATAATTTAAAACACCCACGCCTTATTTATACATTGTAAATTGATACAAAAACAAAAACACTATCTGCCGCATTTGGTTATTATTTACACGCGTCGAATGTAAAAGAAATGGTTCATGTATGTAGGAGCATAGCTTATAGTTTTCAGAGCCAGTACGTTTGCTTATTCCGATTGGTTAACTACTTATAAAGTGATTGTCCCAATTGTCCATTGCAAAATTTGTGCATGAAATCTAACCTACGACATTGCAAGATTTATCGGAAAGAGTGTAACAAAACCTACTGTGCCTGGCTATTTGTCTGATCACCTTCGGTATCTTTTGTCGCCTTTAGCAAGACTATAACTTCTTGATGGTTCCTGTAAAATACGTAATAGTTCAATTCACAGTGATCTATTAAATCTTATTCATACTATGAAGCCGATCTACACATACAATGAACTACTTAACTATTATGTTAATATTATTTCATTTGTAAAGCTTACTCTAGCCTTTTTTCAAGTGCCGATTTGGTTTGTTGCAGACACCGCACTTCAATTTGTTTCCGCCTTAATCTGAAGAGAAAACTCACCACCAACATATGACACCAAGTTGTCTTCATACGTTAGCAGATATGAGAACATACAAATAATGCATACATAACTTTATATTAAACCATTACAATACGCGCGTTTCTTTTGAATATTGACACATGTACACTTGATGTCCTACAAATGTGTTAGTTTTATTTTAAACGAATGTTTTATGATTTATATGTAAATATCCTTTTGAATTTGAGTAAACTACCAACACTTTATACGCGAATATAAAACATACCTGGTATTAAGTTGGAGGATCCGTTTGGCATCCGTATTGATACATGTCCTGAAAGGAAGTGGGGCATTTATATTGCTGTACTGTAATATATAGGCACACGCTTACATCCTTATTGATACATGTCCTGAAAGGAAGTGGTACATTTATATTGCTGTACTGTAATATATAGACACACGCTTACATCCGTATTGATACATGTCCTGAAAGGAAGTGGTACATTTATATTGCTGTACTGTAATATATAGACACACGCTTACTCGAGCCATGCATATATACAAGCAACCTTTGTTTACGTATTGACAACTTTAACAGCAAACTTAAGTAAATAAATGCAAAACATACCCAAAACCGGATATACCTGAGTTCAGACTTAATGTCTTCAATTTCTGACTGTAGCTGAAATATCTCTTCAGAACATATTTCTCTTTCATTTTCTAACTTTCCACTTTCTCTTTCGTAATGGTCGATAACGTTACCAGTGGTGTTTTCACATTGTTCTTGTCTGAAAATGTATTTGCTTTTACAATTACGTGAAGTATCCACGCGTTTTCAAATATTTACATATCTGTTCAAAATAATCATACTATCGCTCGTGAGATATATATGTTTATCGCTCGTAAGATATGTATGTAAACAGTAAATAAGTGATTTGCTTTAGACGCATTGATGGATGAAATATTATATTCAACGAATTAGTGATCAGTCCGGATGTGTTTAACATATCGACAAGTCTAGGGTGAAAAAGAATACACAATTTAGTTGAAATTCTGCCAGAACCTAGAATTATGACAATTTAAACTGTTGTATATAACAATAGAAAGTCTTGGCATGACAATGGATATGCATTAGGAAACAGTATTAATACAGATATTAAAGCTTTGAAATGACAATAGTAATTCATCAGAATAGTATATTTTATTGGAACGTTGTTCTTAATTGAAATGCATTTGAATTTATCCGTTTTTTTAATATACAAAAATTGAAAGTTGGCATCCAATCAACATGGTGGCAGAAAGTGATTTTGCATTTAGTACAATCTCTTTATCCAACACAATACACATCGATATTGTATATGAGTTCCACAAATTTACATCATATGGCGGTACAGAGCTTTACAATTAATATATTCACATGGATATTCAGCGAATTATTAGTCAATTGCTTACCTTCGAGTCACTAGAAGGTATAAAAGTATTCCCACAACAAGTGCAACTGCTGCAGTAATTCCAAAATTCACATGGACAAACATCACGCCTGAAATAAGTCACCATACTTCTTTCCATAATTTGCTTACAAAATAACGAAAAGTTAATTCTCTAACAAATCAAAACCATCGATTGAAACAAGGCAACTTTAACGTTAAACTTACTTCAAATATGCATCGGAAAACACCTATCGCCAACGCAAAATAGTTGCTTAGTTATAACATGTTAAAACAGCCAAGCGCAAAATGCTTGAAGTATCTAGAAAAAAAAAGAATGAAAGATTAAATCTTACAATAAGGTAAACGGAAACTATTTTACAAAAGCATAAACACAACACGTATTTAAATAGCAAAAGAAATTATGTAAATTGCGGGGTCGATTTGTAAATCAATTGGAAGGTTTAGCCTATTAGAATTGCGTTTAAACTGTACATTGTTATTTTTTCTTGCAAGGCAATACGATTTTTAAATTTTTTAAAAACACATATTATTTTAAAATGATGTTTTAATATTTGATTTCGTTTACAATTTCTAAAGTTAATTAAACGTAAAAGTGTATGATGTTTGCCGACCTATTGATAAAGAATATGCAGAAAAACATGTGTCTGTATTTTATGGATATTTGGTGTTACCTTTGTTTGTATATACATGTATTAGTTTTAAAGGATGATACGAAATTAATTTATAACACAGTTTCCAAATTATATGCAATGTATTTTGCTGCATATTACATGATAATGATAATAATTTTCAAATATCGAAATTTTATTATATTTTCAACATTCAAAAAACTAAAGATTTTAATTTTTCGTGTATCATCCATTATAAAGATTAGCATAAAATACGAGATACGGACATGAGTTGTGTGAGTATAAATCAATCGAACTAGATGGTTTTCACAGTTGATAATAATAACTCGCTCTATGCAGAAAACGTAAATATCATGTTTTAAGACAAAATACAAGTCAGACCACACGTCTTTACAGCATAAAAGAAAATTAAATAGCAATAGCATACGCATATACGCATATACTCATCATCTGAGTTTCATATCTAATTAAAACCGTTAATCACTAAAAAGACCGAGTTTTGCTGACAAATGCTGTTGACGTAGGAAACGCGCACATGGAGTAAAGATAAGATCACGTAATATACTCACTTGTTCGTTTAATTTTCAGCAAATATTCAATTGCAAATAACGTTTTTTTTTTATTGAATTTCGAATGCCTGAATTAGTTTCCATAGTTGGAGACTCATTATTATTGATAATAACGTTCATGCGATTAACCACAACAAACGGTCATGATGCCGGGTAGAATTACTTTCCGAACGGCGCGGACAACTTCGTTTGAATAGAATTCATTACTGAGCTAACAGTTTATGATTTATAATACGTTTTGACGTTACATTGTATATGATTTGTTAAAGTTAAACATGCACTTATTTTATATTGTTTCCAAGCTCGTAGCACTGGAACAACGACTACATATATATTAACTTTGCAAACGCTTACGCTCGAATAATTCAGTATAACATTGTACACTAAAATAACAAACGTGAGCATTGATATACATAAACAATCATAATCGTCGCATTCTGTCCACTGCGACAATTTTGGTCGTCGATAGGCTATAGCATACTAAAATTGTGCTCCAGTGTTGCGCTGAAAATCTGTGCCAAAGAACTTGCGATTGTTAACATGGTTAGGATATACACCTAGGTGGTCCAGTGAGTAACATATTGTGAACAGTATGAGTAAATTTACCAAACATCCACACAGAGATTTGCCTGGGTCCAAGCGTATAACTGTGAACCAAAAAGAGGCAGTAGGGATATTACTAAGCAACAAAAATCACTGTTACATGTATGTCTATTGCTGGGGAGTGCAGTGAACAAATCAGGTCATTGTAAAGGGGGCACTTAACGGTTTTTCGGTCTTCGGACTCAGCCTTGCGGGGTCTGGGTCAAACCCACCTTACACACACTGATAGTGTCAATACCTTATAATAAACCAAACATCATTTAACTATTGTTGTGGCTGTAGCTTCACAAAAATATAGGGAAAATAATTGTGCACACAGTTCCACTATAATTTTAGCATGCATGATTAACCAATTTTCAAAATTTTCTCGACCATTTCAGTGCTTTTCAACGTCAATGCACAACTTTAATGCGAGTGCGAGCACCTCAAACACTGCATGCCTTACTGCTTACCAGATACTTTCTTAAGCAAACAGGGGGACAACCAAATATTGAGATTTTTATTATCAATTCTAGTTCAATTGTACCTTACGATATAGTTGCTAATGTTTATATAAAGTAGTACACCTTTAATGGGCAATATTTCACACCTAAATTTAAATAGAATGTTCATTACAACCTCATTTTGGTTATTTAACCAAAATTCTTTACCACAATGGATGAAAAAAACAACAACAACAAATATCAATTAAAAATGCAAACATATCCACAATTTTGGTTATTCAAGTAGTGATTGAAGATTATAAAATGAGAGCATGAAAAAGCATTATTGAAATGTATCCATTTTGTATGGTAGTTCAGAGTAAATCTGAATCTTACGAAACAGAGAAAATAATATGTTGTCTAAACAATTTGGTTTTCCTTGACTGATTAATTTTTTGCATTTAAATATTTGTACTTAGTTGTATTTATAACATACATTTTAGCATAAAACAAGTAAGCAAGAAACAAATTCACTGTGTACTTTTTTAATAACTGAAGAAAAAACTATCATGCCGGTTAAAAAAATAGACAGCTATATTTGGGAAATTCCAGAACAATAATTACCAAATCTGGCAAAAACAGTGCAATTCAAGTTTAATTCACCAAATACACCAGTTCAACTAAATATATAATCATTAAAAGCAAAACTTTGAGTGATTTTTTTTTCTAAATTGAGTTCCATGGGGGCACACAAAATGCCACCCACATTCTGCAATGTTTTCAGCTCCGGGACAACATACCATGCATCAACAATAATGTGTATTAATTATTGACTTATTTTCCATTCATCTTCATGTTAACACTGAAAATGCTGGTAATATAGACAGTATATGCTGGTAATGTAGGCTGTATCTTCAGCAACTGGCACAGTCAGAGAAACAGGTGTACTGTGCTGAGAACCAGGCTTGACCTCCAGGGAAACATGCCCAGTGATTTGTGACAGTTCCCTTTCTTCAGCAGCAAAAAATAATTTTATAATAATCCAATAACTGATTGTATTCCATAACATATTTAACATACATAAAAAACGTTCGAGTATGTGTGCAACTCAATCTTATAAGCCATATTTTTCAGTGTCTTGTAAATGTTGTTATAAAATAAATATATTTATTGAGTAATTGGACATTTTTTGTAACTATTTATATCATACTTTTCTATTAACCATAATTGTCATTCATAAATTGAGCAATGTAGACTTTAGTTAACTGTAAATTCAGATAAAGATTAGTATTTTGATTAGTTATCGATACGTAGAGTAGAAAGTTAAACTGTTTTTACAAACATAATAATAATTTAATTGACAATTCACGCATGACATTCACTCAACTGTGTCTTAGTACATGAACTTCTTGGTCAAATGTCATTCGTTACGTTTCATTCGAGAAGTTAACATTGTATATTTATGATATTTCATCGTAAATATAATCCATTTATAGGTAACTTTAACATTTTATATATTTTTCTATTGATATATGTCGTTTGTATTTTGTATTTGATTTTTTATAATATCGTTAGTTAGTTATTTTATCGTCAAAACACATTGATTTGAAATATCGGTTTAATTGTTTAAAATGTCATTCGTTACATTTGATTCGAGAAGTTAACATTGTATATTTATGATATTTCATCGTAAATATAATCCATTTATAGAAACTGTATCCTGACTTCGTTGTTGTTGTCGAAAGAACCCGAAAACGCCCATTTCGGCAACACTGGCACCCAACAACAAAGCTTCGCATCAACAACGTTTGGAGCAGTACAGCAATACTGAATAGAAACGAACACGTTACTATAGAGACGAATTCCTCATCAGACAGGATCATGTGGTCGTTTGAGGAACCGAGCAGTTTCCAGGAGTTTGGCGAAAATTCCTTGGATACCGGTATTTGACATTTTCCCGGGAGTAGGAGTACACATACGAGTGCGGGGTAGAGCTCGAGTACCAGTAGGAGTACGGCTACGCGTAAATGTTTGCACATAACTAAAGTTATACTATGTACTACTCGAAATCTTTATACTTGATAAAACACTGGTTTATTCAGGTTAAAATACAGATAAAATTCAGAGCTCTATTCTCTATCGGCCGGTCGTCTCCTGAATGTCATGTTGTGTGCCCCGCCGAATGACGTCACCTCCGGTCGTCGCCTAAACCCCGTACATCATCCGGTTTGGCTAAATCCCGACTCACAACACTCGTCCCAACTTCATTTTTGAAGGACTTCGGCTAGGGTCAGGAAAGGCTGGAGAATGGAAGATGTCATTCGACTGCAACTTAAAACAACCCATAAGCATTTAACAATGGGACTGTAAGCCCCAACATAGTTTGTCAAATCTGGTCATCTATAACTGGAACGGTATGCCCCAAATTATCGGTCTTTATTGGAGAGAGAAGCCCCAAAACCTAAGACAAACTTGCTTCATTAAAGTTAACTGTATAGGACAGAAAAGCCCCAGTACATCAAGTTATACTTATCTGGACAAGCTACTCCCATTATTTAAGCCAAATTCGGTGGGACAGAGAAGCCCCAATATCTATCGTTTTCATGCAGCGCATCGGTACTTGTCAATGGAATACCAGGATTCCACTTGTCACAGTAGTCACTACTTTCGATAGGCTATACCAGTAGAACTTCACTTTAAATTTGCTTTCATTCTAGCTACGCCCTGATGAACAGAAGAAGGGATGAAGTTCCGATTACCGCTTTTCTGAGACTTGGTGTTATACCCAGTAACAGGCCACTTCTACCCTCATTCCCCATAAACAGGACCCTGTCAACTGATATGAACCCAGCAAAGGCCACTTGTATCTTCTTTCTTCTTGAACAGGGCACTATCAACTAGTCTGAGACTTGATAACAGGCCACTTGTACCTTACTTCCTCTTTATCAGGACACTGTCGCCTGCCCACAATAAACTTCATACTGAGACATAATAACAGGCCACTTGTATCTTCCTTCATCTTTAACAGGACACTGTCAAGTAATCTGAACATCTCCCTATTGATCCAGAAATTCTTTGCTTCCTAACTTGCCAAGAATAGCTCCCCTTCATCTGGAACAGTACCCGATTTCAACCAGCCCAGAATAAACTTCATATTGGCATCTTATTGCGCCTTCGTCAGCTCTTGAAAAGTGCATCCCCAACATTAAGGTTGATCTGAATGACTACTATCGGGTACAGTCATCGTACAGGCATAGTTTCTTTGCACACTAATGCACATGAAAGTATCCTCTTTATGTGGTCCTTCTACACTTACAGAATATAGATTGCCAGAACAAAACTTTCCGGGACACGGAAGCCCCGATGACGTGTAGTCTTTTCTGGTCCCCGGATAAGAAAACCCCGTTATGACAGCATCTGAAGTGTATCCTGGATCCCAAATTGCTCAAAATGATCTACCCTCTGGATCAATTGTGATCTGTCAACTGTAAAAGACATCTGGTCTGGAACTGCCACCACCTTTCCCTCGCTTTCTTACACCTGGCTCAGGACATCTCCAAGGCAGCCACCTATATCTGAAACATCAAGATCCAATGCAGATGATGACCCTTCACGTACTAAACAAATGGAACCCTCTTTCCCATTGGTAACTGTGGAACAAAGTAAAGCCACAATTGATGGAGATGGACTGTATGCCTTGGAACAAGGTGAAGTCCTAGTAGGAAGCGTAACACTCCTGGCATGGGACTAGATAAAGCCCCAATTGATGAAGATGGACCGTCTGTCTTGCGACATTTTGAAGCCCCAGTTGACAGCGAAGGACTTCCTGGCGTGGAACTTTGTAAAGCCCCAATCCACTGCGGTGAACTGCATGATGTGGGACTTGATAAAGCCCCAATTTCTGTATTCCGCAAATTCTCTGCTTCTCTGTTTGGGACAAACGGAAGCCCCGTTTTTCGTTGATGGATTTAGTGAGCCCCCTTCTACTTCTGACATTCTGGTTGGCTCTGTGCCTCCTTCCCCCGGGAGTTTAAAAGAATTGTCTTTGTTGTTGCCTATCAGATTTTTACGCCTACTATTCCGCAACCAGTTTAGATACTTTTGGCAATCCTTCTTCATATGCTTTGTCTGGTTGCAGAAGAAGCAGGTGCCATTAAATGACTTGCCTTCAGGCACTATTTGTTCCGAAGTTTGTGACATCACTAGTTTTTCCAGATGTTTCAATCCTGCCTCGGTATGTCTTGCTGCCATCACCCGCTTCCGTGATGTACTGGTGGTGACGTACCAGGTTTACCGCTTCTTGCATCGCTTGTGGTCGCCCGAAGCAGGCATGTTTTCCTGCATCTTTGTATGTACATCCCTGTTTTTGTTGAGCTGTAGAATTTCCCTTGGATATGTATGGCATTTCTGCTTGCTCGGAACAAGGGAAGCCCCGTTTTTGCAATGAACGGATAGTGGGGCCAAAATGTTCGCTGCAAAATCCCTTGAACGATTTTGGCGCTCATCATATGAATTGTCAATTGGACTGGATGTTTGAAATATGTACCTGGATGAATTGTCATAACCACTTTAGATTTCTGGAGAGTTTATTATAGGATATGTGTGTTTATCTTTAAATTGTAATTGTGTGTCCGAAGTTTGTCTCGCTTCAGTAACAAAGTATAAATAGTCCTTAGAATCATAACCTTCATGCAGTCTTGTTTTATTATCAGTTTCTGCCATTTGTTTTGCACGTTCACTTTTTGGCACTAACGATTCTTGATTTTTGTTAATAGGAATCTTTGATTTTACTCTTTTATGCACTATGTATGTTAAGCATGTAATTTCACTGTCAAGCTCTAGCTTTTTGCGGTCCAACCAGGCACTCAATTCCCTTTCGGCTCTGCTAGATGTTCTGACAGATGCAACCACAGACCCTGTTTCCATGTTGTCAATGTATTGCATTGGTGTGCGAGTGCTAGTACCTTCCTCTCTGTGCCCATTATCTGAAATGAAATCTATAAGACCAGTTGAATCTTTGGAAAGATTATTCAATTCTTGAGAAAGCAAAAGCATATTTAAACCCCCATGTTGTTGTCTAAAATAAATTAATTGTACAATACGTGCCACGCGAAACCCACAAAGTTCGCAAAATGCGACGAGCCGATTTGATCGCGAAGCGCAGATCGCTCGCTCGCGATGTCACGAAATTTCGCTAATTCTCGCGACGAAATTTCGCGCTTGTTCGCGAACTTTCTTGGCGAATAATTTTGTCCCGCCACGAATCGTGACGAAAAAATAATTAGTAAAATGCACACATGTACGCAATATTTTAACTTAGCGGTGAATACATAATTCGTGTTAGAAAACTTTGCGGAATTGATATTTGAGTGTATTTTTTTGAATTATATTAGCTACAAAATCATTCAAATTAAGATGTGACATTTGTTGCAGAAGATTAAAAATATATAAGAAATACACTGTTTAATGTATACATGAAAAAAAGCATTCAAAATAAACGTAATATTGTTCGTGTGAAATTTCGAAATGGGTATGTGATAGGGTGTGTTTGTTGTTTTTAAATATATTTCGTTTATTATTTTCACGGCAAGCTATTTATAAGATTGTTCTTAATAGATTTCTGGGTAAAACTTCGTGTCCATTATTTAATATATGCTTCGTTTATTTATATGTTGTTTCTGTTTGAAATCCTTACTTAATTACTTCAAGTACATATCAGTCTTGGATTTTGTCTTGTATTTTGTTTTGGTTCAAAATCCACATGTATAAGGCTTTCGACATCTTATATGTGTTGTGTTTATATATGAATATGACCTACATGTACATGTATGTACATCTACATGTATGTCGAATATTATTGCTCTTGCATTGGTTATTACATCTTCGTTGATAACAACATAAATGCGCACATTTACTGAAAAAGAAAGAACAATTATCCATAAAAAATCGAACGCAATTAAATGTTATGCAAACATTACAATATAGACAAATATTCCACGGATTTATAGGACACATTATATACTGTGCATGTATGTTAACAAAATTACCATGATCAATGTCTACAATGTGCAAACGAATATTTTTAAATATGAATAATTACATGTACTGAAAAGGAACATTAATCATTGATCGACATTAATGGCATTCATTATAAATGTATTAACTAAATGTATGACTTAATTAGTGCAACCTTTTATGGAAAGTTATTGGTTAGAATAATTAAGTTATATCTCAATGTCATTTACAAACAATATAACAAGAAACAGTAATAAAAAGTAATACAATACTACAATATATATTTTAGTTAGTTGATAAAAGGCGTTAAATGGATACTCGGTGTTCGTTCTACATTATATCAACAACAACATTTATAGTTTAGTTTATTATGAAGATGAATGAAAGCGCAAATATAATTATGTGCTAATTGACAAGAATATCTTCTAACGCATAGTTTCACTGTTTGGTTTTTAACGCAAATTAATTAGAATTAATACAGTGTTTGACAAATAAAAATTGATAGTTGAAGAGGTGTTTGCTCCCTTTAGGCTTTCACGACCCCTACCATTTTAAACAATTAAGAAGCGCTATCGCAGTTCACTCCACTGTCGCACAACATGTGCCTCCGGGTCGGTAATTGACACTGATTAGCGATAAGATAGTGCGGATTAGCAACACAGGAAGACTTTTTGAATCTATATTTTCTTCAACAAACACCCGTGTTGTGAACGCGAATAATCGAATATTCAATGTATTACCTGTTAACCACCTTAATAATCGGAGAACTGGTTATTTGTTGCCATCTTAAAAAAAAACTTATAGTATTATGATAAAAAGACTGATTAAACTATTGCTATGTACTTCTATCTTATGTAGACTATATGTAGCTTCATTATCATTCGGGATGTGAACTGGAATTTTAAATGACTCTTAAAAAAAGAAGATGAATCCCAAAATACATAAACATGAATAAAAACCATTTAGATGCCACGATCAGTTTGTTTGCTATATTGACGCGTAAGTTAACACATTTAATGGCCTGTATACACAACATGTGATGCACATATACCTGTAAAATCGCCGCGAATCGCGACGAAATTTCGTGACATATTCGCCGCGAACTCTCGCGCTGGGGCCGCCCGATATATTTCGCGAATGGTCGCGAACTGTCGTGATATAGCTTCGCGAATATTGATCGAAGTCTCGTCACGAGAGCGCGAATTCTGCGGGTTTCGCGTGGCACGTACTGTACAGCTGAAACCTCATCAATGCCAGGTAAAGTACACAATTCATCGACAGTGGCAAAATTTACTTAGACAGCCATTATGACAGTCAAATTTCAAATTCAAAAATCTATATCAAGGTATTCAAAAGTAATTAAGTGTCAAACAATGCATAATAACATTAACTGTCTTATTTGAACATCAGCCACAAATTAACACCCCAATTGTACATCAAAGTTACTTATGACTTATTCTTCAAAACATTTACTTGTTACTGACCAACTCTCAATATTATGTATAAATAACAAACAAGTAACTGTAAGACAGCAACTGCCCACCGCAGAAAATAACTAAACTGTCAGCTAGAGTTGACCTGTACGTCAATTCCTTATTTCTGAATATTATGCGTGCAAACATTTACTAAAACCCTAACAGCATACCATTGAAAATGACAGCCAGTGTGTACTACAACAGTATTTGAATACACTTGTATGACTCTACTGGCCCACCATATAAATCAGAATTGTAACATATTAAATTGATACTATATCAAATTGACCTTAAAGGCCCACCATACAAGCCTGTATTTACTGAATTTGACTTGACCAGCCTATCATACAATTCACACAAAAAATGGAAAAAAATATTTATCGTTGTTTACATCCTAAAAATATATAACATCCTAAAAATATATAGAACTCGATATTCTCAACAAACTAAATGTCATGTTATGTCTGTCAATATTCTACAGACAAACAACAGTCTTATTTACAATAACAATAAGATATCACAGAATCAGTGAAACAAATAATAATGTCCAATTATATTTACATTATATTTACCAGCAAAACGGGACAACCTCACATACAGTTCAAGTACTGCTGCAAATAAATTATGTGTCCAGTCTGTAGCTGACAAGTACAGATGCCCTTGTCCAATAAGTAAATTATTGAAACAATTATTAAATTATTAAATTAAGCAACACGTACAGGATTAT
Source organism: Congeria kusceri (assembly GCA_027627225.1). Taxonomy (NCBI): domain Eukaryota; kingdom Metazoa; phylum Mollusca; class Bivalvia; order Myida; family Dreissenidae; genus Congeria; species Congeria kusceri. Next base: position 41,227,338 of record CM051026.1, read on the forward strand.
TTAACATACTCTTTAGATCTATACGAATGAACAGTTAATTGGAAACTTATTAATCAGATAGAACCTAAAGTAATGTCAACTTTGCTAGACAAATATTGCATATATTCAATGACTAATGAACAGAACTGGCTCAAGCAAAATATGACCTACTGGTCTTGTTACTTGTACTTTGGTGAATTCGATTAACGACTACAAGAACGTGTAAAACCAATACATTAAAATTAACTTTTCAATCGGAAAATTAAATTTTGATAATTTATAACTGTAAATGATACAAAATGTCTAACCGCACTCTTTCCCAAATGGTAATCAAATACTAGCAAAAATTACTTGCCTTAGATAACTCCCAATGAGAGACTTTAGTGGGTTATCTTCTCTTGTCTAGCAGGTGCCCGTATAGGCGGCGCTGTTGTCGAATAGGTCCATTGTTATTTATTTTCCATTCCAAAAATGTCCTTTCAATGCAAAAAATAAAGAGATAAACTCAGTTACTGTGCCATATTTAAAAGAAATCAATGGAAAACTTGTTCTAAGCAAAAAACATCCATATTACTTTCAGATACAGGGACAGTTGTTCTGCTCTGAACGAAAATATTGTGATTTAATTGTGTATACTCTCACTGACATTGTGTACATCAAAGTAACAAGAAATGAGGCGTTTATCTCTGATATGGTGCACAAACTTGAATTATTTTTTGAGGCACATTTCAAACCAGCACTTTTGGAAAAGTTGTTTTATAAAAATGTGTAAAATAATGTTCTGCAAAAGAAATGCAACAAAAAGTTCATTTGAAAATAAATGCATTTTGTAATGTTGTATGAATTATTATGATATGTATTTTTTGTTATTATATTTGTCATTATATATGTATTCAAATAAATTGTTTTATTGAAAATTATGTTGTTTGAACAGAACTGCATAAATATCAAGTATGTTGTTTACAGTCAGCATTCATAAAGCACCTCAGGAAAAATTTAAGTACATTCCTTAAATTATCAGAATTCCTAAAGTCTTTTGCTTTTTATATAGATGTCTTCTTGTATTAAATTTGTTTTTGCTGTAAATTATTTACTTTTGTTATAGTATTTTGGCAAAAAAACAACAGAAATCATAATAATTTCCATAGCAAATTGTATCTGAAATTTTCACTTAAATAAAACTTAAGATTTCGCTTAGGAGCTTTATGAATACCAGCCCGTACCAGAGTTTAATTTCAGCTGCAAAAGTAACAGATCACTATTTTAAAACTTTATTTATTAAGCAATCACATGTAATACATCAACTTCAACATAAAAAATGAATAATGAACAGTCATATTGACAAACAAATGTCTAGTATTACTGTAATAACATGTACTTTCTAATACTGATAACCATAGACTAATACACATGATCATCAGACATTTTTTTATTCAGAATGGTAAATGACAACATAAAAATGACATTTTTTACTACACTTAGCTACATGTACAACCGTGATTGTAGCAATTCTTTAAGCATATGTAGACACAATGCCATTTCTGAAATTGCATAGCATGAAACATACAAAAATTATCTCTGATGACAACTTAGTCTCTGTGGCAGTCAGAGGTTCAGTTAAAATTCTGTATGTTTTTCCAAGACCAATGATTCTTTCTACATGCACACGTTTGCTAGAAATTTTCCTATCTTTAATAACAGTATCATTTGACATTCTGTTCTTTTTCTTAAAAAAGGTTGGTATATTAATATGCATGTCAAGCTGTCAAACGCTTCGCTTATTAACAATGGCGATAATCTAATGATAAAATCCGAACATATCCGCATAGAGGGACCTACTCGACCAGAGCGCCACCTATATTGGAAAACAAGGGAGATAAATCGCTAAAGTCGCTCATTGGTACTAATGCATAACTATTACACTGAACTACACCCCCCCCCCCCAACTGACAATAAACCTAAAATTGACCCTTTTCGCCAATTTTGCTTGAAATTACTTGAACAATTTACTTATAAACAGCACATTGAGCACATTTCAAGTTATACCTGAGTGATTACTGCCTCGACTGGAATTGGGACGATACGCCCCACTTAGTCGACTGTTTGAATTAGTGTAGACAGGTACCGGACACAGAAGCCCTGGCTGTTGTCTTCACTGGATGGATTGCATCGAAGACCTTGACGGACAGAGAAGCCCAGAACGAGTCATCGATGTTTTCACTGGTCAACGGTCGAGACGATTTTCGAGACTGGGACTAAAAAGCCCTCAATACTTTGAATTTACCGTTCGTTTTTTGCCTCTTCGCCATTAAAGTAATACTATGTACTACTCGAAGTCTTTATACTTGATAAAACACTGGTTTATTCAGGTTAAAATACAGATAAAATTCAGAGCTCTATTCTCGATCGGCCGGTCGTCTCCTGAATGTAAAGTTGTGTGCCCCGCCGAATGACGTCACCTCCGGTCGTCGCCTAAACCCCGTACATCGTCCGGTTTGGCTAAATCCCGACTCTCAAAATAACTTTGGCGTCAGAACCGTTATTACGTAAGTACCGGATTTTGCGTTCTGCTACGCCAGGGAGGATTCACGTTCACCCAGGACGGACAGTGACGGACACTTAAAACGTGTTGGACTTACTATAAACGTGTGTTACTTTTTTTTTTTAAATTCTTAACGTGTAAGTGTTCCGACGGAGTTTGGTGAGTGTTAATATTTTTATAATCAATTATTGTTAATATATTTATTTATTTAAATTTGTTTTACTGTTTTAACCTCGTAAAATGTAAATGCCAATCAGTTAACTTCAAAAACTAGCTCAAAATAAATATAAATAACAGGTGCACCTATCAACTTAAACGTGTCGTATAAAAGTACATGCACGATTTTAACTGCATTTGTAGTTCAATGCGTGTAAGTGCAAATTGCGAATTAGCGATTAATGCACGTGCTCGCGTTATGACGTATGCGCTGTGACCAAGGTAAATCGAATTCGATACAGTCGCATATTGACAGCTGTAACAGTGTAGTGGTTAACGCACAGGACTGTTAACCAGTTGGTTGTGGGTTCGAACCTTAAGGAAAACCTTGTACATTTTTTAATTGAATACGACGTTTGAATTATAATTGTGAAATGTTGTGATTGTATTCTGTAAATACATGGTTTAACATTTCCATTTAAACGCAAATAAAGTTACCTTAGATTATCATAACACTTATCTAGTGTACTACACTGTATGTTACGATATTGTGACCAACAAAGAGTGGTACATAATTTCCACAGTGCGTTGCAGACTAAGTGTCAGCATGCTGGTATAAGCAATTATATTTGGGTGTAATTGAAACTATTGACCAATTATTTTCAAGGGAGAATATAGGTGCACACTAAGATAACTGTAGTTGGTTCGTTTACTGGGGAGATACTACATAATGATCGTAAACTGAATAACAAGAATCGGATGCTTGTTAGCAAGGGGAGGTAATAAATGGAAATAACCTTATTGAGTAAAGGGAGATAACAAGGTTGAAACTAATTTAATTCATTTGACTGTTGAGCGTGATTCAGTCACAATTATGTTTGATTAACTGTTTGACTAATACTTATGATTTAAATTTCATTTGTATGTATATCAAACAATTATTAATTTATATTGCACATGTTTGTTGAATAAAATGTATTGGCTTTAAAAGCGTTTTATTTTGTTCTTGGACGGTAGAAACATTAATTTCATTAACTTGATAACAGTTTTAAACATGGCTGCGGGTAAGGACCGTCAAGCGAGGGGGAATCGTAGAAATGTTGATCAATAATTACTAGAATTACAAGAGGCGAGACAACTTTTAATTGAAAGGGGTCGACGTAACGTAATTGATCATCAAAGCACTCCGTCGCGTAAAATTGCAAACAGTGAGGCCACAGAACAAACTGTAAGAGCGAATTCGAGCGTAAATGAACAAATACAGGAAACGGCTGCTAAAACACCTGTTGCAACCCGACTTTATGAGTCGCTATTAAACAGAGAATTGTCTGAAATGAGTACTCCGAGAGTTGAATTAGAAAAGAAGAGACGGAACAAAGATACATATGCTCATGAAACAGAACTGAAATTGAAAGAGTTTGAACTGATGGAACGCGAACGCAAACTCAGAGAGGAAGAGACTCGCCTGAAACACTATTTAGAGGAAAAGGAATTTGAATTACAAATAAAAGAAAAGGAATTCAAACGGAACTGTGCTGAAAGAGCTGATATGCTCGCAGAACAAGAGCTGAGGCTTAGAGAAAAAGAAACTTCTTTACTTGAAAGAATCAGTAAATTTGAAAGGAAGTTAGAGATGAAAGAGGAAGAATTGAACAGCAGAGAACATTATTTGATTAAGAGAGAACAGAAAAGTTAGAGTATATACACGACGACGGAGCTTCAGCAAAATACATACTTAGATGATATTGAAAGGCGAATAGCAATGCTGGAGAAGGAAAAATCTGATATAGATTTTGAAGATGTGGACAATGTCGTACTACGTAGACAGTGTAGCTATAAGGATGCCGAGTACGAGACATTGAACTTGAGTGCATTTTGCGGTGTAATACCAGTGCCTAAAAATGAAGTTTCATTTGAAGATTTGAAACTTAAAGTAGACAATGTGAAGGAGATATATTCTCAACATAGAGTAAAACAGAGTCTGTGAAAGACATTGCGATGCCAAGCTTAACGTGAAATGCTTCATATGAAACCGGAAGCTACAGTGGATGAAATCATGTCGGAACTAGACGATAATTTCGGAAATGTCGCCAGTATGGACACTATTTAAGGGTACATAACTTAAAACTAAAGGCTTCCAAATGCGATTTCCTGAAAAATGAAGTGGACAGTAACGGATAAATTCCACGATTACCTGTATGGAGTTCCTTTTGAGATTCTTAGGAACAATAATCCGCTCACATACGTAAACACTACCGCTAAACTGGATGCGAGAGGTCATCGATGGGAAGCCGCACTTGCAAAGAACAACTTCTGTATCAAATACAGAAGCGGTAAATCAAACATTGACGCCGATGTGTTATCAAGGCAACAGCATGATGATACTGATGTTAACCAAAGCAATACAGTTTATGTGAGTAGTAATGTAGTCAATGCTATTCTCGCGTCTAACGTCGTTGATTATTCGCCGGTTGCAGTTGAACAAACACAAACTACATCTGATCAAACAAAGTGTCAGACTTTCAACATGCATGACTGGGCATACGGTCAAAATGCGGATACAACCATTTCACGCGTAAAAAGTTTTGTTGAACGAGGACAATTCCCCGAAATGACTGAATATAAAATGCAGTCAGCAACAGTGAAAAAGTATTTACGAAATTTTAAACACTTGTGATCAAATTGTTCTGCCTGAGTCAGCACGCCGATATATATTCCGTGCATTGCAAGATGATTTAGGACACCAGGGGCGTGATAGAACCATTTGTCTTTTTAAAGAGCGGTTTCATTGCCCGGGTATGGCTGCGGACGTTGCGCTGTGGGTAAGTAGGTGCGGAAGGTGTCTGCGTAGCAAAAGCTCACCGCTCTTAGCATCAGGTCTAGTCAATATTGAGTCATCCTACCCTATGGAACTCATTTACATTGACTATTTATCACTGGAAGTTTCAATAGGGGGTTATGAAAACGTGCTCTTTATTACCGAACACTTTACGCGCTACGCGCAAATTTCCTGCCAAGAATCAGACCGCTCGTACCACCGCAAACATATTATTGAAACATTTTTTCTTCCACTACGGGTTTCCCGAAACACTTCATAGCGATCGAGGCCAGAACTTTCTCTCTAATGTTATAAAGAGACCATGCAAGATCGCTGGTGTCAAACGCACGCGCACAACGTCACATCACCCCCAGGGTAATGGCCAGTGCGAGCGCTTTAACCAAACACTAATTAAAATGCTGCGCACATTAGAGTCTGAACGAATATCTGATTGGAAAACAGCAATTCCAGCGTTAGTGCACGCATACAACGTGACCAAATGTGAGGTTACGGGATATCCGCCGAACTAACTCATGTTTGGCAGAACACCGCGACAAGCCATTGACGCCATTTTGGGAATTCTCCGCCAACGTATTGGTGGCGCCTCGCCATCGGAATATATGCGGCAACTGTAACAACATTTGGGTGACGCTTAAAGTTTGCCAACCGATGTGCTGTAGAGAAAGCTGGTAAAGCCAAACAGCGATACAACATCAGGGTCGATGAGGCTAAACTACTTCCGGGAGACCGGTGTCTACTTCGGAATTACGGAATAAAGTGAAAACACAAGCTAAGTGATATATGGACGTCAGACATTTACGTAATTGTAGATCAGCCTGATTGCAGTTTTCCCGTATATCCTATAAGGGAAGAGAGCGGTGACGATGGAATTAAAACTGTCCACCGGAACCATCTTCTCGATGAGCGGCCATACTCCACCAGTTCAGATAGGCACTCACCGGAAGAGGATCAAGGACCGCGACGCTCCAAGCGGAAGACAAGTCATGTGCCGTTGCGCCGTAGTCAGCGAAAGACCCGTAGGCCTGCGTGGTTATCAACCGGACAATTTCAACTATAATCATTGTTACTATGTAATTGAATATTCTTTTAAAATTATGTCTGTTTGATTGTGAAAATTTTATTATAGTAACATTAATTAAGATATGAGTATACATGCAGTGTTAACACATATAACTTTACCTATAGCAGAATATTCAGCGTTTTAAATGTAAATTATTTTATTATCTGCTCTATGTTTATGTTTCATTGTCGTTTAAATATGTTTGATAACATATTTAAAATAAACGTATGTGAACAAATGAGTTATGTTGCTGATTCATTCTTTGTTGTGTTTATCACAACAACTGTTTGCGCGTCGCAGATTTCTACAATCCTGAACTAAATAAAACATTGCTTGGAGGCGGTGTTTGAATTTTAAAATGTCGAGGCCGACATTTCCTCGGAGGGGGAAATGTGTTGTAGGTATAAAATAATGTATTAAATATATTTATTGAGTAATTGGAAATGTGTTTGTAATTATTTATATCATACTTTTTTATTAACCATAATTGTCATTCATAAATTGGGCAATGTAGACCTTAGTTAACTGTACATTTAGAAACAGATTAGTATTGTGATTAGTAGGCGATACGTAGAGTAGAAAGGTGAACTGTGTTTACTAACATAATAATACTTTAATTGACATTTCACGCATGACATTCACTCAACTGTATTTTAGTACATGAACTTCTTGGTCAAATGTCATTTGTTACATTTGATTCGAGAAGTTAACATTGTATATTTATGATATTTCATCGTAAATATAATCCATTTATAGGTAACTATAACATTTAAATATTTTTCTATTGATATATGTCGTTTGTGTTTTGTATTTGTTTTGTTATAATATTGTTATTTATTTATTTTATCGTCGGAACACATTGTTTTGAAATATTGTTGTAATTGTTTAAAATGTCATTCGTTACATTTGATTCGAGAAGTTAACATTGTATATTTGTGATATTTCATCGTTTAAAATGTCATTCGTTACATTTGATTCGAGAAGTTAACATTATATATTTGTGATATTTCATCGTAAATATAATCCATTTATAGGTAACTATAACGTTTGATATATTTTCCTATTGATATATGTCGTTTGTATTTTGTATTTGTTTTGTTATAATATATTTAGTTATTTATTTTATCGTCGGAACACATTGTTTTGAAATATTGTTGTAATTGTTTAAAATGTCATTCGTTACATTTGATTCGAGAAGTTAACATTGTATATTTATGATATTTCATCGTAAATATAATCCATTTATAGAAACTGTATCGTGACTTCGGTGTTGTTGTCGAAAGAACCCGAAATCGCCGATATGCAACATAAAGTAAATGTCAAAATTGTAAAAAAAGTGGTACATTACCGAATTTATCCGCATTATATACTGATCATGCAGAAACACAGATGCACACCTTCATAAGCAAAATGACACAGAAACGTATTAAGGCCACAGTCCATAAAATATAATTCAATACCTCGTAAATTGTCATACGTAAATAACGTTTATTCGACTGAAAAATGGGTCTTATTTACAAAACGATTTTACAATGTCTTTGTTCGAAAACGCTTGGAATGAATTTTTGTAGTAAATGTACATGCAAACTTACTCAAAAAGCATCACCAGCTATGGCATACAGAATATATGCGATACAAACGTAACCAAACGTTATTATTTTACCGATTTCGATGCGGATTTTTGCATTTTGGTCGGTAAGATGTTCATTACAATCGATTTCTGATTTTTTATATATTTTTAGTAAATATCTCTGGACTGCTGCTTTAAGCATGAAGACTCAACTACTAATAGAAAAACGGACTAAACCTAAGTATTTTGAGGCCTCAAAACTAAGGCACTGACATGTCATACTTTAATTTACTTACATGTAGAATTATAAAAATATGGACACAAACAATGAAATGATATTACTACTAATAATAAATAAAATGTACTTTTAAGCAATGCAATTTTGTAGTTAACATATTTAAATGAAAAGCAGAACATTATCTTCTAATACAGAATTATGTTCTGATTCTATAAGACAACATATTAAGAAATTTCAAAATAAAAATCCAATTCTGTGAAGTTTTGGTCTTACTTGGAAAACAACGCGGGCAATTATTACAGGTGTACTAGCTTAAACTGACAATGTTATTTATAAAATATTAGCAAAATTACTCAACATCATGTGTAAACGTGTATGCCGTTTCTCACATTATGTCTTGTAATATGACATCTAACACAAAAATTGTTTTATTAGAACGTCAATATGTTGAATATTGCATGGACTTCTAATACCAATTTTATCAGATAGAAGTATTTTAGACTCGTTTCGTCGCGCCTTTTCCAATTCTTCTCCAAGAGTATCCAGCTGTTCAAAGGTTCTCAATGTAGAAACTGCCCCATTTTTTTTCTTCTTTTCAGTTTTCTTCTCTGCACAAAATTAAATGCACATTTTTACTAACAGTTGCTGCTTTAAACCAAGCATGTATTTAGCAAATGAAACAGTCGGCCTAAAAGAAAACAGCTGAACTGTATAAATAATTTATAAAATTATTCTACGTCATTTGTTTTATGCAGGAGAAGTGGTATGAATTAAACTGTTGACTAATAAACTACGACCCAAAACAGGAACTCAACCGGCATGTTTTTAAAGATGCTGTAATATTTTGAAGGTGTAAAATGGCATCATTGGATAATATTTGATACTTATTACGAAATTACGAAAACAATGTTGTTTAATACTCGATTGGTGCCCTGTGGAATACAATCGGTGCCTTTTAAACGGATTCTGCAATGACTGCATGAACAGGTGAACAGGATGAAAGTTGTTATGATTGCAAGGACGTAGAAATGAGATCGACTGGTGCGGTAGAGGACAAACCTGTTGCACAATATAACATGTCATATAGACACTGAGTTTGGAATTGACTTGTAGCATGACAAACAGATGGATTAAACTAATTTAAAACATAACATTGATTATTTTTAAATATTTAGTTTTTTAGAATTAACCAGGTTATTGCTTGAACTTTACTTGTTGTAGCTCTATTTCCCGCCTTATTATAAACAAAGTCCTTTAAGCGAGCAAGATTGGCAAGAAGAAACATTGCATGAATTGTTCGGAAAACATCATTTATGAAAGAAAAATATTTGATGTCTGTGTATCATTGCATTATTTTTGTTTTGATAATCGCCTATGCTTTGTCGAATTTGCAATGAAGAAGAACGAGTGTCCATAGCAATTTTATGACGCCAGCCCCGTGCGCATCCTCTCGTTATCGTAGAGACCGGACGGGCGTGGAAAACCTTTTACAATCTAAATCTGACAAATAGAGTTAAAATAGTACACGCATAACAAAAATGTATTATCCAATAAAATGTTCAACAGTTTGTACGTGCAACATGTTATATTTTTTAAACCGCGAATCATATCATTTCTAGTTTATGTTGATATTTTGTGTAAATTCAACTTTTAAATCGTCAAAACATTACATATATATTCATTATAATGCTTATCTTTCAGTACATTTGTAAAGTCTGCATGGGGTGTCTAAATGAATTAAATGAAAGTTATTAGTGATCTGTGAAACTTATCGCATAAAATCATTCGTATCGAAACAAATTCAGAGGGTAAGCAAGAAATATGAGCAATTCTATGTAGAAAGTAAGGTATCAATACAGGCGGAATTTGACCCCGCATATGATGGGCTTAATATCGACAAGGTTAAATTCTTTATCTAGTACAAGAAGTTAAAACGTTAAGCTTACCGAGACACAGACACCGGAATCTCATTAAAATCATCTCCAGTCTGACGCATCTTTATTATCCGCTGACTGGATCTGATGACTTCGCATTAGAGGTCACGTTCAGAAGACCTTTTCAGGAGCCAATCAAACTGTTGCCTTCAAAATGTTGTGGTATAACTTTATAAACCAAAAATAATATGCACGAAATTAACTTGAACTTTAGATGTTTACTCGTCTAAGGTAACACTATATCCATTGTTATCCACGTGAAAATTAACTGTAAATGATTTATTCCCGAGGAACAGCAGTAAATGCATCACTGTTCAAAAACCGTGGCCAAACATTGCTGTGAAAAAGGCAATTATACTGGGCGCAGCAGGGCTGATATTTTGTTGTTCGGAAGGTCATTTGAACGTGGCCTGTTATACGATGTCTTCAGATCCTAACAATGTTTTATTTGATTTTAATGATGTTGCAGACACCGCTATTATCCTAACTTTATATAGGGCACATTTTCGAATTCACTAAGCAAGCAATTCAAAAATCCAATACTTAAATCTGCTACTAACAACTTCTAAAACAGTTTGTATGCTGCTCATTTGCATTTAAACCCCATTTAATAAAAATGTATCCCTTGCCAATCCGTAGTTTTGGCTGAAACTGTATAGCGCAAACTTAAGGATCATCACACAAACTGAAAATCATTACCTTTAAGTGCAACCTAACACCTAGCTTCCATAATAAGATTTGGATGAAAAAAAGACTGGTACTTATTTTAATCATATGTAAGTGCCAATGCGACATTGCGTCGTTTTGCCAGAATTTTCAAGTGTAAGGAATCCGCACTATGATAATGGATATATTGCTCAAATTACACTTTGTAACAACAATAGTCTTGATTTGATGATTTACGTATAGTGCATAAACATGTAATTCAATATGCACACCAAGAGGACTTTCCACATATTCACAGAACCCCATGAATGAACAGAGAATCACCAAGGCTCAGATAACTGCTAGTTACACAGTACTCTGAGGTATTATAACTGACATTATGAATTTTATTTCAACCCAAGAATGTTACCAATAAACCCTTCCAAATGTCTGACTGTAGTCGTACACTGGTGTACAATACGGGCCGTACCAATCAAACCAAGACCGTGTCGGACGGGTTCGATACATTGCTCACAGACTGCTGTTGCGGATGTCCACAACAGATGACAGCTGATCTTCTTAAGGCAGTTCACTGGCTGCAAAAGAGTTACAAACTCCTCAGATTGAAGAACAAGTAAACATTAATTTATGCGTGCACGCTGGAAACATACGAAGTCACACGCATATAATTTTAAACTGGTCAGGAAGCGACCATGAACTTATGCGTGAACGTTTATGCGGACCATGTTAACCAATTTACTAACTAACAATTTATTAACTGGTGGAAAATCACTTGTTTTCCTATTTTGTCTGTGCCACTAAGAAAAGTATCCACTCAATTTGGCAATTATTATGCTATTCTGGACAAGGAATATTACAAGTTTGCAAGTGTGCAAGTATAGTTATTTGCAAATGACCCCAAAACTACACTTTAAAATAAAATAGGCGGCATTTGCACAGTACAAAAACCTTTCAAATTTATGCAAAATAAATAAATGCCTTTTCAGCTGAAATTTTATGTATTTGAACCACCAGGAAATGTTCGTTAACTAAAGTGTGCTAGTGTAGAACGCACGAGCCGTTTACTCCACTGCAATAGCATAAATGACACAAATTCAATGCTTAAAATACATAAATATACCATTTAAAGTTGTGTTAATTAGTTTATTTAAGCTGTTACAAAGCAAAATGCATTTTATTTCATTTCGTTTTAAACAGATTATTTCGATGAAACTTGTCTCGACACCTTATATTGCATTTTGTAAAATGTCAACAAATCCAGCTACTGAGTTACCACCCTTCTTTGGGACTAAATAATCATATCATTAAATTATGACCCTGACATTAACAATATTATCCAATGTAGTGTGCTGAGGTGCAGAACAATTAAATGACAACATATCAAGGTAATATGCTGACAATCAGAAAATGCCATGTTACCTTAAAGAGGGAACTAAGCATTTTACCGGGCTTCGGACTCGGTCTGGTGGGGTTTGCGTTCGAGCCGCCTTGCACACACTGCTAATGTCAACACCTGAAATCAAGCAAAACATTAGTTCATTTGTTGTGGCTGTGGTTTCACAAAAATATAAGGAAAATAAAAATGCACACAGTTCCATTATAATTAACAGTGTATATATTTCAGTGTAATACCTGTTATATTATGTACAATTATTGAACTTTAACTTGTACGATCACAATGGAAATGATATTCAAATGTAGCCGGGTGTACATCTGTTTCAATTAAGTCAATCAAGTTTCAATAATTTTAGGCTAAAATAAACAAACATGCCAGAAGAAAAGATTGTTCTATCAATGTGTGTGTACTTATGTAATCCACAATTGAAATCGCATCGCAACATCCGGATCGGAAACAACTGGTTTATACACATGTATTTTTAACATGCACGATCAACCAATTTTGGGGTTTAAATTTCACCAGTTTTCGCGACCATTTCAATGATTTTTAATGTCAATTTACAACTTTCGTGCCACAGCGAACACCTCAAACACTGCATTCCTTACTGCGTAACTTACCAGATACTTGCGTGAAAGTGAACAAACTGAGAGTAAACCCTTTAGATTTTAGATTTTCCAGTAAACTCCTATGTATGCACGTCGTTTAAAATTTCCTGCAAAAATGGCATTCAGAGCTAGAAATCCTCATGTACGGATTTTATGTGGAAGGTGTTTCCACACATAAACTGGTTTTATATAGAGCACATTTCGAATTTACTAAGCATGGAATAAAAATTCCAGTACTTAAATAGGATTTTTACGACTAATAAAACAATAAAAAATGCTGCTCAATTTTACTGTACATGTATCCCTATAAAAATGTATCCCTTGCAAATTCGAATTTGGTGCTGAAACTGTAAAGTCTCACCAAAGAGTTTACCACGCAACTTAACCCACAGTGATCACCCTTGCATTTGGAGCGAATCGAACACGGGAGACCCCTGTCAACATTTTACGACACAACTTAGCTCAGAGTGATCTCCCGACCGTTGTGATAAATTAACCATGCGACTTAATTCACACATGTTCCCACTACTATGAGATGGAAGCGTACACGAGAGACCGATGTGAACAGTTAACCGCGCATTTTCAACCACAGTGATCTCCCTGCTGAGTAGTGAAGCGAGCAAGGGAGACATCTATAAAGAGTGTACCCAACTATGACAGGCTTGTGAGTATAGCGAACTCGGGGACCAGTATAAAGAGTGTACCCAACTATGACATGCTTGTGAGTATAGCGAACTCGGGAACCAGTATGAAGAGTGTAGCCAACTATGACATGCTTGTGAGTATAGCGAACTCGGGAACCAGTATGAAGAATGTACCATGCAACTTAGCTCACAGTAGTCACCCCCAACATTGAGTGTAGATAACAAGGAAGCCACTGTGAAGAGCTTACCACACATTGTTATTTTTAGTTCTGTCAAACAAGAACAAACATGCGCTGACTAATAGTATCCCAGCTAGTGCACCATTTAAAAGGTTCATCGTTGTTCGTAAAAGAAAACGTGGTCATGTAGGTAAAATTTATTCACATTGCACTTATATTCATATTATTTCAATATTTTACAAACTGTTTCTATATAAACTAATCTATGTTAAGTTAAGTCCACGAAATTGAAATCCAAAACTTACCGTCGTGCAAAAAGTAAGCAATTTGGGGCTTTAGAAATCGAAATAAGAATTTTGTATTTCACATTTATCATTCATTAATAATTATTTAAGAACAATAAATCTTCGCATGCATAATTGTTCATAACGCAGAACATTGTTTGTTTATGATCAGTTTGCTTGTTTTCAACATTTGAGCAAACCACGTTGTACACGAAAACTGCGCATTTTAATACTGGCAATATTTAACGTTATTCACAGTTATTCGAAAAAAGATATGATATTTAATAAAATACCTTTATATATAACTTAAAGCAATTGGAAGAAAACTATGTGCCTTTCCCCAGACTCGAACATTTGACCACCGGATCAAGTCTGTCATGCAAACACGTAGACCAGCTGGACTTGTGAACGTGTATATTAACCATCTGTACAAAGTTAGCAGAATTGCAGAATAAATCCAGCAGAATAGCAAAATAGCAGAACACTCCAACAGAAAAGCAGAACAAACATAAAAACGACAAACGGGCTAAATTATGTTTATTTTTTCATTTTACATTATTGCTTTAATGACTGTTAGTACATTGTAAATAGTTTCAGTCTGTTGAAAGAACTACTTCAGCAGAACAGCAGACAGAATAGCAGAAAAACTCCAGTAGAAAAGCAGAACAGCAGAATCTGTGATTTTCGAGAGCTAGGAAGTTGACATGCTGTTCGAGATCACATTTGTAACGTACACAGTAACACCAAATAGCACATCGAAAACGCTTTAATCTCCTACTTCCCGTATAAGTGAACTTCTGAAATGATAAGATACCGCGGTCTGTACAGAGGGACTAGCATAACAACAAACTGTCGTCCACATAACAACAGGGCGATAGGTAGATTTGGACACATATCATGTGTACTAGAGAAGCTAAGATGACACGAACATGCTATATAGTTTTGGACTGACATGGACAAACTTTGTTTTGAATGTGCTTATTAAAAATAAATTAATAACCAGGTAAGTATTTGAAATACATAAATATTATTCGAATAGTTTTCATTATTCAAATGTGTGAATATTCGAATATTTGTTGCCATCCCTAAATACGAGTGTTGTCGTTGGCTCATCGAATACAACATATTCCGAAAATTATAGTATAAAATGATTAACGATTTAGGTTGCCAGCTGATCGAATGTGGTAATGACGCAATCGTTGTTTGAACATGCATATGTCATCGGAAAAAAGCGAGAAAAGGCTTAAAACTCGTTTAGAAAGGTTATTTTGAGTCGAACGGCAAAGTGTGAGCACGAGCAACTTTATCGTCTCTCAGTAGTTAACATGACAAATGTTTACGTAGTTTCAGCTACATGTGTTATTGATAATGTAAATTAACAGGGGGACACTTTAAGAACGAGTTACATGTAAAGCGTTAAACATGAAAACACTTTCTGAATGTGTTTAAACGTCGAATCCCAAAGAATGAAAACAAGCCAGCTCATATTAAATCTTTTGTAAGGCGCAAGCCTTTGTTTGTATTTCTATTGGTAAATTCATGCTAGTTAAAATATCTAGTTAAGATTATTTTTAAAGGGGCGTAACGACGGTATATCGCATACGTATGGACATATATTAAAATAAGACAATTTCCTGTTTTTACCGGATATATTTTTCTGTTATTATAACTTTTTGGTGGCATCGTGAAGACAACCTTAAATATAAATACAAAAATATTTTAATCAACCTAAACTATATTTCAGCAGTATGATTAATCAATATATCACTATATTTAAGCTCTATGACTAACCAACTCTTCACTGTATTTCATCATAATGATTAATCAACATATATTTCAGCTCTATGATTAAATAAACCCATCACTATATTCCATCATTATGAATTAATCAACCTATTACCATATTTCAGCTTGATGATTAATCAACCTTATGCTTCATTTCATCAGTGTGATTAATTGACCAAACACTATATTTCAACATTATGGTCAACCAACCTTTCACTATATTTCAACATAATGATTAATCAACCTATGACTACATTTCAGCATTACGAATAATCAACCTATCAATATATTTCAACATTTTGATTAATCAACCTATCACTATATTTCAGCATTATGACTGTGAAGAAGCGATCTAGCTGCATGTTAGATCAGAGCTAAGCGCAATTTCGTTCTTTCGAAAAAGGTGTGATTTTCTCTACTTCTGGTTAACATCTACCCATCCAGTAATATTTAAGTTCAGTTGTTTGATATATCATCCTTTATAATTTCTTCAATAGGAATCGAGATGCTATGTGGTTAATCTCGATCTATATTAACGTAATCTGTGAATAATTCTGGACCAAGTGTGTGGTTCGGGCGACCGTAAACCTATATTAAATTCCCTATGCATTGCATCGACCCACCCTTTCAAGCTGGTGACCGCAATTGTATACATATTGTATATGTTTGCTACATGTGAATTAATATTGCGCTGTGTTGTTTTGACAATTGGTCACTTCATTAAATAAAATACCTTGTGCTGCTAATAAGAGTTCTCTCCTGCTGATGCAGCTGAATTTCACTTGGTTTCATATCGTTGTGAATAAACTGGGTTCGTGTAGTTACAGCATAAATTATGTATTCTTTAAGTTTTTATTCGTTATTCTGTGAAAACAGTCCTTAATCAGTTCTAAATTGTTTTGACTGAAAATGATGTTCTGATTTGTTTTCTGTTTTCAGAACCAACACATACACAGGGACTGTCAACCAAACATTGGATATGTTCTGTTATTCATTAGTAATTATATAGTTACCCACATTAAAACCAAATCCATACGTTTGCCCTAAAATATATAATAAAGTTGCGTCAGAATAGAGATGGTTTTTGTGAACATTACTTTTATTATAAAAAAAAACTTTCAAAAAAATTATTTGCATTTTGGAATGCCTAAATACTTCATATGTAATATTTGAAAGAACATATGACTTATGATTTACATGTAGTTCGTGTAACCTTAATAGTGTCTCTGATAATCATGAACAACAAAAATCACTATTCAGAAATACAAGTATATTTTGTTTATATATATCTATTTATTTTCAGATTGCAAATTCTTGTGGATGTCATACAACAACAGTTTCACCTCGAAGGTATATGTGGAATATATGTGTAAACTCCATTGCTCATGTTACTAATCTCTATTTATCGTCATGCTATAAATCAGTAATTTTTTTTTTTCGTCAAAGACTATTTAATATTTGCTATAGCAGGGTTTATAGAAGAAAACAGTAGGGGTTTTTTTCTTCAGAAGAAACAGTAATATCATGGACTTGTAACATACGATGAATTGTCATGAGATAAGTTTCGTCACCTTGGCGGCACAGTTCCCGATCTGAAATAAGTACTTTGTTTCATTTTGAAGTACATTTTCTTGTTTTTTATCGTTCACTTAAGAATTGAAAGGCTCTTATCGGCGCTTCATCGATGTATAAAGGTCTTTTTTTGGTATCTAATTTGCATAAAGCCGAAGGCTTTATGTACACATTATATACAAAAAACTGACCTTCATACATCAATGAAGCGCCGAAAAGAGCGTTTCAATTCTAATAATTATAATCATAATTACAATTGTGTGTATACTTTAAATTTTTACCTTAAAAGAGTAAATCAAAATGGGATTTATTTTGTGCAATTCGCGCATCAATACATTGAAGTATGATTCGTAGGCTCCGCCTCTTGCACTGCAGTAGCGTTGTGTACATGTCATTTATTAGACGCTATATAGCGATATCTTAAATAAAAAGTAGCTCTACTAATAAAATTTAGTTGTTTTGTATCCATAATATAGATGTAGCAAGAGACGGAAATATTAAAACGCGTTCCAGTTTAGATTACGACTGAAGGCTTAACGAGTCGAACGTTGTTTTCAGATCCTGCAGTTGCAACTGATTTTGTAAACGCCCGTATACATGTATGGCTGGAACCGTACTTTAGGCGTAAATATATTTAAATAAATAATGTTTAATTTTACATTTGAAACGCAATGTTTCATATGTATGTTTTATTTCTTTCTTAAAACGACCCGTTAGGCCCTCGATGTCAGTCAATGTTTACACCCATTATGGCATGCATTTTAAAACCGTGTGTTTAGCAAATATTTCAACTCCACATTTTTGTACTTCGTGTTAAAACGTCTTGTGTAAGTAATTCGGCAAAATATAACTTACAGTGTGGATATAAAATCAAGACGAGAAAAAGTTAAACGACTTTTATTATTTTACTACTGATCAAAATATCAAATATATGGAATTGTGTGTCATAGGCCAAACATATCTACTTTACTGTATACCTATGCTTTTCATCACCTGTGTGACACAAATTGAACAGGGTTATGCATCTTACTTGCAAAGAACTATGAACATGAAGACAATTTGAGTTGTTTTAGGCAAAGCTACTAGTAAATGACATTTTTTTCATTTTTAAAAACTTTTTTGCATCAGTTGCTGATGGAAACTGCAGGCCCCGAGTGACAGAATTTGTAACGTTTCACCACAATAACGATTCGATACATAATGATTCGCCACAGTTTAATGACGATTCGCCAGGGTGTTAACAATCTATAGTGTGTTATAACGATTCGCCACACACTGGATGTACTAGATATACTTCGCCCTGTCGTTCAATGTGAATGGATAAATGTTTTAGAAAATAAACGGGTGAATTTTGTGCAAATCATACTTGGCTTAAGCTTAATTGACCAACGTGAGCCTAATTCTAGGAGTGTTTTGAGCTTCGCAGCTGGCGAGCCATTTGCGTACTTGAAAATGGAATTTTTACAATGATAAATGGGACATTCAGCTCTCAGAGCTGAAAATTTGAAGCAGCTCGCAAATTTTTCGAGGTGTCCTTGTGGTATTCTTTTGCAAGCTCCACGGGATGACTGCATACCATGCTCGCTTGGTTTCCCGGTGGCTTCCTTCAAAAAATGTGAGATGTTAGTTCAACTGGATGTCTGTTATTTGACTGCAACCTGTTGTTTCTAAACCGTTCTTTGCCCTAAACGGCAAAATTATGCATGTTTGTGTTTGTTAAATTTCTTTTATTTACTCTTTTGTTAAATATAAATATTAATTTAATTTATTATAAATGTTAAATATTTTTATCCACAAAGTATTATTTTTTATGTTTGTGTTGAATTTTCTCTTTGTGTTCTTTATTTTCTTTCGTGCATAATACTCATCAAATTGGCAAAAAGAAACAAACATCATACATTTTAAATGTTTATACTTTATAATTAATTAATTAATTTATTTATTCTTTTTTTTGACAATGCCATGTAAAATTGTGAATAAATCTGTTAAACTCTATTTCTATTTGTGTGTGTTTGTGTTTGTGACAAGCACTGCATGTAAACAACAATAAAAAGTAGTCCCTCATGAATATTAATAGAGGCAACCAGCTTCATTGAAAAATAAAAGAACACTGTTAAATGATTAAACCAAAGAAAATTGTAATTATTCCAAAATGTTCTATTATTGTTGCGAACATAAATGTTGACAGTTAAGTTAAACGAGAATTATCTTTAACAAATACTAAGACTAGATCCGAATGGCATAAAATACTCAAATACTAAACAATACTAGTAAATAACGCCTCGTAACTTAGCATCATATAAATTATTATATACGTTACTTAATGTATGCGTTTCTTGAAACATCAACATTTTATAAATGCTCTTTGATTAACTAATTTTCTAATGAAATTAAAACAATATATTCAGCAACACAGAACATGATGCATAAACGGTAATATATACATCGACAAGCCGGAAAATAAACAGCAAGACACTTTATTATCTAGTACATTTCTTTTCGAAGTGTGCACGCGCCTAAAAATGTTAACCTATTTATGGCTAGATAAATCTCGTTGAGGTGTAAAGAATACATATCTTTTGACAATGATATTTTTCAAATATCTCGCCTTTTCAACTGTGCAGGCGAGTGAGCGTATGATCATTTCGCCTTCAATATAAACTATCCCTCTTGTGAGAGAACTGACATTAATAGAATCGCTGCGTCTATTGTGTGCGAATATAAAAGAAAACACTCAACTGTTAAAAGTGTGCTAGTTACATCGATGCAAAACATCAAATTTACTGCTTTTCAAATGTCATGTCAATTCATTTCAAAAGCGTTACGCACATACGAAAGCTGTCATTTTGTGCGAACTGTTATTCCCTTATTGAACTTGCCATAAGTATTCCAAGTAATCATGAAAACTTAAACGAATTCGTCTGCTATGTTGTTGGGATGTTGCACCTACGTATTTATGACTAATGTAGTGGGAATTTATCGTAAATTAGCCGATGGGAAGTTATGATTCATTCATTCGGGACTACTGATGGGAAATTTTTACAAAGTTTGATTGGATATTCAGGAAGATCAAAAGTTGGATTAAACAGCTACACCGAAAAACGTATACACAATAAAGAATGGTGGTTACGTTGTTTTCTTCTGCTTGTCCATCATTTTACTTAACATCATGTGATTTTACTTCGGTCACGTGAATTTTGTCCCTGCAGGGATTTAATAATAGCTATGCTCAGAACCAGATAAAGCTCTGTTCGGAACTAGTCCAATCTCTGTTTGATTTATGCTCTGTAGGCTCATCATTTTCACAAATAATAGTTTTCACACACCTGTAAAAAGGCATCTCATAAAGAATGGCCATAAAACGGGTTAAGCATGAGGATCACAAATATGTGATGTCATTGCATATAAAAAGGGGCATGCGATCACAAACTGAGAAAAAATATGGTCCTACAATGCTCGGTTCCAAAATAGTCTCTATCGGGAGGCTGGAGCTCAGCTAGGAACCAAAACAATCTCTGTGTGGAGGTTTGAGCTATGCTCGGAACTAGTCTAATCATTGTGTGGAAGTCGGAGTAATGCTCCGAACCAAATAAATCTTTGTGTGGATTTGAACTATGCTCGAAACTAGTCCAAGTTTTATGTGGAGGTCGGAGTTACGCTCAGAATCAAACAAATCTCTGTGTGGAGGTAGGAGCTATGCTCGGAACTAGTCCAATCCTTGTGTGGAGGTTGGAGGTATTCTCGGAACTAGTCCAATCTTTGTTTGGAGGTCGGAGCTATGCTCAGAACTAGTCCAATCACTGTGTGAAGGTCGGATCTTTGCTCGGAACTAGTTGAATCTCTGTGTGGAGGTCGAAGTTACGTTCTGAACTAGTCCAATCTTTGTGTGGAGGTCGGAGTTATGCTCCGCACTAGTCCAATCTATGTGTTGAGGTCGGAGTTATGCTCCGCACTAGTCCAATCTTTGTGTGGAGGTCGGAGTTATGCTCCGCACTAGTCCAATCTATGTGTTGAGGTCGGAATTATGCTCGGAACTAGTCAAATCTTTGTGTGGAGTCAGAGTTATGATTGGAACCATACAAATCTCTGTCTGGAGGTTGGACCTATGATCAGAACCATTCAAATAGCAGCATGAACCGTGGTATTTTGTTTCAGAGTTCAAAAGGAACCGACTATCCTATCCGTTTGAAAGAGAAGGGCCTATTCATTATTTCCTCTTCAGATATGACATGCAGAGGTATTTTGAATAAAATAGACTATTTTTGTCCCGTTATAGGAGAACATACCTGTTGTTTAAATGTTTATTATAGGTAATTATCTGGTTGTAAATTCGAAATTATAATACGTTTGGAACGAAATAATATTACGTTTACAGGAAATAACATTATGTTTTACCATAAATGCATATGTTTTAATGGGATTACATTGCGATTTGTTACGAAATGTTACGAAACAATTATACATGTTTCGAGATACACGTGTACAATTTTGGGCACCGTTATTGTTTCATTTTCCATGTTCGTATTAAATTATTGATATGTTTTCTATAGAATGAGGTTGGGGAAAGCAAGGGTCACGTCTTTGCTGCAGAAAGTGGGCTTTCCAATACAGCAGTTTGGCCAAGGTACGTGTTTGCTGCAGAAAGAGGGCTTTCCAATACATCAGTTAGACCAAGGTACGTATTTGCTTGCTGCAGAAAACGAGCTTTCCAATATAGCAGTTTGACCAATATATGTGTTTGCTGCAGAAAGTAGGCCTTCCAATACAGCAGTTTGACCAAGGTACGTGTTTGCTGCAGAAAGTGGGTTTTCTAATACAGCAGTTTGACCAAGGCACGTGTTTGCTGCAGAAAGTGGGATTTTCAATACAGCAGTTCGACCGAAGCACGTGATTGCTGCAGATAGTTGGCTTTCCAATACAGCAGTGTGACCAAGGTAATACGAGGCTGATTTTGTGACCAGAAAATCTAAATTTTACAAATCGCTATGAGATGTATAACCAGGACCCTGTCAGACCAATCCCCGTCAGATACCATTTACAAACTGCAAAAGTTTTTAAAAGGCATTTGCGTCAAACATTGATTTCTTAGCTTTCTAAATGGCTAAGCACATTCAATCGGTCTATTATTAAGACATTATTGTCATGCAAACATACGCACTACGGAGCATGGGAGAGGATCCAGGGAAAAACAACGAGGCGCCGTACACTGCTCATGGTGCCCCCATCTCCTCACCTACTCCCCGCTGCACCTCTGGGTTCGTCATGAGAGGAAATGTGGAATATGTTATGAAATATAATGCAATATTTGCAAATATTCAGCAGTGAATGCAGATGCCATGTTTACAAACCCTAACGAGGAGTTTTATATTGAATGCCATGTTATACCATGGATTTATAATATTTTCAAAAATGTTTAACACAACTGATTCAAAAAAAGATTGATAGTATAAACTGTTTAATGCAGTATGATTGTATATAAAACTGTATATACCGTCTGACTGTATGACATGGATTATAGAGACTCACTGCTCGGATATAGTGTTTTTTTACACACCGATTAAAGATAATATTGCTAAAGGTAATGCTTAAACATAATTGGTGCAAACGTTTTCTACAGTCTGCATGCACTTGTTTCACCAGTTTTCCAATGCAGCAGTGTTACCAAGGTAATACGAGGCTGGTTTTGTGACCAGAAAATCTAACTTTTACAAATCGCTATGAGATTTAAAACCAGGACCCTGTCAGACCAATCCCCGTCAAATACCATATACAAACTGCAAAAGTCTTTAAAAGACATTTGCGTCAAACATTGATTTCTTAGCTTTCTGAATGGCTAAGCACATTCAATCGGTCTATTATTAAGACATTATTGTCATGCAAACATACGCACTACGGAGCATGGGAGAGGATCCAGGGAAAAACAACGAGGCGCCGTACACTGCTCATGGTGCCCCCATCTCCTCACCTACTCCCCGCTGCACCTCTGGGTTCGTCATGAGAGGAAATGTGGAATATGTTATGAAATATAATGCAATATTTGCAAATATTCAGCAGTGAATGCAGATGCCATGTTTACAAACCCTAACGAGGAGTTTTATATTGAATGCCATGTTATACCATGGATTTATAATATTTTCAAAAATGTTTAACACAACTGATTCAAAAAAAGATTGATAGTATAAACTGTTTAATGCAGTATGATTGTATATAAAACTGTATATACCGACTGACTGTATGACATGGATTATAGAAACTCACTGCTCGGATATAGTGTGTTTTTACACACCGATTAAAGATAATATTGCTAAAGGTAATGCTTAAACATAATTGGTGCAAACGTTTTCTACAGTCTGCATGCACTTGTTTCACCAGTTTGATTATGGTCATGATGTACGACAATTTATATCTTGTTGTAATTTATCCAAGTACAATTCATGCGATTTATCTAAAAATAGTATCTCAAGTACAATTTTTGTAGACAGCCAACGATCACTGAACGTCAAAGTCGATGTTAACTTCGACTCAGACTGGTTGGAGGATATCAGTTTTAGGTAAACATTATCGTAACGTTTTACAAATATGGCACTTACTTTCGGAGATGATGTGTTGATTCTCTCACGATAACGACTATGCCTGTACCGTATCATACATGTACAAGAGAAAAAAAACTGACATATATTTTAATAAACTGTTTAATAATTTAACTGTCTAGCAGCCATTTGTTCAGTGCAGGAGTGACCCTAATTCGCTTTGATACAATGACTAACTATGCAACTGTGTAATCGTTATTATTTGTTTTTAATTATAACAACTTTTTTTTGCAGAACGCCTGACATAACAAACGACGTGTTTGACATCATGGTCTCAATGATGAAATTCAAACAGGTTAAGATACTAGTAATAGTAGCAGTATAAGTATTAGTAGTAGTAGTAGTTGTATTAGTAGCAGTAGTAGTAGTAGTAGAAGCAGAAGTAGTAGAAGTAGTAATAGTAATGGTAGTAATAGTAGTAGTAGTCGTAGTAGTAGTAGTGGTAGTAGTAGTAGTAGTAGTAGTAGTAGTAGTAGTAGTAGTAGTAGTAGTAGTAGTAGTAGTAGTGTTAGTAGTAGTAGTAAATGTACTAGTATTAGTAGTAGTATTAGTAGTAGTAGTAGAAGTAGACTAATAGTAGTAGTAGTAGTAATAGTAGTGTAGTAGTAGTAGTAGTGGTAGGAGTAGTAGTAGTAGTAGTAGTAGAAGTATTGGTAGTAGTAGTATTTGTAATAGTAGTAGAAGTAACAGCAGCAGCAGTAGTTGTAGTAGTAGTAGTAGTAGTAGTAGTGGTAGTAGTAGTAGTAGTAGTAGTAGTAGTAGTAGTAGTAGTAGTAGTAGTAGTGGTAGTTGTGGTAGTAGTAGTAGAATTAGTAATATTAGTATTAGTTGTTGTTTTGTTGTTGTAGAAATAGTAGTAGTAGTATCTGTATACTTTAAACAACATCTTAAGTAGGTTAAGTAAATACGAAAATATTATCTACTGCTACAACTTGGTGGCGTTTAAGTTGATAGTTGAAAAGCAGTTGTGTGTCATTAAACACGTACACGCTGTTTTATTATTTCAAGTGCTGATGGTGAAACCATCTCGGATGAATGTCAGGATACTAAAGCATCTGATATTGGAATAAAGAGTTAAGGTTTCCTATTTTGGACAAATCAATATTGCAGACGAGGATTCAGATGGTGGTTCATAGCCAATATCAAAACCAGAACCGAACTTGCAGGATTTAACTGAATATTCCGATCAAAAGCAGTGAGTATAATAAACGTGCCCAGATCCGTTATTTAATTTAAAAGCCATATGACAAAAAAGACGCCATGATTTATGATTCTCCAAGTAATAACGATCGAGCCTCTTGTTTGCCAATATTATTTTTCTTGATATATTCTAACTGAAAATAAAAACTGCATATTGATTGTATGGTTGAATGTAAATTTTTGGAAGATGCGATTACTATGTACCTACATTGTAAGGTTATGAGAAGAACGGAGTTCAACTTGTTAATCAAAAGCCAGAAATTGCGACCGCTAAAACCATGATCTTAACGATCCAGTGTTTCACTCAATAGGTGCAATTGCATCAAGCTTATTGAATCACAACGTATAATATTCTAAATGAAGGATCTATCATTATTTGTATTATGTTTACATTCACTTCTTTTCAATAACTGGAAATTCCTATCATTAAATAAACATGATAGCTCCTAATTTGTTCAAGAGAGCTAAACGTCATACAAATCAGACTACCAACTATCGAACAATCAATTCTCCAGTGACCTTACATTGTAGGGGCCAGTTAACGTATGTAAAATAAATATAGGGTACTAACAATGCGTGTAGTGTTTTTATAAGTCTACATCAGAAGATGATCAAACTCTTGAAAAGCTTGAAAAGTATATGCTAGCTTTAGTGATATCAAAACATGTTCAGAATATAAGTATTAATAGCATTTCTAAAAAATAAAATGCTTTATATTGCAGCCTCAATTGGCTCGCTTATTACAACGGAATACGATATATCCAGATTTGCAGTGACAACCAAAACATGTGCAACAGTCAGGATAATTGGCGACCTTTTTACAACCTATAAATTGCCCCATACACTAACTGAACAACAAACGGTTAGTGCCAATGCAAGCCGTGTGAAGATCTTCACGGGTCGCAATATAAGACTGCAGACATATATATTCCCGTTTCGAAGAGCGTACAGTTTGATGGACAAGTGTGGCCAAAGAAATTGAGAATTCCAAAGAACCGTTTTGATTCATCGCGGATGTAGAAGAACAAGATAAATAATTGGACTAATACAGCGCAATTAAAACAGAGCCTGAACTTGCATATTGTATTTTGTTTGTTGGAGAACATGAAGATTGCCAAGACATTGCTTATCCTGCTAATACTTTGGTTGGATATTCAACATTCGAAAACATAATGACAGGCATTGACGACTGACTAGAACGTTACGCATTCAGTACGTTGAGAAACTTGACAATTATCTGTCTTATTTCAAGTCTCTGGAAAATTCATCGGGTAAGATAGCCTTAACAATTCTAATACATGTAATACTAATTTCAGACGGCCGGCCAATTCGTAATGTATGCCTACAACACAATATGTTGTACAAAAATTGTCTGCGTGTTTGTATTTAACAGAAGACTTACATTTGCGAGATGTGTACGAGATCATACGGTACGCTTACACCCGCAGTGAAGTACCGAGAGCAGAGTCGTCTGCATTTCCTCATGAAAGAGTGTATCCAACTTGCATTGATAAGATATACGAACATGTTATTTTTATGTTAATAGAAGATGTGATTTGTGTCTATTTAAGTTGAATTCCATTGCCCGATGGAACGTAATGGTAGCGTACACATATCAGTACGCACACGCTTTACGATATTATTTTTATATTAACAATGTAGCGAAATTGCGATCATAAAGCTAAACCACGTTCCGTTTGCTGTTACAGTATTTTGATCTTCGTAAAGTCGAATGAATTGAGATTCATGTTTTGTTTGCTCCTCGTTTACTTGAAGGCCATCCAAGACGTTATAGCGGCAAAAGGAGTACTCGGTTGTGCAAAGAAAGACGGCCGACTGATGGTGTTCATGATTAACTCCAAGAAGGAGTCAGATAAAGAATAGTATGAATTTGAGTTGGAGCAAATATTGAAAAAGTATGAAATAACCTTATAAAAATCATACACGGATCGTTCAAATATTTACACCGGGCGGGCGACCTAGTTTTGTGTTCTACCGCACTTCTTGGTGCATTTGCTTTTAAACAAATGCATTCAGAAACTACAGACAATAGTGTGAACACTGTAACGTCTGGTAGCTCTTTATATGGCCTTGTTTCCTAGCATGCAGCAGTGTATATTAAACACAGAATACCAAATGATGAACCTCTGTATATATCCGTAGGAACGAACAATAAACGTAGAATCGCTTTAAGGGAAATTCAAGATTATGATGTTAGACATTCTTTCCGTTGAAGTTGTATAAGTTATTGCAAACCTACGTTTAAAACCAAAAGGAACCAGACGGTTAGCAATCAAGTGCTTTATACAGATGCATGGACAGATACCAAAGGGTGGGACCTTTACATGTGGGGTCTAATTTCAAAGCCCGGATTAGGTATTATCAATTATCCTGAGATAATCACACGCAATTATATTCCCTATATTGGAATAAAGTCATGTCTTACTCACGAGCCGTTTTCGCAGAGTGGGGATTGTGGGTCCATGATATGCGCCTCAAATAAAAATGGAGACGTCTTATACGCATTTGCGACTTGGGTACAGAAGGCCCGTTGTATTTTGCCATATGACTGAACGAAGCGCTTGATAGGCTGTCGCAATTGTAAAACGTTGATTTCAAGCTTTACCTTCGTAAAGATCATATACCAACTGATTGCTTTTTCGGTATTCCACGAGTGGTCCAGAAAGGGTTTGACGTCATCAATAATTTACGGACACGATAACCAGTCAGTTGGAATGATACACAACCCTGATTTAAAGTTGTGCATTCGTAACGATAGTGTATCATGTAGCCGCTTTTCTCGTATATTCCAGAAAGGGTTTGGCGTCATCAAGTATTGGTGGTCGGGGTAAGCAGTCACTTGGAACAATACAAAGCTGATTTCAAGATGTGTGATCGTAACGACCGTGTATGATTTAGCCGCTCTTTTGTATCATACACAGTTTGACGTCAACATGAAGTGGTGGTCGCGGAAATCGTCCATTTGACTACTAACATAAGACCATATTGCGTCGGAATAACATTTCGTTTAACGATCAAATTGAGATATGGAATACAACTGTAGTTAGCTCAATATTACACTTCCAATGCTGTTGGACCGACACAAAGATGATTTCAAGTGTTCTTAATTATGTTAATTACACTTATGTATTTACATGTATTTATATGTATTTATATGATATTGCCAAACACGTCATTATTGTTCACTATGCATTAGTACATATTGTCACTATGTATTAGTACATAATTTGATGTCTTCATGTAAAGCTGCTTATAGTGCAGTAAATTGAACAATACTCATTTGAAAACGTTGGCTCCTGTTAGTAACGGGTATGCGGGGATTTGTTTTGTTAACTACTGTCTTATCCCTGCCACATCATTACATTTAATAACAGCGAGATTTATAACGATATGTAATTATACATAGCAAAGCTATATATTGTACAAGTTGTATTCATATCATATCAGATGGTACAACATTGTTTCCGAAGTGCGCATAACAGATTAAATCTACGTAAAGCTATTGCCCTCAACTAACTATAATGAAATTTTAAAAGCCTACGTTACATGTATAGACTGTTCAAATGCACTGAGAACAAGTTAAGCTTGTATTCCATGTATGCGACTGCGTTGAGCGGATGGCGTTTTCTCATCTGTTAGCCATGACGCAAACACTATCTAATGACTCCGATTTATATTTGCAATCCTATCGTATTTCTAGCAAAACCTTAAAGTAAATAATGTAACCAAATTGGTTAACATGTTATATTCTAGACTGATGCACAATTTATTCTAGACTGATGCACAATTTACACCAAAACTTGACGTACAGCTCTACAACTATTAATGGTAGGGGTCGGGAATATATAATTATCTAGAAACCTATCGATATCTTTGTAGATCCAGCGCCGATTTCATAATTTTATATAAATGGTTAAATGTGATATCCTGATTAATATAAATAGGTGTGCAGGAGATCCGTATTTAATAAGCCAAGGACGGGTGCAACTTAAGAAGCGGACTCGCGATTTCCACATTATTTTATCCTAACAATAGCAAACTTCCGGTAAAGCAAATAAAATCACATATAATTTAAGTCACGTCCAAAATCGTATTATATTTTTAGCAAATACCACGCTAAACATGTTGGATCAAAGTTTACAAACATGCTTAGTGTTTCTCTTGGTTAAATGTATACTTAGACTAAAACATTGGGTGTGATACTTGACGACTTATCAATATCGAACGCCTCAATAATGAATATTCACTATTTTACTTTATTCCATTTTCCATGTGCTGGTTGTTCTTGTTACAATGAGCGAATTTTGACCTACGACAAAAATGACGGATAAGCAGTCGGATAGATGGAATTTTTCCCTTTAAATTTCGCTTGTAAAGTTTACAACCACATTTAGTCAACGCAGTCGCAATACGGAGTACGACCTTAATTTGCATTGATACGCCTATGTGGAAAATGTTGACTCAGTTGTTTTGATACTCTGTTTTCCAATACATGTACATCCGTTAACAGCTGCACACTGCACACAATTACTTCGCCAGAAAATGTGAACTTCGCGCTATTCACATTTCTTATACCAACTTTGTAATATAACCAGAACTATTTGTGACGTGTCCTAGTAAATGTTTGTATATTTCTATTGTAAATCTAAGGCCACTATTCACTACTCTATGTATTATCATGTGCAATAAAAGAACAGTAATAATAACAAACTCTCGTTTTGTTTTGGCTATAACATTTAATTGTGCTAGTTGCTACAGAAGTAGACGTATAATTAAGTGTTAAGAATCAAACGAATACAATCCAGTTTCGTAAACAAGCATAACAACAATTGATGGACAGTGCTGTTGTTTTTCTCGTTCGTGTCTTTCTTTCAGATGAAATTTTAGTAGTTGCATAAGTATCTCGAACAAGAGCAAAACGTGTTACACATTTAAACGTTAATGTTATTTTATTATGATAGTGAACACATTTGTGAAACAAAACCAAATACCAGTATTTTGTGAGTGAATCGAAAGCAAAGTTGGCGATTCTGAATAGTTTGCTACGTTTACGCTATAAGTCATTAACATATAAAACAAGCGATACATGGGAGCAAAATGTTGATATTGAACAGTGCAATATATTTAACTGTTCTGTTCAAACCGATTTGTTATTATTATAACAATTGTTGCAAAGGAATGTATTCACTCATACTGATGACTCTTAGCATCAGTACAAAATCATGTCTAATATAGAATGATAATACAGGTGTTCTATAATAATGTCTAATAATAAAATCCAATACGGTATAAATAACATTTGACAACAATGTACTTTTTCGTATTATAAAGTTGCAACACTTATCTATGACTGATGATCTTTTTGGCATCAAACGTATTATATATTATTTAGAGTTATATATTCAATTTTATGTAAATAAAAACAAAAGAGAAAGAGCACACGTATATTTAGAAAATAAAGCGTTAATTTCATTAACCTCTACATACATAAAATGAAAACACAAAACACAGCTTTGTCATCTTGATTTGCTTTTTTAGAAAAATCTTGTTCTTGTTTAATTTTGTTCTATACTGTTCTGTTAAATGGAAAATGTCGTTACATGCAGATGTAAAATATAAACGTATATATGAAAATGAAGTCTTTATATATTTTTTTTATGAACCTCGATAAAACATATAAAAACTTTAAAATCTAAGCATGAGAACTAATCACTCACATATTCGATAAAACAGATATAACTAGTTAGTACTCCAACGCCTTGAATACATTGTTTTCAATTCCTATATATATAGGAATTGAATATATATTTATATATAGGAATTGTAAACAATGTATATATATATATATATATATATATATATATTGTATGTTGAAAGTGCAATAAACAAATATACATGTGTATACATGTAAAAAAAGACACTTACTTATGCCCAATGATATTGATGTGAAACTTATTTTACGCATTATGTAATTATTCTACATGTGAATGTAACAAAATAGCTGACATATAAACGTACATTGTTGACTATATATTGTTAATATACGAGTTATTATTCTAAAACTAGAAACAACAATATATTTAAGAGAAATACAAGTTATACATTAATAGCAATATTCATACTGGCAACATAAGCCCGTCGATCTATTTTATTGCATGTGAAGACTAGCTTGTATTTGGTCCGACTAAATATTGCCATTGATTGTTTAATTATTCAATATTCGTATTATTTCTGACCTAAATAATGTATTCACTTGAAACTTGCCATAACTCAGCTTTGTCTTTCAGCACATTATGCCTCTTTAACTATAAAATACTCCGAATAGTGTCTCACGCTGTCCTCTAAGAACTCTTGTTTATTGTTTTTTTCTCGTTTATATCATTGTTCTATATTGTTCGGTACATGTAATAACTTGTACATATATGTAAACTAAAATCTAAACATTGAATGGATATATTCACAGATTGTCGTAATATATATAAACGAACCATAAAAAGTATCGTTTCAAAAGTTCAGAAGCTAACCATCAGAACTAATCACTCATATATCCGATAAAAACGTGACCAAGTCCCTCAAATGGGCTTTAACGTACGATTTTCGGATCCATGTTTGTGAAGCTTACCCCAAAAAATCGATGACAATCTGACTAACGTTATTAAACGTGTTGATGTACGTTATGGAAACTATCACAGTTTTTTTATAAATAAAATGATCGAAAAAAAGAAGCGTTTACTCATTCGTCAACAATAACTTACTCCTTAAAAGTTGTCTTATTGCCAGAAATGTTGAAAACTGTCAATCTGTAAATATATCCGATTGAATCGCACATAAATTGTCATTAAATAACGACAATTAAGACGATCATTAAAAATCTAGTTCAAACATAATGAATATTGCATTTAACATTTGCAATTACGACAATTTCATTGAATAAAGTGTTTCCATAATTCTGAATGTACATTATCAGCATAAAAATATCAACAAAGGGTACATGTCAAGGATATAAAATATATACGAACAGTTTTTAAGAAAATAATGACATTATTAAACAATAACGTTTATTGAAAGTACATAAAACAATTATACATGTATATACGTGTAACAAAAAAACTAATTTATGTAAATTTCAGTCATACTGTAATCATCTTTCCACTGTACAATACGTGCATGTAATGCACATAACAGAAGCAGTATCAAAGCGTACATTACTATTCGATTGTGCATTGTGTTATTTGGACAAATGATACTAAACAATGCAAAATTACCAGACACACGTAACTTATAAAATGCATCAGTTTTCATCGTCATCTCTGATTTCATTTTCAGACGATGTTTCTGACGTATTTGTTGAATAACATGCATTACCGTTAAAGATAAACATGAGCTGAAAGTGTTCTTATTTGTAGCATGAAATCGTTGCGTTTCAAACTGGATACATTGGGCATGTATGTGAGCTGGATTCGAACGAAAACGGTTTTATAGCAGTGGAGATTTGTGAATAGTTCGAGCATGACAATTCTGTGTAGAGCGAGACCAGATATAGATCTACAACAAATACGTACACAACAGATACGACATTTGGACAGCAAAATATCAATAAAAATAACACTATCGAATACACAGTCAAACATACACACCATCGCATCGAGAAGATGTACAAACCGTTATATGTTTGGTTTATTTACGACAAATTCATTATCATTTGTTTAGCTTGAACGCTTCTTTGTACCAAACTGACATCATGTCGGATACCTCATTCAAGCGTAGCGCGGCATAACAATGACCTCTGTATCATCCGACTCTATGTTTATATCGACCAATGATCATTGCCAGTGGATACAGCCTGTCGTTAGTTTCAGTTAATGAGTTAATGAAAAAACGATTGAACCGATGTCGCCTGGTTGAGAAACAGGCTCTTCTTCGAGTTCATCAATCATAATAACTGTCTGTTTGCTGTTTTCCAGATTTCAGCGTCAGGCAAATGCGTGTCCATTAATTTACGTATATGTTCTGTTATAATACACATATCTTGTTTCAAAGCGTTCTCTTTATCCGTGTTAATTTCAAGTGAATGATGTCTAAGTTGTTCATTTGGTGGAAGTCTGTTTCACCAATCCCGTCATGTCCAATTTTAAAAGTAACTTTGGTAACTCGTGTGTACCTCATTTCGTCTGCAACTACATGTCAGTTTACAAGTGCGCTTAAGTTACACGTAGTATTTATCACATAATTGATCTCACCTTTCTCCGTTTTTGAATTTTTCTGCACACATCAAATGGTGGCTCCGTGAAATGTGGACCAGAAACATATCACTCAATATTCATATAGTTATATGAAATAGTATATCATTGGAACAAAAAAGAACAAAAGATCGTCTCAGTTATTGTATCATGAAGCACAACTCCACATTGCAGTTAACAAATTGTCAACGCCTAAATAATAACATCTGACCTATTAATAAACGTATTAGTAAACAGAGGAATCGGGGTCCATTTATTGTTGTATTTGTACGGAAATATTGATGTTATGAAATAAAATATAGTATAATTTGTACATCGATATTTGGCTTTGAAACAAACTCCGTTTGCTGAATGACCAATTGATTTGTAAATTTTGATTCGGTAATGGTGTTGTGTGGCACAGTTAAATGACCTAATGCTTATAGTCATATAATAGACTATTACCGACACCACCGGTTCCTGATTGCGTCTAACGCATCCTTTAATATTCGGGGGTTCCCAAACATGAAATTGCTGATCCATGATCCATGATCGTTTCTAGCACACAGCTTGAAATCACGTTTGTAAATATCCGACAGCATTATAAGTGCTTCATTGAGTCTTATTCCTACGAAAATTCGTTCTCCACCGTCCTTGTTCTTTGGAATGTATTCACCCCTAAGCATCGCCAATGCATACACGACATCCCCATTTCTATCAGAGGCACATATCATGGAACCGCTATCCCCATGTTGCGAAAAAGCATGGTCGGTAAGACGTGACTTTATCGCAATGCATGGAAAATCAGCGCTTGTGATAACCATCGTTGGATTATGAATATAACCTAATCCTGGTTTTGAAATCAGGCCCCAAAAGAAAACTTCCATTCCTCTTGTATCTTCCCAAACACCTGTATAAAGCCCTTGGGCGTGAGCGTTCTTATTGTTTTCGGTTTTAAACGTGGGTATACAATAACGTCTTGATTGAGGATCAATTTCAACCGGAAGAATGTCTAAGCCATCATATTCATGAATTACATTAATCACGCCGATACGTTTATTTTTCGTTCCTACGGTCAAATACAGAGGTTCATCGTTCGGTGTTTTGCTGTTATTATTCACTACTGCATGCCGGGAAACAATGGCAAATAATGATCTTAAACCATGGTGTTCACCATTCTCAGTAATGGCAGTTTGCTTATGGTTCTCAACAAAGCCTCCTAGAGTTGCAGTCGAGTCAAAGACAGGATCGCCGGGCCTATGTAAAGATTTGAACGAGCCGTGTACGATTTCATACAAGGTGTTTTCATACTTTTCTAATATCTGCCTCACGTTGAAATCGTTCCTTTCGTCATCTGACTCATTTCCAGAGCATACCATGTACACTAGCAGTCGTCCATCCATCAAAGAACAACCAAACACCCCGTTTGCCGCTACGATGTCTTTCATAGCCTTAAAATCAAACAGACGACTTTTCAAAGAGTAGAAAACAGCAAACACTTATCGCAACACTAGAATTCATCTTATTTTTACAGTGAACACATATTTTATAAACATGACGATAACGTATGCATATTAGTATACCTGTTCAATGCAACCTGGATCAACCGGCCTCCGAGGAAACTCCGGCCACTCTGAACTCGGTACTTTACTGCGGGTATACGCGCACCGTATGTGCTCAAACACCTCTCGCAAATGGAATTCGTCTGTTGAAAGGAAACACGCACACAGGTAATAAAGTTTTCAGCGTCACAACGTATAGCGGAGAACTATTGTCTCAAAAGGACGATAACAAAAAGCTGATTGGTCAATTCATGCGGTGTGTCACGTGACTAGTGGTCAGAAAACTGGTTTGGGCAGTTTTGCGGTCATTTCTACCGAGACCTCTGAACAGGCAACAGTAAACTCGCATTCAAATTCAATTAAGCGTGTTTATACAGTTTTACACACAGTTTTTAGACTATTGGTGTATTTATGTTTAATTGAGCATGTTGTTCAATAAACTTTATTCAGAGGAATGGTCTGAGAGGCGTATACAAGAATAGGCTTCGTGCATTTGTTACGGAAACAGGTTTCCTACCTTTTAAAAAATATTTAAAAAAAGGAGGTTTTTCCTGGACGGCCAGCTTTCCTATGACGAATAATGATTGAATCTTGTGTTGCATAAAACTAGGTGTTTTAAAAATGGCTGGAACGATGTTGGCGCATGAGAATAAATTTAGATGTTAATAACAAGATTCAATTGTCATGCTCATTTGGTTATTTCACAATGTTTGTTGATATACTACATGTGTTGTTCCGTATATATGACTGCTGTCTAATGCTACTGTTGCTAAAATAAACGTCTCTCAAGCGCAAATGGGTTTGTTGTTTTGTTGAAGGAGGTTGAGACTTGTACAATATCGAATCGCATCGTTGGCATATTTTATGAATTGGCCATTTCACTGTTATGTGGAATTCGTGTTTCATGCATCAGAGTTAAGAGTATCTTACCGGGCGAACCGTGTTGGGGATTTCGAGACAGAAAGGTCGTAAGGTTTCTCAACATGCTTAATGCGTGACGTTCCAGTAAGTCATCTATAGCTGTCATCATGTTATCGGGCGTTGAATATCCAACCAGCGTATTTGCAGGAAAATATATATCTTGGAATTCTTCGTTGTGCCCTACAAATAAAATGCAATATACAAGTTCACGTTCGTTGTCAATGGCACGAAAAAAGTCCAAGAATTGAAGTCGTTCATTTACGTCTGCGATGATTAAAGCAGGTTGGTTGTCATTCTCTATTGCTTTGGTCACTTTTTCGATCGAACTGGACGCTCGTAGAAACGGGAACAGGTGTGTCTGCAGTCTAATATTACTCCCAGTAAAGACCTTCACATGGGTTGCGTTGACGATAGCATTTTGTTGTTCGATTAGCGTCTATGGTAGTTTACAAAATGTACACATGTTGAAAATTCTGTTGACAATGCTACACGTTCTTTTTGCCACTGGAAATCTTGTCAGTTCGTATTGGGCTGTATACAGTGGGCTGATTCTACCTGCAATAAAACAATATTAAATACATAATATGTGCGTGAAATACATTCCGTTGCATATTTAAACTGTATCCGTTACGAAACAATGTAATTAAGTACGGAATAAAAATGCCACTTGAATGCAGTCAAATCATACCAATACATTTGACCGGGACTGAGAACGAATGTAAGCACAGATGTGATATACCAATGCTCACATGAAATGTAACGTTTCAATCTATTGTAAGGTAATGTGTAGCTGCTGGACTTTGTAGCTGCCTGAAATTTATAAAACAAGAGTGCCTGTATCGCTCTACTTTATTTGAACAGAGGACCACTCGATGATCATTTCTGTGAAGTTTCATTAAAGTCGGCCAAATGGTTTCAAATGAGATGCCTTTTAGAGAAAATAAAATTTTACGCACGCACGACGGACGAACCGACATGGCATAATCTTGCTGGCATTTGGTCAATGGAGCTAAAATAAATTAATGAAAGAATCTAACAAATGCACATCGTGCCTGTGATAAATACGGATGACCACCTATTTCAGGAACTCCAACATTTTACCAGAAATCAATTGGACTCGCAGACTGTAATAATTCTTTATTTAATGAAACAGAACTAGTTTAAATGTATGCGCTAACAGAATGTTTGTAAAATTGTACGCCTTCATAAACTGTGTAGTAGTGTTTTGTTCACACATAGTACTGTTTATTACATTACATTAATGAATGGGACAAAATTGTACATTTTAAAATATGACATTTTATGTCTTAACTGAAGATACAACAACTAAATAATCGGAACGCAATATAGCCACTATTATAAGAAGCAAATCATCAACAAAGAAAACACAAATGTCGAACCCACGATCAATGATTACTCATTAACGAAACGTTAGTTCGAATAACTTTCTATGTCAATAGAGGTATTACGCTTATGTATTTACGTATTTGCAGTTTTACATTACTTTACAATGTGTTATAACAATCATAATGGTCACTGTTGATATTATACGGCAAGTACGCTTATGATGATTTTCGCACCCACATGTAACATTAGACACTGTTTATTTATATATTTTTCTGGAAACCTTACAGACGTTCATGACAGAGTTACAAACCGCGAATCATGGAGTGATTAACTCGATTGGTCAGATTGTTATAAAGTTAAAGTTAAAAGTCTAAAGAAGAGAAAACTTCAACCTATATGACATAGGTTGCTAGTGATGCACATTTAATTTAAAACAAGAGGCCCACAAGGGCCAGACGCTCCACAGGTCCCAATTGATTGACGACTAGTTGACGATTTGTTGGCGACTGGTTATCGATGCTCGTTGGGCGGAATTAGGATTATTCGATATTTAATTCAGTTATATGATTTTTCTCATTGTTAACCAATCGATCGCCGGCTAAATAAAAACCAACGAAAACCTTCTTACGATCTCTTTGGTCGGCAAATGGTCTGTGATGTAAAAGGAAAGACCATCTGCGACCCAAATGGGTCTTAAGACCAGTCGGCAACCAACGACAACCAGCCGCCGACCTCCAACAACCAGTTAATGACCTTTCTAAAACCATCAGCAACCACTGGTCGTTGATGGTCGGGAGTAGGTCTTTGGTTGGTCGCAGGCTATGTGTGTCCAGGGTTTAAGGTAAACTGTCAAGTACACTTTCCATATCGGGCAATATCATCTTGTCCCTGCCCTTCCCTTTCTTTGAAAACGGCGTGCTAACACCTTTAAATTATAACTATTACGTTTCAGGTCACGTTTAAGAGAATTATTATAAAATTGTGCGTTCATTTTTAAGTGTGTTTTGGAGACGAAGGTAACTCGGCGAGTGGTCGTTAGATGGTCGGCGACTATACGCCGACCAGTAGGCGATCAGTAGGCGATCAATCGCGGACCAGTCGGAGATCAAAAATGTGTCTGCGACAAGTTACAATTGGTCTGCGACTAGTCGGCGACCGTCGTAAACCAGTCTGCGATCAATCGCCGACTAAATAAAAACCAGCGAAAACCTTCTCACGACCTGTTTGGTCGCAAAGGTCTTCAATGCAACATCGAAGACCATCTGCGACCAAAATGGGTCTGAACACCAGTCGACGACCATCGCCAACCAGATCCGACCTCCAACAACCTATTAAAGACCTTTTAAAGACCGTCAACAATCACTGATTGTTGATGGTCGGGAGTTAGTATTTTGTTGGTAGCAGGCTATGTGTGACCAGGGTTTTATTTTTGTAGTTTTGGACAAGAAGATATTTGAAGGTTTGTTCAATTCAAATTCCACATAACAACTCGGTAATATATATATATAAACAAACAATGCTACACACCAAAGGTCAAAAGCCAAGGCCTTGATGTTTCAGACAATCAACTTTTAAACGTGTTTTTCGATTATTATAATACATTTAAATTAAAAATAAATAAAATAATGTTATTTTTAGTAAAGGACCACCAGGCGATGATATATACCAAATAACATAAGCCTTTTAGTTTTAGAAGAGAAAATATGTATCGTTTTTCCCAAACATACAAATTAGCCTAGTGGCGGGCCCGTTTTTATCGCCATAAGATGATGCTACATTTATCTGTCCCAGGCCGTGTTGTTTCCGACCAGATAAAAGTGTAAAAGATGTTTCAAAAAGCCTTAGGCATTTATTGAATTTCAAATAAATGTATCGCATTTAGAAATACATATAAATATCTTACTGCATTTAAAACCTATGCGAATATATCATTTGTATAATCGAAACATAGTGTGACATTTTATCTAGTGCATGCTCTCCCGGTGTGCCAAATCAACTTATCTAAAATGCCACAGAGTGTAAATTACATAAGTGTATGAAATACATAATACATTATCAACACATACACGTATTGTAAGCCTTTAGTATTGGTAGTAGTAATTTAGCGAGTTAGTGAATTAGTAGCCAAGCCTCCATAATAAGTAGTGTGTATATTATTACATTATTATTTGATTTTAACCTATCGTTCCACCTTTTGCACGAGTACTTATATATATTCATTGCACTACTTTCACAGTACGTTACATACACAAAGAGAACAAACCAAACATTATTATTATGAGTTGTATTAATATTATTATAATTATTATTATTATTTTATTATTGTTGTTATATTATTATTATCGTTCTTATTACAGAATCAATACTGATCAACCAAAATATGCATCAGAAAGAATCCACGAGCATTTGAATATTCGAACCCGAGCCGCCAATAAGGGCGTAGCTAGGCCGGAGACAAACACGTACACTCCGACTCACACTATTGTTTAGTGTACATGCAATCTTTATTACAATTCATTACAAGTGCACCATTAGACAGTCTAACTTATTCGAACGCTGAAATTATAATTTGGAAACAAATATTAGAGGTATAAAACCATTCGAAACAATCGCAAGTTATTCACCTGTTTTACAATTAAGCTGCAGATAAATTAAGCAGATTCAATTATTTGTTACGTATCTTAACAATGCAATACATGAATGAATATATGTACATATAAGTTGAATTTGCTTACTACTGATTAAATCTTTAAATGCATCTTCTAGAGCATCTCCCATTGAAAGCAATGGTGTTTTACTTAGGGCTTTAACTATAATTGCTTGTGAATAATTACGCTAATCAAAATATCTTTGACATAAAAATTGCGACACTACTTATAATTGTATAGAGCGACCCGTCCTCACTTTGGCCCTCTTGTTTTATTGAATGTTCATATAATACATTCATAAACACTTATAAAAAGGTCGCGGTGGCGTAGTGGATATGGTGTCTGCCCAGCGATCGGGAGGTCCCGGGTTCGATCCCCACTCTGGGAGCGTTCTCAAGATCTACCCCAAAGACAACAATTACTGGTTCTACCCAGGAAACAGACTCATAGAGTGTCTCTATAAGCCTAAGGCTTTCGATGCAATCAAGCCTAAATAAATAGGTTCAAACTAACACTTATTTAAACATTGTATTCGTGTATCATGGTAATACAGAGCATTTGAAATAAATATTGCAAAAAGGCTTTAAATCAGATTGTTAGCATGTTTTCGCGTTCTGTTTGATTTTGACGATGGGCGAACGAAAATGCAATTTTAATACCCATTTATATGTGTATATTACCAAATTTGCAAACGTTTGTTTCAGTCTAGATTAACGTTAACTAACGGTTTTTGACTAAGCAAACGGTATTTTAGAGTTAAAGACACAATTAATATTTATTAACGGACATATTAATGAACTGAGCAAAGAATGTTTACTTACGTTTCTTTGTCGATATGTGTTTTCATGTATATAACTTGTGGCCTCTGTACCCGGTTCGGAATACAATCCGGGCGTTGTCGGGAGCGAAACCTGGGAATGTTTGACTACCACATCACGTCGTCCGTTTATGTTGCTGTCTATCGCTTGAAAATGTATTATTTATCTTATTGCATAATGCTTAAGAAAGCGAATATAACATGTAAGTTTTTATTGTGTCATACACACAAAATAACGTAAAAGTATATAATGAAATGTTAGGAGTATAATCAAGTATCCAATTTTGTATTATTTGGGTATTGTATGCCGTACTTTTGTAGTCAGACATGCGAAGGCTTTGCCCATTAACGTGCATAACACCAAGTTATAAAATAATATAAATATTGAAATGGGAATTGCAATTAAAATTAAAATTTACTATTTCTGTTAAATTTACACAAAATCTGAATATATATATATATATATATATATTTGTAATTATGTTCATGTTTGTATTAAAGTAATGCAAACACAATAATGAATACCATTATGTTTAGATGAAATAGGGTACGCTCCCGCTAGCTCCTGTTGTTTCTTGACTGAGTCACGCAACCTACATATCAACCGGTGGACCGCACTAAACATGAAACACAAGAACAACAAGTAAACGAGCTCTTTTATTCTAATACAATCATGGAAAAGTTTCTTACTTTTATTTTAAAAACATCATCGTTGGATATGATTTTTTAAATGTGTCCATGCATTAACAAATATTTATCCATAAAGGTTGTAAGCAGCGTCTACAATGATATACCTAAACAAGAGCTGAAAGAGGACAGCGCGCTTGACTGTTCGAAGTAATTCAGTTGGACAGGTACATATTTTGGAAAATTGAAGGCGCATAAATTTGTTTAAATACAAAACTGAGTTATGGCAATTATTTTATTAAATTTTACCAAGTTTTAAGTGAAATCCTTTTGTAATAAATAACTTGTGTAGTTTTGAAATTATAAGAGTGTTGAATATAAACTTAACCAAAAAATCTATGTGAAAAAGAGGCATAAATCTGTCAAAATACAAAGCAGAGTTATATGAAGGTTGCTCCTGATACAGGAGTTGATGACGAAGGTATGTTCCTATGTTCAGGTGTATAACGTATGTAGTTCTGAAGTTACGAAAGTTTTGAATATAACCAGAATATTTATGTAAAAAAGGGGCATAACCCTGTCAAAATACAAAACCGAGTTATATAGAATGTTGCCCCTGACACTGGGGTTGATGACAAAGTTATATACCTCGTTTCAAGTGAATAGCTTTTGTAGTTTTGATGTTACACAACGTTTGAATATAAACTTCAACCATAAAATATATGCGAAAAAAGGGCATAACTCTGTCACAATACGAAAAAGAGTTATGGGAAATATTTCCCTTGACACTGAAAAAAGTACATGCCAACTTTCAAGTGAATAACTTTCGTAATGTTGAAGTTACATAACTTTTGAGTATAAACTTTAACCAGAAAATCTGTGTGAAAAAGGGGCATAACTCTGTAACAATAAAATAGAGTTATTGGATTGTTGCCTCTGATACTGGAGTTGATGACAAAGGTATATTCCAAGTTTTAAGTGAATAACTTATGTAGTTTTTACGTGACAAGACTTTTGAATAAAAACTTTAACCAAATCCAGACGCGGACACCGACGCAGTAGCCGGGGGTAATAGGAAAGCTCACATATTCTTCGAATAGTCGAAATAAAGAGTATCAACATTTAACTTACTATCATGTTGAAAACTTTTTTGATATTTACTACTTTCTAGGTCTTAATAAAATAGTAAATATGATAGATGTTACGCTTTTACCAAACAGTCGGGTTTATAGACATCGATGTTTCTAGTGAAAGCCAGTGAAACCGATTATTTATTTCATTTTAGCATTCACATTTTACATATTCTTACAGTTATCTTATTTTTTAGGTGAGAATGATACATATATTAGGTCTTCTAATCGACAAAATGTTTAGATTTATTTATATTTTTATTTTAGTAAAATCAAGCATAAATATATCCAGTAAAAAAGTTGCATAAACTAGTTAACGTTGTACTGTTCTTAGCTGTTTATTATTGTGTTATATCAATTTTCGCAACTGAAGAATATGCATCTAGCATTTAGTCTACATTTACTTGGTAATTATAATATAAATATGTTCTACCTAAAGTAAATAGCAGCATAAAAACATTTGTAGTATTGCATTATAGAGGTACATGTATGTGAATTTTGCATATGTATAATGAAATACTTGTCATATGGGCAATATAAAGAGTCACTCAATGTGTGTGTGTGTATTTCAAAGTTTATGAGCTCATTCCACGAGGATGCTGCATTATGTGTGAACCAGGGGTGTGTCCCAGCACCTCAACATAATTGTCATTATAGAGACATAGTTATTACAAGTTGGGATTTTTTTAAATCATAGCTGCAATTTATGTGTCTGTATTTGTTTGTACTGAAATATCATTCATTTTAACGTTGTCTTGTGCTTACCGGGCAAACCCCACCTGCTGTATGTTGTGAGTACCGACCAAACTCAAACGCTTCGAGACCCAAATTTGAACCCCAATCGCTGTGATGAGCAAGTGTTAAGGCATCATATGTTACAACGGCGTCATATGTTACAATCGGCATTATATATTACACTATTTCAAAAACAAAATGAGTGGAATCATTTGTTACAAATCGATATCAT